>CM032447.1:165015184-165017684 GCA_019049505.1 Pachyrhynchus sulphureomaculatus | reverse complement strand
TGTGTTTTCCACCGAGTACAATTTACAACGTGAATCGCTTTTTCCGCACACATGCCACTAGGCCTGGAGCGATTTAGGGACTTCCCTGTAGCACGTGTGCTAGACCCATAAAAAAAGTCCTGAAGATGACGTATGATTTTACATCGAAAACTCGATATTAGAATAAAACTACAGTTACTAAGAATTTTTAAGACTTTTTGTTCACTCTCTAATCCTAAGGGCTATCCCTACATTAAACCCCGCTTTGATTGTTACCATATATATATATATATATATATATATAAATTATATATATATATATATATATATATATATATATATATATAATGCAACCCCTCTCTGTCTGTCCGTCTGGTAGTGAGCTTATCACTTGAGAACCACTTATCCGATTTACGTGCTTTTTTTTTTAAACATACTTATGTTCTCTGTCCAGGTTTTATAGGCTATATTTTATTACGTTAGATAACATAAGGAATAAGCAGTGACGATAATAGTGAATCAAGTCGGAAAAAGTTTACCGCTAGCGCGTTCTCTTGCAATACACTGCCTAAACCATTAAATATGGAACAATATCATGTAGGAAAGAATATCTGTAATATATATAAAATGCAACGTCTCTCTGTTTGTCTATCTGCCCGTTAGCGCACTTAACTCTCGAGAACCACTTATCCGATTTACGTGTTTTTTTTTTTTAAATTCATACATGTGTTCTCTGGCCAGATAATCTATAATCTTCTGAAATATATATAAAATGCAACGTCTCTCTATCTGTCTGTCCGTTAGTGCGCTTATCACTCGAGAACCACTTATCCGATTTACGTGTTTTTTTTTTTAATTTATACATATGTTCTCTGGCCAGGTTATATAATAAATAATAATCTATATAATATATATATATATATATATATATATTATATATAATATATATATATATATATATATATATATCCATATATATATAAAAAACGCAGCGTCTGTCTGTTTGTCTGTCTGTCCGTCAGTGTGCTTATTATTCGAGAACCACTCATCCGATTTACGTGTTTTTTTTATAAAATACAAAGGGAATAAAAAACAGAGACAAAATGCTAATATGTAGGATTAAAGATGGAAGTTTAGCAGTAAGCTTTGCAAAAACATTGTATAGATAGGCAGAATACTTAAAGAAACATTAAATGGAGATGAAAATGAGGAGTTGAATGAGAAGTAGGAAGCAAAATTAACTGAAGGGCAGGCGGGGACAAACAAACCCTGCAAAGAAGAAATAAGAGAAATACTCAGAACCCAAAAAAAATAAGGCCCCGGGTGGAAATTTTATAACAGCGGAAATGATAAAAGTTGGAGGAGTAGATCTGGAAAATGAAATATGTCGGTTGGTGCAAGAAATATGGGAAACAGAAAAGAAGCCAGTGAGCTGGAGAGAGTCGCTCATTTGTCCAATATACAAAAAAGGAGAAAAAACTATATGTGCTAATTATAGACCAAAAGCGTTACTGGATGTCGTGTACAAGATAGTAGTGGTAACTCTTAAAAACAGACTAGAAGAGAAAGCCGAATCTATTCTGGAGAGTACCAGTGTGGATTCAGGAAAAAAATAGATCGGTTACTGACCAGATATTTTAGATTAAGCAAATCCAAGATAATAGCTTAGAACAAAATTTGGCACTACGCTGGTCTTCTCTCAGAGAAGCATATGGCTCTGTAAATAGAGAAGGAATCTACAAGATAATGAACTAAAAATTCCAAGTAAATCGATTCGCATGGTGAGAATGACCCTGAATGACACAGAAAATACAGTGTTGGTTGAGGGTAAAGTATCAGATAAGTTTAAGGTGAAGAGAGAATTAAGACAGGGGGATCCAGTGTCGACATGTCTATTTAATTTGGTACTAGAGAAGATAATCCGTGAGTCAGAAATAAAAACAAATGGAACAATATACCAACAAACCTGCCAATGCTTGACCTGTGCGGATGATGTAGCAGTGATGGTAAGAGCAAAAGAGAACGTCAAAAAAGCCATAAGTAGGATAGAAGAAAGGAGAAGGATGAGAGGACTAAAGATAGATGAGGAAAGAAACAAAATACATGGAAATTACAAAGAAGAAAGATAATAAAAACAACAAAAGTTTAGATAGAATAAACAACTTAGGGAAAAGACATATGTTTTGAAAAAGTAGACAAATCTAATTATCTGGGAGTAACAATAACAGAGAGTGGACATGAAAGGACGGAGATACAAGAAAGAATAGCGAAAGGACAGAGATGTTTTGGGGGCAATAAATCTAGTATTGAAATCAAAGAATGTATCAAAAAAGCAAAAGAAAGAATATATACGACAGTTGTCAGACCCACGGTGATATATGGATGCGAAACGTGGAAACTGAATGCAAGAGAAAAGGAGACGTTGGAGGTGTGGGAAAGGAAAGCTTTGAGAAGAATTTACGGAGGAAGGAAAGAAGAGGGACTGTGGAGAAGAACAAACTACGTATTAAAATGCCTATAT
>CM032447.1:164900184-165012684 GCA_019049505.1 Pachyrhynchus sulphureomaculatus | reverse complement strand
ATAATCTGTCTGCCAGAGACCTCCATGTTAAAGCTCACATATTGAGAGCGATTTGAAAGATATGACCTAACAAGGTCTATGCTACAAGGATCAAAGTTGTAGTATGACAGTTCCGAGAGAAGGATCTCTGAAGAAACACAGTCAAAAGCCTTTGATAAGTCAAAGAACGAAGCATAGGTATCCAATCCCAACTCAAGGCCCTCCGCCACATACTCGGTAAACCGATTTATTGCCAGGGCAGTAGATCTTTTAGTTCTAAAACCAAACTGACTCTGCATAAACAGGTTGTTGTGCTCAAAGTATACAGTCATTTGATTCTTCGTGACTGATTCAAATATTTTGGAAAAAAAACAGGTAGAATGGATATTGGGCGGTAGTTATTACAATCATTCACCGCTCCTTTATTTTTAAAGATAGGAACAACTTTGGCAACTTTAAGCATTGCTGGGAAGGTGTTCTCCCTCAGGCCAAGATTGATGAGATGAGTCAAGGGGGTATATAATTAGGTTTTTTAGAGTTTTGATGATTTTGGTGCTCATGTCAATAGGATCCCTACAATGTGAATTTTTCAATCCAGAAATTGCTTCCCTTACTGTATTATTTGTGATCTGAACAAATTTAAAGTTTCCATATTTCCAGAACATTCCTACTTAGAAATTCATTATAGGATACTTCTGAGTTAGGCAACTGTGTCATCAGCTCCTCTGCAATATTGATGAAAAAGCTATTCAGGGCTTCGGCACTCAGATTTCTTGTTTGACAATATGGTCTACAATTAGAATTTGATTTAATTATTTTCCATATGGTCGTTTGTTTATTTATGGATTTACGCACTACATTATCATACGATTTTTTTTTTTGTATTTGATATTTCCTTCCTATACTGGCTTTTGTAGTCACTGAGTAATTTTTTGGGAACCAAGATTGGATTCTGTTTTATGCAATAAACCCAGCAATCTGAGTCTCTCCCTCATTTCATGAAGATGCTGGTTGAACCAATGGACCTTAATAGCACGATCTCTGCTCGACACCAACCTAGACCTGAGAGGAAAACACTCCTCAATTGAATCAGTGAGAATGTCAATAAACTTCTGAAACTTCTCATCTACAGCACCCACAGTATTCGTAATGAAGCTCCAATCAACCAGTTCAATTCTGTTGTACAAAACAAAATAGACCTTCTTGGGTGATGGGTCTATAGTTCACTCTAGTGCCACCCCGAATGTGATTCAGGGATGACATATGGCATTCCATCAACAAGCCGGAGTGATCAGATAGACCAGTGAGGTCGAAGGGTGAGATTTTTAAATTTTCACAGGAAACATTTGTATAAAGATTGTCTAGACAGGAATTCTGTCTTGTACAAAACCCCACAGTTTGGTGAAGGCCATATGTTGACATAATATTGTTTAGGTGTTCCACCCTCACATCATTCTCAAGAAAAAGAAACATTTAAAATCCCCCGTAAAAAGAATGTTATTGCGAAGATTCAATGACTCACATATTTGTGATAAAATTACTAGAAAACGATCAAAATCACCTCTAGGTGATCTATATATTGTTATTATTTGAGTGTTTAGTTCATTTAAAAAAATACCCGCCACCTCACACACTATTTCCTCCGAGAATTTAGATAATTCCATATCTCGGAAGTCTAGCCCCTGCCTTAAATATATTGCAACTCCTCCATGTATTTTTATGGACCTGCAATAACCTGCCGCAACCTTGTAGCCACAGAGAGTAGCAAACAAGAGCTCATCAGGGCTGAGCCAGTGCTCATTAACACAAAAACAATCATATTCACCCTCCTTGAGAATTACTTCATATTCTAAAATTTTATTTCTTAGACACTGAACATTAGCATGTAAAATTTTTATGTTTGAGTTTCCTGGGTATCCGTTGAACGAACACTCTCTTCGGGGGATAGGTTCTTGTGTGTTCGACGGTTTTTCAGATTCTGAAAATGGTTAACCTTGACTCCGCTCTGCCAGAAGTCTGACCTCAACAATTCATTCTCCAGCTCTCTTGGGACACCCAGCTTGAACGAAGTGATCCACTTGCTCTTAGTTCTCATCTTCTCACAGACACAGCCACGGTCTGTTTTTATTCTGATTTAAAAACGTCAAGATATCAGTCGCCTCCGTTTTAGGCGACAGCCCCGAGACAAATATCCATCGAAGACTCTGTGCAACTTGCAATATTGTTTCTTCTTCATTGGACCCCTTAATTGGTGGTGGTCTGGGGTTTTTTTTGAGCAAGCTTGCTCACTCTTCGCTTTGGTACCGAAATCCATCCTTTACTGTCAAGTTCACTTTCATTTTCTATAATCAAGCCTGTATCAAGACTATTTTTATTTGGTAAAGTTGATTTTGAGGTTATGTTGGTGTTAAGCGAGTTCAGTATGGCTGCCGTTTCAATGGTAGGTGTATTTAAACTACTGGTTGCAAGGTCAGTGGTGTCATTATTGTTCCGAGGCGAACACCCTGATGGTTTGTTCATCGGGTTAACCTCTTCAACAAGGTTGATAGCTGTCACCTGTCCTTGTTCGGACGCCTGTAAGGCGGGAAAACCGGCTCTTTTTTGTGATGAGTTTTGTTTACTTTTTAATTTTTCTTCATATTTCCACTTTTCTTCTAGGTATGCAACTGTATTGGTTAACTTATGGTTGCTTTCTTCCAAGATTGCCAATCTGCTGCACAATTCTTTGAGCTGATTTCTCAGGGTAGAGATATCTTCTTCATCCGGTTTTAGGGTTATCTGATGTTCAGATTTTTTCTACGTGCACACAAATAGCCTTTTTTTGGTCCGCCGCCTGTCGCAAACACGCGGGGTGAAACACACACGTGCACTTCACACACTGTGCTGCTTGGGTTACATCTTTTTTGCAGTGAGAACACGAATTTTTCACTTTTTTTAGCTCCGATTTATCAGTCGACCTTTCACTCGACGCCATGAATGATATGTCCAGCAAGTCCTAATAAGAGAAGTGGTTGGAAGAAGAGGCAAGGGTAGACCTCGATCTACATAGATTCAGGCAGTAAAGTAAGATCTGGAGTTGATGGGAATCCCGCACTGGGAAAAGCTAACAGAAGACAAAAAGAAGTGAAGACAAGTATGCAACCAAGCCATGGGCCTCTAAGGCTATATAATAATATAACCATAACGAATAAGCAGTGACGATAAATGTGAATCAAGTCCACGCAAGCGGAGCCGCGGGCACGGCTAATATATATATATATATATATATATATATATATATATATATATATATATATATATATATATATATATATTTATATATTTTATATATATATATATATATATATATATATATATATATATATATATATATATATATATATATATATATACGTACATATATATATATATATATATATATATATATATATATATATATATATATATATATATATATATATATATATACGAGGATCGCTCTAAAAGTTCTCGTGCTCGACTCAGTTATGGCGCTAAGATGACCTTATTATTATGATATTTGTTAAGTGTTATATATTAGATGGTGTGTTGAAAAGTTTCAGATACGTATGTTTAGTGGTCTCTTTGTAATATACGTGTGAACAAACAAGTTTTAACATTTTTTAAAGACTGGATATTATAGAATACTTCGTTTAAAAGGTTTCTCTCTTACAGACATTAAAGAAGTATTAAATGTCACATTAAATGATTCTTTCCCTTTACTGGCGACGATTAAAACGGAGGCTGCTGAGCTTAAACCTGGTAGTACATTCGTTCAAGATGATAAACGTTCAGGACGACCAAAAACCTCTATAACCTACGAGATTGTGACAAAAATTTACAATGGCGTACTAAATGATCGCGAGTTCACTAACATTGTAAACTTCTCGATAGACCACGTAAACTACATTGTATACGACATTTTACATATGAGAAAGCTGTCTGCTCGATAGGTGCCGCCTTAATTAATAATTGGCCAAAAACGCATTCGAATAAACATTGTGTTTAAACTTGTTTAAACATAATTTCAGTGAATTTCTTCGACGTTTTATAACACTAAATAAAACACGAATTCATCATTATATGTCAGAGACGCAGGAACAGTCGAAATAGTGGGTGTGAGAAGTTAAAAAGGCACCCAAGAAAGCAAAACCGGTACAACCTACAGGAAAAGTCATGGCTACTGTCGTTTGTGATTCTCATAGTGTTCTCATAAAGTACCAAAGAACCATCATCTTAGTTCACTACTGGACAAATTGAAGGGTGCTACTTAGGCCAAACGTCCACATCTCGCAAAACGGAAAGTAGTTTTTATCACGATAATGCACCCTAATTAACTTACTTTCTTAGTTTTATGAATAATTTTAAACATTGGTTAAGTTCAATTATTTTTTCTTTAAATTAGTTTCTGATCGATGGCCGAAACTACACTTAAAAATTAAACTCTTTTCTTATTATTAAAATATTTCAAAAACGTTACGCTTCTTGAAAAGATTTATTAACTTTTATTTTTATTTATTTATTTAATTTATTGTTGAAACTTTTTTAAAATGTTTTGACATTGACATATAATTACCAAAATGTAGAATTTTATTAACATATGTTATGAAAGCATTTTGAAATGGTAGCAGTTGGTTCGTTTTGTAATTGCAATAGGCACTTTTATATAAAATTAACGATTTTGATTTGGAAATAAAAATTCTTCTGGATAAGCAACCGGAATTTAAGTCTAATAATGATATAATTAAGCAAATATGTTAATGAACTTCAAAAGAAACTAAAGGCACATGCAGTCTTCTTCGATATAAGTAAGGCTTGTGAGAAGTTTATTTATTAAATTAAACAACATGAGTATGCCCAATTATTTATCCGGCCTATCATTCTTTTTAAAGGATAGAAAAATTTTCTCCAGTGACAAGGAAATAAGGGCGGGCATACCGCAAGCTTCTTCACTCTGGCTCATCACAGCTAACCAGTTTAGTGCAGATATCCCAACATTTTTAAAACAAATTAAACTATATTATTTTGCAGACGATATTGCTGCAGTTTCCAAGCAACCAGAATTGGCTATCAGGAATCTCCAACAGAGTAAAAACCAACTAGGGCTCTAAATGAGAAACTGTAAGATAACACTGAACTCAAAAAGCAGGCTATTTATTTCAACGAAGCTGTACACAGTAGCTTGGTCTTCGAGAATAAATATTTAGAACTTTATTTAGGTAAATTTCTGAATTGGAAGTCCAACACACATACACCTATAAAAATAAAGCTTTCCGACAATTAAATGTAATTTATTATTTCATTAATGAAAACACTATCCTTAAGAAATAAAGTCAGTGCGTTTGAAAGCGGTCAGTTTTGAACATCACTTAAAAGGTAAAAATGGTAACACATGTAATGCAGTAAAATTTAATTTCTTTATGCTTTGTTTGAGTCAATATAGCCAGAGGTTATGGTCAAAATTGGCCCTCGATATAAAATTAAATATTCAAATTTTTTGGCATACATTGAAATACCTTTTTTTAGCTATTCTAATTTGTTATTTTCTTCCATTTCCTTTTGAAATAATATATTTTTAAATTACCCTTGTTTTCTTTTTTTTGCATAATTATTGTGTGAAGTTCTTTTGGACTATATTTTATAAAGTTAACATATGGTTTTTTCGTATATTTTCAGTTGTTAAACGTTTAATTTTGTGGAATAAATTTTATTTTAAAAAGTTTTAACAAGTAAACAAATTACATTGGTAACTGACGGCAAAAACGTCAAATGTGGGAAACAAGTTATTTCTTAGGGTGTCTTCAGGATAATTACAAATGGATTGTGTATGGTTGAATTACCATACCGGATCGACTGGTTGCTTTTTATTTAGGTGTAGGTAGTAAAACTACGTGTGAGAAGCGTGCCTTACTGACTCTCTGGTAGTTCGACGCCTTTCCATTTTTTTGTACTGTTAGTGACATTTATATATTTAATATTGCTACTAAGACGTTACCTACTATAAGCACTACGTAGCGCATTGAGGTAAACCATGTATCAATCCACAGTTTTCTTGATATTGACCAATGGGTTAAATTTTAAATAGGTATGTATCACCTAGCTGAAGTGGACGTCAAAATTTTCTTGTAATAGCAATATACTTTAAATTTTATTTTATTTAAAATAGCGTAATATACTTGACGTATAACATCTAGTACTTTTCCAGAAAATGCAACTCTGTGGAGAGAGGGACTAGGTACCTGAGACCATCCTTCGTTTTATCATTAGTCTTCTCAACTCCCACCCCCTTGTATTTCTGAAATAGTTTAATTCTTAAACAGACCCTACTATAATAGCGATACGAATAACGAACTTCAAAATAAATTTTTCCAAATTTTTCATTTGGTCTATTCGTTTCTTTTCTATAAAAACAGAATCCACAAAACATAGCTTGTCATCAAACGTCAATGTTAAAATTACTTGACAGATGATACTTTATAATATAAAATTATAAATAACGTGTGGACGTATAAAAATTGCAATATGAAGTGATATGGAAAGGAATTGCACATTTAAGGTACATCAAAGTAATACAGCTGACTTCACTTAAGGATGATTTGTAGGTACAATCGGATACAAAAGTACATGAAATTCTGACCAAATCAATATCTTTTAAAATACGGCATTATAACAAAACGTCTTTTTTTTCACAAGCTTGTTTTTCGTATCAACTTTTTATTAAAATCGAAATTCGTTCGACTTTAATTAATTTTTTTTCAATGAAATTTTTAATATTTTTAACAATATAAAAAAAAATTTTGGTTGGGACTGTACCTGAATTTAACTTTAAGAAGAAAAAATACGTAAAATTTTTACATTAGAAACCACTTTTACAAATTTTCTCAATATACTTAAAAAAAATTAGAAGACAGACAAATACCTCAGAAAACTATAAATTTGATTTTATTTAAATAAATTAAATTAAATAAGTCTAGTTTTTAACTAGTGAAACGTGACAACAGTGTAACATTCTAATAGTTGGTAGTTGTGATTTTATTTAAATCCAGAACGAAAGCATGCGTGTGCAGGTTGCGCACTTACATGACTGTTTACCTTATAATATGGATGCCGTTCGAGGTTAGTGTTGTATGTACAACTGAAAAACAATGTCGCAAACCGGAAAATGCAGTAAGTTTGTCAATCCTGCAAAAATTAGCAAGAGCTGGAACTACAATGGAAATTTTGAAAAGCAAACATGATCCTTCGAATGGCAAAAGCCGTGAGAAATTTCTTACTGAAAAAATTAATGCCAAAGAATTACAGTCATTGCAAAAAGCAACTATTAAAAAAAATTGTTAATTGGTTTCAATGAACCTTCTTATTTAATAGTACATTTAAAGTATATTTAAAATAATTATTAAGTAAAAAGATGATGATTTTATTATTGCTTACTGTTAACATAATATGTATTCTTTTACGTACATTTTTAATTGTTAATTAGTATGAAAAAATTTTATACTTTCATATCAATAATTTATAACATTGTTATTAATAAATTACATGTCACTATTTAATTTTGATCGTTCCTACCTTTAAACGCATTTTAACATTTAAATTTACGCGGTAACATAGCATATAGCAAATTTTTAATTTTATTTCCCGTAACTGTTTGCGAAGTTGCCACGTTTTCGATGTGAAGTACACTCTGCATTCAATTGTACCGTAAATATCACTCATTTTTATTGTTTTTTTTCTAAAAATAATATTGAAACCACTAAATATTAATTGTTTGTGTGCTTCTCAGATATTTAATCTACTAGTTTACAATTTTATGAATTTTTCGAATCTTATTTTCTATACTTTTTTTTTACTTGAATTCGGCTCGATAGCACGTTTTCCATTTAACTACGTGTAAATTTGTTACAACTAAAAAATGCAATAACTTTTGAACGGGCTTGTAAAAAGTTTTCCAGTTTTTTGAGGAGATTCAGGAGAAGAATAACATATAATTTTTTCAAAGAATTCCCATCACTTTTAATATACCTACAAAACATCCTTAAAGGTTAGAGCCACTTGTTAAGGAACAATGACCCGAAGAATCAACAAACTTGATTTCAATTTTGATATTGGAAATTTTTTTTTCAGATTGTCAAAATTCCACTTACTACGTTGTATTGGTGAATAGTACATGACTATTTCGTTTTTTCCACTATCATAACCGAATAAAATGGATTTTCATCAAGTAACGATCAAGACAATCACGAACTTGCTTTCGCCTGTAATCAAGAAAATTCTTTTAATATAATAGATAAGAAATTTGGTTAAACATTATTTTTATTACGTTTGCGGTGTATTTATTCCAAATCTGAAACACAAAACGGTTTGTTTATTCTAGAGGTTGATAGAATTCAAGCTTTTTTTCTAATCGGTTGTTGATGACATAGGACCACAAAACAAAAGTTTTGTAGTTGAAAGGTGAAATACCATACAATATGTTTTTTGATGTGCTGAAAACGAATCCGAGGTCGGAATTGGCACATCACCCAAGGATTTTGACATAACCTCAAAAAACACCTTGAAAATGACCAAGAATACTTTTACAATTAAATTAAAAATGTAAACGAGCAAACCACACGTATTTTGGGATACCGAAATCGAATCCAAGATCACATCAGTATTTTGACATAACCTCAAAGAACACCTCAAAAATGGTCAGAAATATGTATATAAGTAAATTAAAAAGTTAAATGAATAGTCCACCATGTTTTAGGGTGCTTAAACCAATTATGCCAAAAGAATTGACCTATTAAGTCAAAACCTTGAAATAACCTAAAAAAATCCCGTCTTTTCATTCACAGGTGGCCGGATTAAAGTAAGTCTCCTCGTTTCTAGCTCACTAAATGCTTTATTAAAATAATCCCTCTCGCACATGACCCTCACGATGCTGGTTAACAGTGAGACCCTTCACCTCTCACCCCAATAGAGGAACTTTACAATCATAATTCTAAGCTTAACATAACCTAATGCAAGAATTGTACTCCAAACATAGCCTTATGTAAAAAAACTTAAACTAAGAGCTTTACACCAAGAAATCTAAACCTAACATAGCTTAAAGCACGAAACTTACACCAAGAACTTTACACCAGAAACTCTAAACCTAACACAGCCTAATGCAAGAAGCTTACACCAAGAACACTAAACTTAACATATCCTAATGCAAGCAACTGGCGCCAAAATGCTTACACCAAGAACTTTAAACCTAGCATAGCCTAATGCAAGGAACTTACCCCAAGGACTCTAAACCTAACATAAGCTAATGCAAGAATCTTGCACTAAGAACTCTACACCAACAACTCTAAACCTTACATAACAGAAGAAACTTACTTCAAGAACGTTAAATTATAACCATAACACAACCTAATGCAAAAAAAAACGAGCAGACCACCATATCTAAACGTATTTTGGGTTACTGAAAGCAAATATGTCAACAGAATTGACCTATTACGTCAGGATCTTGAAATATCCTCAATTAATCTAGTCCTTTCATTCACAGGATGCTGTATTATGGTGAGTTCTGCCGGTTTTTACCCTCGGGGGCTTTATTAAAGTGAGTCCCATCGCCTCTCACCTACGTTGTGCCTTATTATGGTTACTCCCCTCGTCTGTCACTCTCGGGGTGCTTTATTTAAGTGAGTCCCTCGCCTCTCACCATCAAAGAATCACTTTAATAAAGCATCTAGTGGTCGAGAAGCGAGGGGACCTTAATCCAGCAACCTGTGTTCTTGACTTTTGAATTCTGTTGGCATATTCGGTTTAAGCATCCCAAAATACGTATAAATATGGTGGTCAGTTTTTTGATTTTTTAATTTACTTACATATGTAATTCTGACCATTTTTGATGTTTTTTTGAGGTGAACTTGGATTCGACTTTAGCACCCCAAAATACGTGTATATATATATATATATATATATATATATATATATATATATATATATATATATATATATATATATATATATATATATGGTGGTTTGTTCCGTTACAGTTTTAATTTATTTGTAAAAGTATTTTTGATCATTTTGGAGGAGATTTTGAGGTTATGAGTTATGAGATGATGAGTCAATTCTGATCTCGGATTCGTTTTTAGCACACTAAAAAACACATTGTATTTTTTTTTCAGCTATAAAACTTTTTTTTGTGGCCCTGTATTATCTTAGTAAACAATAACAATGCGACAATAAAAATGTAAATCTATAGTTCTCCATATCTATTGTATCTTCTTTTTTATCTAGTAAGATTATTTAAAAAATTTTCCAGTCTTTCGGTATAACAGAGTTCTACAGAGAGAAATTAAATAAGTTTTTCATCTTGTTCATGAGGTTCTTGCCACCTATTTTAATGGCTTCCGTTACTATCATCTGCCGCTTTGTTATCAGGCCTTTTTATCCAAGCGTTTTCTATCTCCTCTGTTGTAATCTCGCCTAATTCCTGGTCCTAGTTGACGACCCCTCTGCTCTTGCTTGTTTTGATTGTTTACTTCTTATTTCATGTTTGCTTATATACAAATCTATGTAAAAATCTTCAACTATTTTTAGTAATTTTGTTCTATTTGAAGTTATATTACCGTCTTTGTCTTAAGTTTTAATATTTCGCTTTTACCGGGGACGAACTTTCGTCGAAGAACTTTCAAAGTTTTATTTTCCTCTATGATTTGCTGAATATTTGCTTTATTATAATTCCTTTTGTTCTTCTTTATGTTTTCCGAAATTTCCCTATTTATATTTCTTATATTTTGTGGATTTCCATTTTGACTTTGCATGTTTTTGCGTTGATGTATAAGTGACCAAATATATGGGCTGATTTTACTGCGGTGGTCCTGTCCCTTAAGTGGGAGCTTCTTTTATTGAATGATTTAAATCATTGACGTCAGCGTCGTTTGTTTCGGTGTTTATTAGCGACGGTGTGATAGCTTCTTCATACTGAAGGGAATTTTTTACAGTTTGTCATTTCTTTTTTGACCCTTTCTTGACCATTTCATATCTCTCATTTTTTAAGTTGATGACAACCGCAGCTCTCACCATACGATGATCGTTGCCCAAGAAGACTTGGTCTAAAACTGTGACGTCTTTATTGAGAGATTTCTGAACGGATAATAAAATATCGATTTCATTTTTTGTTCTGCCGTCTGGCCCACGTTCAACTTTTGGTGGCTTTTTATAGAAGAAAGTATTCATCAAAAAGGGGTGTTTCTCTAAAAGTTTATTAGGATTTCGCCTCGCTCGTTTTTAGTGCAACTTCCAAAATTGCCTAATAGATTTTCGGAATCATTTGATTTTACACTGACTTTGGCATTGAAATCCCTGACAATGATGTTGAAGTGGGTTTTTCTTTGTTCTAATGCTGTTCTGATGTTTTCGTAGAAAGCTTCTACTTCTTCATTCGGATGAGTCAAAGTCGGCGTGTAGGCAAATATTATTTTGAGGCTGTATCGTTAGTTTATTTTTAGTATTATATAACCTACTACCTGTGATATGTAATTTATTTCGACTATGTTGTTCTTATATTTTTTATTTATGATGAAGCCTCTTCCTCCCTCACGAACATTTTCATCTCCATGATAATAGAGCATATTGCCCGACACCTTGCAGAGCCCTATGACATCCCACCTCACCCTGGTCAGTTCTTCTTCTAGTCCTATAATTTTCTCATCGGATGACAGCGTTTGGACATTATAAGTGGCAATCATCAATTTGTGCATATACTTTTTCTTTATTGACTCTTTCCGACTTTCAGTACTAACAGCGGCCGTAGGTACATTCCTTCTCCTTAAATTTTACGTAAGTTGTCTATCATCGTAGCCTGGTCTATCCCGGTGATACTTCGCACTCTCTATATGTTGGTTAACTTAACTAAACTCTTCGACTTGTTCCATAATGGATTCTTTTTACCATAAACTTAAAGCGCTAGCCATGAGTGTTAGTGAGTGGATAGGATATAGAAAAGGATATCTTGGTGTCAAAGAAGAAATCTCTCAGGAACAGGAGATGAGAGGATATCAGTAGCTAAGGTAAGAGCAGCAGATAATATGGTAATCTACAACGTAGGGTTTTGAAATAGAAAAGTTGTTTTCAATCTGGTGACCAATTTTATTTTTTAAATACATAGACCGCATTACTACCAAACAGTTCCCAATGAATTATACCAACGTAAGGACTCGGTACATTATCCAGATATTCGATCATTTTTTAAGAACGAATAGCACCACTCTGTACAATGATGACTTCTAAGGTGAGACTTTTCCAATAATTTTTGTTGATATATTATTACTTTTCCATTTGCCTTGTGAAAATATTTATACTTTGCATATATTTTTTTTAATTTACTTTAAAAAATATGTTCGAATATGCCAGATTCTCTAGCCATCCTCTACTTCATCGTCGTTTTATTAAAAAATTCTGATGTGATGGTGTAACGTAATAGTTCTAACGAAAAAACCAAATATTATCATTTCTAAAATTTTGTTGGCTCCAATAAGCACAGTTTTAAAAAATCCACGGCAATCCCTTAAATTTAGTGTGTTTAGTTCATCCCATTTTATTTATTATTAAAAAAGAATAATCTTGTCATTAGTGCTTCATTTTTTTTAAGGTGTTTAACAGATTTCTTTATAACGTAGTATGATGCTTAGGGTTACCCCAAGTTACCAAGCAAAAATTCGGTTCCAAAATTTTTAGGCAAAAAACAAAATTCAGTAAATCTTAATATGCATAAAATTAATGATACGATCTTAGGAATGTGTTAGTATTAAATTCTTATTAACCTATTTAAAAAAATGTGTTCATATCACACGTGTAAACTTTGCATTCAATTCTTGACCTTTTATTAGGAAAGCCATGCCTAATTCATTTCATGTAAGTTATAAAATACAAACAGTCGGCGAAGAATGTATTCGAATACCACTCAAAAATCCTTTATTTATAAAATAACTAGTTTGCCAAATTTTGTAAATCATTGTTTTTGGATTTCTGAAAAGTCGAGTCGGTGGTGTTCCGTTTCACGAATTTTCATCCATCTACCATCCCATAATTTGTTTTGTCCTGAAATGTCTTTTTTTGTTTGTGTAATATAGTAGATAGCACGTAAAAACATTAGACGACACTGAAAGCATTGCTGAATTCGTCTTGCACCACAACAGTTGCAGAGTAATTGCCGATATGTCTTAGGTCAAGAACCATTGACGAAGAGACACCTAAATTTTAAGGGTTACTTAATTTTTTCTCTTTGCACTGGTCAACATAAAGCAAAGTTAGTTTAAGTTTTATACTTTCTAGGAGTTTTTATTTTGACAATCTAATTACACAATAATTACAACTATTGTTTGTTGGCAATTTAAAAATTAGGTCTTCCCCAGGGATAGAAGTCAATGGGTGTTAAATCCGGTGACCTTGCCGGCCAACCCTTCGGACCTTGGTTGGCTGGCCAGTTATTGTCGAAATTGTCTGATAAAAAATTAAAAAGTTATTCGAAATCTCTAATAGACTTAGCTTGATGATCAGCTAATGAATGTCCTTGTTTAGTACTTATAAAAAGAGATTTCCACCATCAGCTCACGATCGTAATTATGTACTAGTAGTTTTGAAAAAACCCGTAGATTTTTTAAACTTAAATTGAAAACTGATTTGGAAATTGATTTATTTTAAAAAGTAGGTATGAAAAATTGTGATTTATAATGAGTACAATACGTTCTAAATACAACATGAAGAATCCAAAATTTATCCAATGACATTAACTTAAAAATGTAAAAAAACTGGGTTTGTATGGATTCTTTTTACAGTTTACTAAATAATAACAATTAAGGTTATATCCTAATAATATGATCATATTAATTATTAAGGAGCATTTTAACACTAGAATTTAAATATGTGCACTTTTAAAGGTAAACCTCTTTATCTAAAGGAGATAGACGAAAACTGATGTCGGTGTCTGAAATTCAGACACATTCAATTTTTATGATAAACTCAATGGTAAAAACCGCATGTCGATATCTAGTACCGTTTCAGATATACAGGGTGTTTTTCAAAAATCTGCATTTTGGAAAAATGTTTGTAATTCTTTTCCTATTGAAAATGTTTGATTTCTGTAAAAACATTCTCAAAGCACTTTTTCACGTGGATTTCACCAGTGTAAGTTACATTTTTTGTTACAACTAATATTTTAATAGTTACTAACGCAAAAATATATTTTTTAAAAGGGGCACACTGTATATTTTTCCTTTAAATTACCATTCCAAAAATATAGCACACTTTATATTTTGCTTAAATCTATTTCAAAATATAAAGGTTTTCAGTTTTTACGCGAGTTTTAAATGCACATTTTGTGAAGTAGGCTTTGGACGGAGCGGCAATATCAATTGTTTACCGATAGTAGTCAAACCGTAAAGAAAAACCTAGAAGTCACTCTAAGAGTTATAACTACAATGAAATTTACTAAATGCTAAACTTAAACTATGTAGAAAATAAAACAAAACAACAAAACAATTTATTCCGAGCAGAGCAAACTAAAACAAAACAATTTTCTATAAGAGATGTTCGAAATGTCGACCAGTTTCATTGACACATAGGCGGCACCCTTTCTGGACACTTCTTAACGAGTTGATTAGTTCAAGAGTAGTGAGAGCTGCAAAACTTTTTTATCACTGCGACTTCTAACTGTTGCCTGGCGTTTGTTGGCAATTTAAAAATTAGATCTTCCCCAGGGATAGAAGTCAATGGGTGTTAAATCCGGTGACCTTGCCGGCCAACCGTTCGGACCTTGGGTGGCTGTCCAGTTATTGTCGAAATTGGCTGATAAAAAATTACTGATAACTGCAGCGTGGTGTTGAAAAAATATAAGCCCATTAACGGCAGTTCATCAACAAGAGGTTCTATTTGCTGACTTAAATTTTCTAAATATCTCTGAAAGGTGAGTGTTCCTTCTTAAATAAATGAACCTATAACCCTGCCTCTAAAAATTCCTGCCCACACATTAAATCCAAATCTGCCTTGATTTCTTTGCTCCACAACTAAATGTCCAGTGGATTCTTTTAACTGTCGGGTTGAAGTGTTAGGATTATTTCCGATAGTTCCTAAAACTACTATTTCTTCTAACTCCTTATCCCTGTTTGATGCATAATTTTTGGGTCGTTTCTTTTCAAACTGACCACTGTTAACTAGGTTATGTCGCAACCGAGCGAATATATCCTTGAAGGGTTGACGCCTCTCTGGATACCGTTCGTGGTACAAATTACTTGCCTCTTCAGAATTTTCTCCGGTTTGTATGAAACACACTATCATATCCCATTTTTCGTAATTTTCAAACTTCATTGCGATTTTTTTGACAATTCAATAACTGATCCTGAAGTAAAATTTGACAACTACGAGTAACAATTGAATTAAACCATATGGCCGCTCCGTCCAAACCCTACTTCACAAAATGTGCATTTAAAACTCGCGTAAAAACTGAAAACCTTCATATTTCGAAGTAGATTTAAGCAAAATATAAAGTGTGCTACATTTTTAGAATGGTAAATTAAAGCTCTATTTGGATAAGGAAAAATATATAGGGTATCCCATTTAAAAAATATATTTTTGCGTTAATAACTATTAAAATATTAGTTGTAAAAAATATAACTTACACTGTTGAAATCCA
The DNA here is from genome assembly GCA_019049505.1 of Pachyrhynchus sulphureomaculatus. Classification (NCBI taxonomy): domain Eukaryota; kingdom Metazoa; phylum Arthropoda; class Insecta; order Coleoptera; family Curculionidae; genus Pachyrhynchus; species Pachyrhynchus sulphureomaculatus. The sequence continues at coordinate 164,997,020 of CM032447.1, read as the reverse complement.
CGTGAAAAAGTGCTTTGAGAATGTTTTTACAAAAATAAAAAATTTTCAATAGGAAAAGAATTACAAACAATTTTCCAAAATGCAAATTTTTGACAAACACCCTTTATATCTGAAACGGTACTGGATATCGATATGCAGTTGTCACCATTGAGTTGACCATAAAAATTGAGCCTCAGATACCGACGTAAGTTTTCGTCTATCTCCTTTAGATAAAGGGACCTTTAAAAGTGTCCAATTTGGACCACCTTGTACATACACATTTAAACAAATTTACAATTTTAAAAATGCAGAAGACATCGTTCTTAAAATTTATCTTACGCTGTTTAAGAAATATTTTTAATTAGAATATTTTAAAAAATAAGGTTAAAAAGTGCTATTTAATTCGTTAAGTGTTATAAACGACCTTAGGGTCCCTTCAATGTCGGTGCACCTAAATACTTACAATTAAAATTTATACAAATACCATTAATGAATTACACATTGTTTCAATAATTAAAACAAATATTAATTATTGAAGCAATGTATAACGTAATGTAAGGGAAATTTTCACATAAGAGTTCGATTAATGTCCCTTTATCTTTTGAAATATTTTATGTCCGAAAATTTGCATTTTGGATACAAATTCTAAGTAACATAACCAAAATTATATTTTAAATCATAATTTAAAGCTAAAATTATCATTTTAATAACTATTCCTAATTCTATTAACTTATTAATATTAATGAATGGTAATATCAGCTTATAGCGGGTATTTCACCAAGGTATTTATTATAAAATATGTTACTGGTGCGTTGTTTCCTGTTGGAAAGGAATGGTGATCATATAACATAAGTTTTGCTATTTGTTGTAAAAAAATCTGTTTATAGTTTTGGCTCTGTGTGAGGGATCACTAATCTTAAATTACATAGTTTCACAATTTACTAACCTAAACAGACCACATACTACACTAAAATAAGTGCTAAATTTGACTTTTTTAAGTAAAGAGTAAGTAAATTCCCACCTCTTACACCTTTTCCCCTGGAACAATATCAATTAAGAACTATAAGTTTCATCCATACTTCAAATTTTCTATTATCATCGCGTTCGAGAGTTATCGTGCCAACAGGTCGATAGAGCAACGAAAATCGGAAAATATATTTTTCGTGATTTAAAAACCCTAAGACATGAAGAAAAGCAAGAATTTTCGAGAATAACACGGGAAACAAATACAATTATTTATCTGTTGTGCCATAAGTACTTGTATGTCTCCACCAACTTAATCGTTTGTATTTCTAAAACCTGTTGTAACATATATTTAATTTGATATATTTTTTACTTTATTTTGTAATCAGATTTTAATCCCTCCTATACCGGATGACACAGCCAACATGTAACACCCTGTAATTTTTTTACTTTGAAAGTTACATATTTACATTTTTTATCACTTAAGAGATATTTTTAACTACCTCCGGTTTGACTGGAAATGACTGCAACTTTCTTATTTTTAATGGAACCCTGTATATTTTTTTATCAATTTCAATTCTCTTTGAAATTTTCTTTCCAACGATGTATCACAAGTTAACATTTGTTTGACAGGTGACCGGCAAAAAACTGATTTAAACTCTTAGACTTAGACGGCCATGGCGGATACACTAGCAATTGTTCGTTTTATCTCACTTTGGAAAGACTTTAAGACTATCCATTTATCGTACCATTTTCGCGAGTCTAAGTGGCTTCTACAAAATTTTATGCTTTACATTCAGTTACAGTATTTTCTCTTTAAATAATGATCAATATCACCGAAATTAAGATAGGAACACATATTTATATTTAACCTAGTTACACATTACAGTTTTTTGCCAGCATACATCTAACAGAACTATCTAAGGCCAATTGGATTTATTATTATTTTCAAAAAAATAAGAAACCTATTTTTAGACAAACAACAAAACATTTAATAATAAGAATAACACAACAAAACCGATAATTGTAATTAGTTAATATTACAAGTAATATTTTAACTAAGTAACACAATAAAAATAAATAGGTAAAACTATCTTATACTAGATATAAATTTGCTAGGTATTTATTCCAAATGTTCAAAATGCTGTCCGTTGTTAATCCTACACAATCTTGTTTCTCTCACCGTGGCTCCCATAACGTTCTTCAACTGAATTTCAGTAATTTGATTTACTGCTCTTCTTAAGCGCATTTCTAAATCGTTTCGGTCTGTTGGTGGATTTTGTAAACGTTTTCTTTTAGATGGTTCCATATAAAAAAATCAAGAGGAGTAAGATCTGGCGATCTTGCAGGCCACTTATTAGGTCCATTGGTACCTAACCAATTTACACCAAATCTTTGATTTGATTTCGATTGCTGGAAAATAATGTCTCCACGGTTTAAAGGTAAAGCTTGTAAAAAATCTTCAATATCATTTTGGATAAACTCCAATTAACGCACCATCAAATATAATAGGACCAATAATTCTCGTGCCAAGGATACCCAACCACACGTTAAAGCCGAATCTTTCTTGATAGGCACTTTGTCGCATAATTCTAGGATTTTCTTGGGCCCAATATCGAGTATCGTTACGATTAAATAGACTCAAATTGGTAAATCTAGATTCATCCGAAAATAGAATGTTGTAATGAAATTGGTTATCAAGGTGGTATCTTTGCAAAAACCAATTACAATAATCCATTCTTCTTTGGTAATCTGTTTGAAAAAAATGTTGATTTATTTGATATTTGTAGGACCTGAATTTATATTTTCTTAATATGCGGAGAGCGGTTTCAAGATTTACACCCGTTTGTTCTTCAACATGTCTTATAGAAATTAAAGGATCTACCTGAACCATTGTCAATACATTGATTTCTGACTCTTCGTCAACAATAAATAATCAGCAGGTTCAATCGGTTGCCTTCTAAACTGCTGCTCTACCCTTAAAATATAATTATTGGGTGGGTACCTCCTATTGAGATATCTTGCCATGTACAACTTGGCTGCTTGTCGGCTATTCTTTCTGCACTCTCCATAAATTAATAACATGTCTACTTTTTCATCTGCTCAATACATTTTTGTTAACGAAAAATTATTTCTGACGTAAAGTAAACAATAATAATAGCTATTTCGGTAACATGCAGCAACCATGACTTTCGGTTCGTCTGTTTTATCACAGCCTACTAAGTCCGTAATGGAACTTGTTGATATTACATTACTGCATAATAAAACGGCTTATTTTCTGAAAATAATATTAAATCCAATTGGCGTTAAATAGTTCTGTTAGATGTATGTTGGCAAAAAACCTGTAATGTGTAACTAGGTTAAATAAAAAAATATGTGTTCCTATCTTAATTTCGGTGATATTGATCATTATTTAAAGAGAAAATTCTATAACTGAATGTAAAGCATAAAATTTTGTAGGAGCCACTTAGACGAAATGGCACGATAAATGAATAATCTCAAATTCTTTCCAAAGTGAGATAAAACGAACAAAAACAATTGCTAGTATATCCGCCATGGCCGCCCAAGTCTAAGAGTTTAAATCAGTTTTTGCCGGTCATCTGTCAAACAAATGTCAACTTGTGATACATCGTTGAAAAGAGAATTTCAAAGCGAATTGAAATTGATAAAAAAATATACAGAGTTCTATTAAAAATAAGAAAGTTGCAGTCACTTCCGGTCAAACCGGAAATAGTTAAAAATATTTCTTAAGTGATAAAAAAGCCTAATAATGTCCGATTTGAGTATCTAAAAATGCAAATATGTAACTTTCAAAATAAAAAAATTATATGGTGTTACATGTTGGCTATGTCACCTGGTATAATATTTCTGCCGAAACTGAAAATAATGGAAAAACAAAAACATAAAAGTATATTACAATATATACCCTCATCTCTTTTATCCCACATGTAATGTTTAGATTCTTTTTTTATTCATTCTTTCATTATAGTCCAAGAGGTAGTGAACATTTTGTTCAAAAAGTTTTGTAACTGCTAAAATTTTGCAAGAAAATACTGTTAATATAATACCGTTAACAAATATAATAATAATTTTTATTGTCTAACATATCAATTTATGAGATAATATGACAAATAACAACAGTAAATAAACATGTATTTAGCACAGTAATAGATAAGTTAATTACAAATGTTTCACGAACCTAATTGTTAAAGCGTTTGTAAGGTGACATGAAGATAGACCTCATAGTTTAAGTATTTTAATTAAGAAATTTGCCGGAGATTTCGGCAATTGGAACAAATGAATAAATCTGATAGTTCGTAAAGAACCATGAAAGTTTACTTTTAATGATAGCTCAGAGCAATCTAAGAGCGATCTACTACCTTAAATTAAAATTGAACCAACCTGTTATTCCTAAGATTAAATAAAGACGTAATTTGAGATCTATTCAGAAGGATGTTTTGTCCCAAGTGTATAGAAATATATTACTCATCCATCTTAACACAAATTTAACAAACGTTTCCTGGATATTTTGCAGTTGAGTTATATATTTATGAAAACTAGTATACCATACACCAAATCCCAGCGTAGATCTCAAGCAGCTAAAACAGAGTGGTATTAGGATTTTAATATTTGTAAAATCACCCGGATTTCTTAATATAAATCTGAATTTCTATAAATATTGTCGGAACAATAATCAAAATTAAAAAAAAATACATAGTGGCAAGGTTACTACCATGACGAGTACCGCTCGTTACTTTTAGTTTAACAGATTCATTTAGATATGAGTCAAAAATTATTATCAGATTCGCAGTATACCCTAACCGAAATAATGATTTACTTTATTGAATGTCTTTGAAAAATATCTGCAGATAACATCTAGTTGTTATCGCCTACACAGGCACGAAAAAGTGTGAAAAGCGGTGAATACCAAAAAGTGGATGATTCTTTATTTTTATAGTTTACACAGAATCGAGAACGTGGAATACTAATTTCAGGAACAATTTTAAAACATAAGGCAGTGAGTTTAAGCGAAGAGTTGCCGGTTATTCAAGCGCCTGTAAATTTTTCTGCAAGTGATGGATGGCTAGACAGGTAGAAAAAAAGACATGGTGTACGTCAACTGAAAGTTTATGGAGGAAGATTGTCGGCTAATGTATCTGCTGCAAAAAAATTTGCAGAGAATTTTGAGCAGCTTATGAAAGAACATGGTTTACAACCAGACCAATTCTATAATTGTGATGAAACAGGCTTGAACTACAAAATGTTGCCGTCAAATACCTTAGCTTCAAAACCGGAAGCTGGAGCACCGGGTTACAAACGTAGCAAAGAACGTATTACTGTTCTTGCATGCGGTCCAAGGCATGTCGAACCTATTAGCTAAGACACATTAGGTTATTTACTATCCTGTGAAAACTGAAAAAGCCGTGTTGTTTAGGGGAGATCAGCTGTTTAACTTGATAAATATTATCCTGTGGTGGAGAGGGACAGAATATCTCCCCCGGTACGTTCTGCCTGTCGTAGAAGGCGACTTAAAGAACAAACCCAAAAAGCTTCTGGCGCCGACGGAATACCTGCCATAGTTCTCAAAAACTGTGCGAGGGAACTAACACCAGTTTTCTGTAGACTTTTCAACCTATCCTACAGAAAGGGAATATTTCCTTCCTGATGGAAATGTGCAAGAGTCCAGCTGATACCTAAAAAAGGCAAGAAGATCTTGCCAAATAACTACCGACCAATCGCACTGCTTTCAATAATATCCAAAGTCACGGAAAAGGCTATTAATCAGCATCTTCTAAAATATCTTGAAGGGTTCAATATTATTAGCGACCACCAATATGGCTTTCGTAACCATAGATCAACAGGAGCTCTTCTGACTTATGTAACACATGTTTGGAACAACGCAATGGAACACTTTGGAGAATCTCGAGCGGTTGCTCTTGACATATGCAAGGCATTCAACCGTGTTTGGCACGATGGATTGTTGGCTAAGCTTCCCTTTAATGGTATGTCTGAAAAGTTCTGTTTGTGGCTCTCATGTTTCCTCAGAGGGCGTTCTTTACGAGTGGCATGTGGATTTCTTTCTAACACCTTCACTATCAACGCCGGTGTGCCCTAAGGCTCCATACTGTCTCCTACTCTCTTTCTCATTTACATTAACGATCTGCTGGAAAAGACCGGGAATCCAGTGTACAGCTTTGCAGATGACAGTACGCTTATCATTTCATTTACTTTGAACCTTCGGACATCGGCTACTCAAACGAATATCCGCAGACAGCAGGGAGTCATTCAAGTTAACAAAGGGCTGTAAGAAATTCTATCTTGAGGTGACAGTAACCAAGTGGAATTTAACGCTACAAAAACCCAGATGGCAATTTTTTCTAAAAAAGTTAACGTTGCTGAACCCGACATAATTATGTCGGGGCACTCTAATCCTCTAACATCGTCACTCAATTTGTTGGGCGTTAATTTGGGAGCAAATATCTCCTGGCATGAACATGTTGCAGGCATGGCAAGGAGAGCTTCTCAAAAGTTGGGAATATTGTTTCGAACCAGAAAGCTCAGATTCAACCAACTATGGAATACTGATCCCATGTTTGGGGCTCCGCTATTCAGGGAAGAGCTGTTCGTCTAATTGGATACCCGGAACTGACCGGTGGCCTTGATTCGCTGGAACATCGAAGAACGGTTGGCGACTTGAGCCTATTCTACAAGTATTTTCATGGAAAGTGTTCGAAGGTTGTAGCCCGCTTAATTCCTCCCAGAGCGTTACATGTTAAAAATACACGTCGCGCTAATACTTCACATCCGTATGAGGTTCAGCTTGTTACTCGTCATACAACGCTTTTCAAGCAGTCCTTTATTATGGGGAGCATCATCCCTTTGGAATAGTTTGCCCAGGACTGTGTTTCCCACCGAGCACAATTTACAGCGATTCAAGAACAACGCGAATGGTTTTTTTCGCCCACATGTCGCTCCTTGTTCTTCCCTGCAGCACGTGTGCTAGACCCATAAAAAAAAATTCACTACTCAGTATATATCACTACAGCATCAAACATTTTATTTTCGTACTCGATGTGCGTTTCGCTAACAATGTTAGCTTCATCAGGAGCGATAATTGACTACTACTCAATCAACTCTCCTGATGAAGCTAACATGGTTAGCGAAACGCGCGTCGAGTGCAAAAATAACAAGTTTGGTATGGTGGTGATATATACCGGGTAGTGCCATTGTGCCCAAGATTCCACATTCCCAACATAGTTAATTAAATATGTGATTATATATCAACATCTCAAAAACCAAATGGAAGCAATATACATATAGCCCTATCATTCGATTTTGATTTCCAGTTTTGAAGACTGGAGTAATCCTTGAATCTTTCCATAGTTCCAGAAATATCTTATTTTTAATAACTTTGTTAAAAAGAAAGAATAATGGTTTCAACAACGTAGCGGCACAATGTTTGCCAACGAAGCAAGGCATTTGATCCAGACCATATGTCCGTTTGTTTTTTTACCTTTTAACGACCTCATAATCAGTTCCTCCAAACATAAAAGGAGAAATGTCATTGACAGATTAATGCGAACAGAATAGAGTCGTTGAAGCAACGTACACAGGACTGTACAGAATACTGAGAATTGTCGTACATAAATATTTCAAGAAATGAATTTGTAGCTTTAGAATTAATAGAATCCAAAAACTTTTAGATCACTTGAAATAAAATTTTCAGCTTTAAGTGTGCATTTTCATAGAAAATTTCAGTCTTTCGTTTTATATCTGCTCTAAGTTCCTTGTTTTGGTAGGTCGAATATTTTAAATTTCTTCCAATTTAAATGTTTTAATTTGATGAGTCTGATTATTTTAGATGTACTTCGGTCAATAAGTTTTGAAAGCGGAAATGAAACAAGATGAATTAATGAGTCGGAATACATTTATTCTTCAGTATAATCTTCGTTAAGCTAAATACATTTTTCCAGCGATTTTCCAATTTATGTATCCCACCTCTGAAGTGATTTTTCAGAAGACCTTCAAAATACCCGTCTACGGATGCTATCAGCTCATCATTTGTTGAAAAACGCTTCCCACGTAAAAATATTTTGAAGTTCGGGAACAGATGGAGGTCAGACGGAGCCAGATCGGGCAAATAGGGTGAATTTTCCAACAATTCGTACTTTATTTAATCCGGCCAGTTTTGCAGTTTCCAAAACACCTCTGTGAGCAGTTGCACTCTTATGATGAAAGATTTTTTTTTTCTGCAAACCGGGCCTTTTCTCACGAATTTTCTCATCCAGCTTATGCAAGAGGTTGCAATAATACTCTTCTGTGATTATTTTAGCAGTTTGAAGGTAATAAATTGACAAAATTCCTTTTGCATCCTAGAAAACTGATGCCATAATTTTTTGGACGACTTTGACCACTTTGGCTGCTTTGGAGCTGAACAACTGGGCTCAGTCCACTGTACGGTTTATTGTCGCAGTTCAGTATCATACTGGTCTCATTCATTGTTACAAATTGATGCACAAAATCAGTTTTATTTTTTATGAAACGAGCCAAATGTTGTTTGAGAGTTTCTCTCGAGTGCGTTTTTGTTCCGATGTTAGCAAATGCGGCACCCGTCTTGTGAATAGCTTTCTCATACGCCAAACGTTAGTTAAGATTGCATGTACTGATCCATGTAAGATGCCTATAGCCTCAGCTAAATCATCCACAGTTTATGGCCGGTCTTCCATTACCATATCTTGTACCAGCACAACAGTTTCTTCAGTTGTTGCAGTTTTTGGTCCTCCTGAACCTGGATTATCATTGACGCTTGTACAACCACGTTTAAACTCCATCCATCTATGAATTGTTGGAAATGAAGGAGCAGACTCCTTTAATACTTCCACTAACTTTGCATGGATTTCTGTTGCCGATAAACCTTCCAAAACAAAGAATTTTATTATTGCATCACATTCAATTTTTTTCCATTTTTAAAAAATACTCAAACATGATTATTTTAACCAACTGATAAACAATGAATAACTTGACAGATAGACTTGAAATTTAGAGCGTGTTCATATGACAGATGAAGCTTCAAAATGGTGTTCAATATTTGGTTCATAGGGGTCGCTTTCGAAACTACATAGGTATCGCTTTTAAAACTTATTGACTGACCTGATAAACCATACTCGGTATGTACTTTTACGAATTATAAACTTGGAAAATTATTCATCAAGTATTTCACATAGTATCTTATAAACCCGTACACATGCTTTGTCAATATTCTAGAGTTTATTTAAATTCGACCAATCCACATTCAAAATCCTGTCATAATATAGTTCAAACCCTGCTCTTTTGAAATTATATCAGGATTAATATGTGCGTACCAGTAACATAGATTTTTTCCTACAGAGAAAAGATACGGAAATCTTTAGGGAAAGACGATGCTTGTCTTCTTTTACTAATGGCATAGATTCCCTGAAAGTTAAAAAATTTAAATTTGAAAGAACTAAATCGAGGAACCTAATATGCGTATTAGGATTTTTGTTGACAATCAAACTAATCGAAAAAAATTCTTTAATAAACCAATTTTTGAATATTCAACTGGATTTCCATGTATGTCAGGTATACTAAAATCTCCTAAAACCAAAACATTACTATTGTACACAAAGTGAAGTACTTCAGTGCCTTCAAATAGTGTATTTAGTACTTGTTGAGAAGTGTTTAAAGGTACGTAAACATCCAACACAAGTAATATTACATATTGAAAGTTTACCTTACAATCTACTATATCTACCTTACTGACATTGTTGTGAACGTCTTGAAGCAACACGGCTTGTGTTTTGTTATATTTATTTTTTAAATCCAGTATCATGCCACTTCCGCGTGGCAGATTTAATTCGCCTAGATCTCTGTCAAAGCCAATTACAGAGTACCTATTAAGTAGTTTATTCGAGAAGACATAGTTTCCATCCTTGCGATGAAATTGTGAGTAGAACTGCAAACCGACTTGAAGAAGTTAGTCATTTTGATACAGATAATAATCTTAAAATTAAATTCATTATTTTGTAAACGAGACCCTAGGGTCGATTTCATTTGCTTATATTCTTCAATTTACGTTGGTATCTTGTCGAAACCAACAGAGACATCCTTGTAGGCTTCTAGTTTCTTTATTCAATTTCGTTACGGACAATGGCTTTAACATCATCTGCGCATTTTATTATGACATTTATGGGTCTAGTTTTTGCTGAATTCTCACGACTCATGCAAAAGACTCACATTTTAGCAATTTTAATATCATAGCAAACTTTTAATATTACGTCAGGAGCAGTAACAATATCCAACTGAGAATATATGATCTATAGTATGCTAGGACAGGTAAATATAATATATTTCTACGAAATAGTAACTACAAAAAAATTTGAATTATTTCGAAACAACGAACAAGCAGGTTTTAGAAAATAATATAACACTCTAGATCACATACGATCAATTTGAAACATAATTAAAAAGCCCTAGAATATAACAAGGACTTTTCGAATATGTAAATACCATTTATAGAAAATAACAGTGCATTTGACTGAATCAAAATATAAACAATTATAAATGGTACTCAGTATATATCACCACTACACCAAACATTTTATTTTTGCACTCGACGCGCGTTTCGCTAACCATGTTAGCTCTATCAGGAGCGATGATTGACTAAAGTTAAACTACAAATCTACCCTATTTATACTTAGCCTAACTCTTGAATTACTCAAGAGGAACTAATGGATAGGCAAGGCCATCAGTTCCGGTCAAGTAACCAGTAGAGGGGACTATAAGGAATAGGCCCTCTGTCTTTATTTAAACTACTTTTACATTTTATGATTTCCATACTTTCGTATGCGTTCAGCAATCTCCTATCAGATACATTTTTTATTAATCTTAGATTATCTGTTACAGTATGATCAGCTTCAAGGGCATGTTCGGCAATGCTAGACTCTTCTGTTCTATTGTATTTTAAGTGTGCTAAATGTTCTTTAAATCGTGTTTTAATTGACCTTTTAGTTTGCCCAACATACTTTTTATCACAAACATTACAACTAATTTCATAAATTCCACTTTTCTCACAATTAGGAATCTTATCTTTGGGATTTCCTAAGATATTCCTCAGATTGTCTGATGTTTATAGACTAAGGTGAGGCCTACCTTATTGAGTCCCTTGCTATATTTTGGATTATATGGTATGGAGACATACTTGGTGTTATTTTCTTCGCGTGTAAAAAAGGTGGAAATTTGAATATTAAACCTAAACTTATGTCTATTTATTAGCTTATTTACTAAGTCATCGTCATAACCATTAACTCTAGTTATATTTCTAATACGATTCCTTTCTTTATTAGAGTTTACTATATTCAGAGGGAAAGTGACCAAACTAAAAAATGTAATGAGGCTAATTTATGTTGTTTACAATGAAATAAATCATTAGGAATATATCTATCTGTTACTGTGTCCTTCCTATAGATATCAAATTCTAATCTATTATTATTTTTAATAATTAAAATATCTAGAAAGACAATTGTCCTTTGTTCTCAACTTCGTAAGTGAATTTATTTGAATCATACCGGCTATTTAATTTAGAAACAAAATCATCAATATTTGCTTTCTTTGTATCAAAAATCGCGAAAATATCTTCCACATACCTATACCATACCCTTGGGAAATATTCGAATTCTTGACTGGCTTCGATTTCAAACTTACTCATGAATAAATTGGCTATGAAAGGTGACAAGCAATTATCCATAGCTGTTCCTTCTTTCTGAACATAAAATTGATTGTTATATTGGAAAGAATCTTGTTCCATACAAAGTTTAGATAATGTTAAGTATTCACGAATAATTTCGTCTTCAAAGTCATTCATTCTAAGTAATTCTTCGAGATATTGTAAAGTTTGTGGAATTGGCACACTTGGGAACAAAGAACTAACATCAAAAGAAATTAAGACTTCACCTTCATTAAGAACTAGATTTTTTTGTTTTATTAATGAATTCTAACGAATTCTTCACTGCGAAAGTATTTAATGGTAACTTCTCACGTTCTTTTGATATCCGGCAAATTATCAAATGGTAAGCCTAGTTTGCCATCAAAAAGTAAAGTTCTTGAAAAGTTTTTGGAAATGGGAAGGGAGTTATATTTGTGATGATAGAGAAAGTGTATCTATGCATCAACTTATGCTGAAACATAAAGAGAAATCCTGTGACACATTTTTGGAGAAGCTCGTCCTGACTCATACACATATTTTTAAAACTGAAAAAGAGACCAGAGAACAGCACCAAAGTAGTATTTGGTATGGATTGAGGTATGGTAGAATCACAAAATCCCGAGCAATTGAATTTAGTCGTTGTAAAACAAATGATGGAACACTTATATATCATTAATTATGGGAGGAAAAATTCCAGATACGCCAGCTATGAAACGTGGTAGAATATTAGGAGATAGATAGGTCACATGTAAAAGTACACATTGTAGTCCTTTATTTCCTGGCAATAGAATTTTAATAAGTCCAAAATAGTAGGTGCAATAACAGGTAGCTACCTTGCTTTCAAACCCCAACTAATTAAATAAACATGTAAGTAGTTTAACGTTTTATTTATTGTGTAAAGTAACAAAATAAACATAAAAATATTTACTTTAGTTTTACTTGAAAACAGAAATAAGTACCTGAACTTCCAGTCTCTCTAGGTTCTAACTGTTTTGTAACTGTACTTCTTTCTTCTAAATGTTTTTTACTTTCTTCAACTACCATCCTTCTTTGTTTCTTGAGAACATATGGTCGTTCTATAATGTTAGATGTTCATTTTCTTCGATCAGATTCGATCAAATCTTATGGGAATACACCCTGGTTTCATGGGCACTTGTGACACTGAACCCAGCACATGGTACTGAATGTAATTCTCCATATCATTTGGCAACTGGAATAAGAATAAAGTATCCATTAAATAAACAGTAGTGGATGATAACATTAAAGAAATAAAACCTAACCTCAATAGTGATGTGACTATCTAAAGGTATTATTTAGATACTTAACAATTTCTCAAACAAGATTATTACGACACACCTCATTTATAATAATAAAATATTAAGTTAAAACTTAATCAAAATGGTCTTCACAGAAATAAATTGAAGAATTTGGAGTAATAACTGCTGGGTTTCGCCGTGTAAGAGTCACTTATTTCTTACCGTTTTCTTGTTTGGAACGTAAACAAATAACTTGTTAGGAGTTTTTATCGACAAGTTTTTCCACTGAGGGATCGCACACCACCTTAGAATTCATTTTAAACACACAAAATAACAAAATTATTGTATAGACACTGTATATTTCACTGTTGTTGACATGGAGTTTAAAAAGGCGTGACGTCATGAGCAGATGCCATGACACCCGCGAGCGTTTTGGCGTGAAATTCAAAATTAGTTTTAAAAAGGTCAATTTTATGCTAGGAAACTTGTAATTTCTCCAGAAATATATATACATATATATATATATATATATATATATATATATATATATATATATATATATATATATATATATATATATTTGGAAATAGTAGTTAAGTAAGAACATCGTGGAATAGTTTTTCAAAATTAGTCATCATGCCTCTTGCAATGGGGATTCAAGGTATATCGAACTTATCGAAATGAATGTAGGGAAGCCACTAGAAGAGCGGACTACACTAAAAAACAGAAAAAAATTAAAACTGAAAGAGGAATAAGGCAGTATATACATTGAAGGACAAAAATTAAACCAGCTAAAAACATATATACGATGTAGTCTTTATTATCACGTGGCACTACAGAAAATAATCCTAATAAAATAACGATCTCATCATACTGAATTGAACGAAGATTGAAGAAGTAGAACTACATATACCTGAGACGGAAAAATGCAAATGGATTTTTGGAGAGTAAAACTTATATTACAAAACAAAAGGAACAGATTGAAAACATACATAAAAACAGACATGTGTCATCCCCGTCTTGCTGTATCGGTCTGAAACGTGGGCGATGACAAAGCAAACACGAATTAAGACGCAAAATACCCAGCGCCACTTTATTAACTCTATACTTCAGAAATTTTTCTACCTGTCAAAACATCTCGTGACGCCATTCCTAACTCGAAGGATGTGTCGAGATATAGTGAGAAGCTCACCTAGTGATATTTTAGTCGGTAAGAAAGCCATAAATGAATACTTGTCCCGATATAGCCCTTGTTTAATTTTGGTAGTTATTAATTATTTTTAATATTCTGTACGGAACACTTATAAGAACACTTCAGTGTCTGTCTGTTTGTCCGTTTGTCTGTCTGTCACACCCGATTTTCTCCGTGACTATCAGATATGAAGACAAATTGTTTACCAGGTCATCAAGTGAGGTGTCAAAAGAAAGCTCGTAAAAACGAGTTCAAAAATATATATAATGTAATACTTGCTCATACTTCTCTTTGTATTATTTTTAAAGAAGTGCGAGAAATCCCTGTCCCCCCTCCTTATCTCGAAAAGTACTGATCAAAAAATGTTGAAAAAATTCTCAAATATTCACCACAGGGTGTAGATTGAACGAAAATTATCAAGAGTGCATTACCTTTAATAATTGATCTGGTACATAAAAAAAAAATTCAAGGTCATTAGTTTTTAGTAAAGATCGGAAAAAAAACTTTGTTGAAAACTCATTTGGGGTGTATTTTGTGAAGTTATTGATCATTTTATAACTCCGTAACAAAAATTTTTATTTCAAAAGCAATCAACGTACAGAATACTGACTGCGCAAGTCCGACTGACACTTGGCCGGTTATTAATTCTAGTCGTGAATCAACGAATTGTATGCGCTGCCGAGCAGTTGTAGTAATTGTGACTGCGAAGTAGTTGCTCAAATTACTCTAATAATTTCTTACTTATAATTACACGATCTTTGGTAAAAAGCCGGTTTGCTTTTAATATTAGCATGAAATCTGCCAGGAATTTAACGAATACGAGAGGAATCATATTACAAGGACAGTAAAAATAAAAAGTATTAAGAATAAAATTATGTTTATTTGTAACTTTAAAAAGCCATTGTCAACAGAAAATAAACACTTATTGGAAATTTCCCACGTAATAAAATAATTATTAGCCAGAAAAATGTCGTGCGTATGAGCTATTTAAAAACAATTAATAATTATTCTTTGTCAGAAGCTTTGCAAATTCATATATTTAAATTTATACTAATATGACAACACGAATGTGTCTATAGACAGCAATGATTTATTATTCATTAGTACAAATCTAAACTATCGCCATGGCTTTCGATGAAAATAATGCAAACAAATATAAGTTAGAGTTAGTTTGGAGAAATATAATTTCGTTTGGTATACTACATGTAGTGGGTACTTACGGAATATATTTATTATTTAAAGGAAATCCAAAATACTACACATTAATTTTTGGTAAGTAAATTTTTTAAACTTTTTTAATCTGCTTCCCTACTGAAAGAAAGTGAGAAATAAACAAGGGTTTTTTGGTATTACTCATCTATTTTGATTTTCTTTCGAGATGAATTAAAAAAAAAATAAGAATTTATTTGCTCTCTATGTTTAAGTTCCCTCGCTAAGAAAAATATCGTATCTTAATATATTGGTTATCAGACACATTTTGCTGTCTGCATACGGGTTGCAACAAAATCTAATAATAATAAGCGGCGTGTGTGCCGAAGTGGCGATTTATGTTGATTTTAAATCACTCGTCGGAAACACATTTCTGAGCAGTTCCTTCAATGATGAGATCTTCCATAAAAAGGAGTTCCTGAAGAGGGTGGTACGGGGAGTGACGAGTAGAACTAATGTGGTGTATTATCGAACTACGTCCATCGAACACTTTTTTTCCATGTTACATCTCATCAAGGTTTCTGGCGAGCTTCTCGCAGTCATATAATTAGCTCTCTTCTGAACTGAATACAATCACAGTATGGTCGAATTTGGCTGTTATTGAGTATAAAGCTCTCTAGTACGAAATAATATTTGCAACTTTGGAGAAGCTTTCTATGCAACATGATCATGCAAAGACTTTTGCTCCCAAACATACACCCGGAAAATTGCGTAGCCACAATGAAATATAGTATCCCGACATAACTATGTCGGATTGCGTAACGCACATAGGGGTATTTCAGCGTTTTATGCGGCCAAAATAATTTTTTTATTTTTAGATATTTTAAATCGGGCTCTATTTGTAAATATAGCTGTGAAAGCTTTTTGGTGTGCATGTTTTGAAGAAAAATACATTTTAATACACAAAAAAACAGTATATTGAGAAAAAGTACATGTTACTGACTTAAACAAATATTACAAAAATAATTATTCACGACGAAGAATCCCACGTCTCTTCGTCCGCATTGGGTTCAGCAGAAACAAACATTTGCATTGGTTCTTTACTAAATGCCATAGATCCTTTTTGGGTTTTGGCCTTATACTAGATATTAAGAGATCTGAGCTAAGCGATAATCTGTTGAGGACATCTAAAATTGCATCCTTCTCCTGAGAATTTTCTAGCAAAATTTTGCCGGTACAGGCGAAAGTGCCTTTTCCATTACTGCTGCACCGTGAATTAATAATATTTTGTGCATCGTAGGAGTCATGGGATGCCAAGGATACAACTCTACATTTTGGCGGTCTCATATTCATAGTCTGCAAATTTTTTGAAGTCGACTTTATGACCAATCGGTATTATTTCCAAAATCACTTTCAAGTGATTTATGAAGTTGAAGTCGACACTGGCTGTATTTCTACTTTTTGCTTGATAATTTCCTTGTCACTGTCCGATCTTAGCTGCCACTTTTCGGAATACTTTCGACTAATCGGATCCTAGCGTGCAATACAGACAAGCCAAACTGTAATGCATCTGTGTCGACGTTATTGGTGTTCCGTATGGAACACTTATAAGATCACTTCGGTGCCCGTCCGTCTGTCTGTCTGTCACACCCGATTTTCTCCGAAACTATTTGACATAGAAAGTTGAAATTTGGCACTTATATAGGAGTTGATGCCCTCATCAGAGCCGTGTAGTTTTGAAAGTTAAATTGTGACTTAAGGGGTTAGTTTTGGGGGGTGAAATCGGAAGTGAAAATTTTTTTTTATCAGGTTAGCGAGTGGGGTGTCAAATGAAAACTTGTAAAAAAAGACTAGTTCAAAAATATTTATAATTTAATACTTGCGCACAATTCCTTTTGTATTATTTTTAAACAAGTGCAACAATTCGCTATAAGGTAGGGGACCTTATCTCGAAAAGTACTGTTCAAAAATTTTTGAAAAAATTCTGGAATATCCTTTACAGGTAGCTTAAACGAAAATTATCACAAGTGCATTACCTTTAATAATTTATCTGGTATCAAAAAAAAATTCAAGGTCATCAGTTTTCATTAAAGATCGGAAAAAAAAAACTTTATTGAAAACTCATTTGGGATATGTTTTGTGAAGTAACTGTTCATTTTATACTTCCGTAACTAAAATTTTTGCTCGGTTATTATTTTTCACGTTAAGATCATTAAACTGCTTTGAACTAGCACCACAAATGTCGCATCTCACTGTTGAAGTACCAGCATTTCACACTTTTGCATGGATCATAGTTAGCGTCACTATATGTTTCATGGAAAAAGAGATACCCCGTGAAGAATATTCCAGGATTTTTTCAAAATTTTTTGATCAGTACTTTTCGAGATAAGGTAGGGGACCGCGATTTTTCACGATTTTTTTTTAAAAGTAATACGAAGAAAAAAATGTGCGCAAGTATTACATTATATATATTTTTTACTCGTGTTTTCACAAGCTTTCATTTGACACCACACTCGATGACCTAGTAAAAAAAAATTTTTTTTCACTTCCGATTTCACCCTCATAACGAATCCCTTAAGTCAAAATTTATGTTACGGTGATATAAAATGATCAGTGACTTCACAAAACACGCCCCAAATAAGTTTTCAACAAAGTTTATTTCCAATCTTTACTGAAAATTGATGACCTCGAAATTTCTGTTTTTTTTTATATACCGGTTTCCTTGTACGAATTCGCTGTTTTCCGAAGCGTTTATTGCATTTTCTATGTAAGTAATTTCAGGATTTGAAATATCCATTGTCTCTTTAACAAATCTAATCCTCATTGGCCGACAGTATCGTGACGAATAGGGAGTTGGATTCTGCCAAATAACTTTCTTGTTTGTTGCACAAATCAATTGTAGTAGAACAAAGCAACTTTGAAAAATGTTGCTCTCAATTGCATCTTCTTGCATTTTTTGCTTAAATTGTGCTTGTTGCGATCCATCACATCCCCACTTCGAAATTAGTGCCAGTGATTGAAGCTTTTCTAGATTTAATTATTTTAGTACATCCTACAAATATGTGGCTAAACGTTTAGACGAGTGATCCAATAAAAGTTGTAAATTACGACGAATTATAGAAAACTAAAGTAAAAAATGTTTAAAGCGCTTTGTTCCAAAATACATAATTTTGGCCTCCATAAAAATATAAACTTTTAGTTTGTGTTAATCGTTTTGTAAAAGTTAAAATAAATTATGGAATAGCATACATGTAAATACATGTACAAGACGGTCCAAATTGGACACTTTTAAAGGTAAACCCCTTTATCTAAGACGAAAACTGATGTCAGTGTCTGAGGCTCAATTTTTATGATAAACTCAATGGTGAAAAACGCATATCGATATCTAGTACCGTTTCAGATATACAGGGTGTTTTTCAAAAATCTGCATTTTGGAAAAATGTTTGTAATTCTTTTCCTAGTGAAAATTTTTGATTTCTGTAAAAACATTCTCAAAGCACTTTTTCACGTGGATTTCAACAGTGTAAGTTACATTTTTTTGCAACGAATATTTTAATAGTTATTAACGCAATAATATATTTTTTAAATGGCATATCCTGTATATTTTTCCTTATCCGAATAGAGCTTTAAATTACCATTCTAAAAATATAGCACACTTGATATTTTTCTTAAATCTACTTCAAAATATAAAGGTTTTCAGTTTTTACGCGAGTTTTAGATGCACATTTTGTGACGTAGGCTTTGAACGGAGCGGCAATATCAATTGTTTACCGATAACAGTCAAATCGTAAAAAAAATCCCAAAAGTAACTCTAAAAGTCATAACTACAATAAAATTTAGTAAATGCTATAGTACTTTAAATTATGTAGAAAATAAAACAAAACAACAATAAAACAATGTATTCCAGGTAGAGCAAACTAAAACAAAACAATTTTCTATTAGAGATGTTCGAAATGTCGACCAGTTTCATTTACACATATGCGGTACCTTTTCTGTACACTTCTTACCGAGTTGATTAGTTCAAGAGGAGTGAGAGCTGCAAAACTTTGTATCATTGCAACTTCTAACTCTTGCCTGGTGTTTGTCGGCAATTTAAAAATTTGGTCTTTCAATCTTCCCCAGAGATAGAAGTCCATGGGTGTTAAATCCGGTGACCTTGCCGGCCAACGGTTCGGACCTTGGTTGGCTATCCAGTTATTGTCGAAATTAGCCGATAAAAATTACTGATAACTGCAGAGTTATGGGGGTGTGCCTCGTCGTGTTGAAAAAATATATTTCTAAGGTCCATTAACGGAAGTTCATCAACAAGGGGTTCTATTTGCTGCCTTAAAATTTCTAAATATCCCTGAGAGGTGAGTGTTCCTTCGTAAATAAATCGACCTATAACCCTGCCTCTAAAAATTCCTGCCCACACATTAAATCCAAATCTGCCTTGCTCCACAACTAAATGAGGATTTTCTTGTGCCCACGTATAAGAATTGTAACGGTTAAAAATTGTTGACATAAGCTTCGTCTGTCCAAATGCAATTTAATGAAAATGGTTACAATATGGTTACAATTCTCCAGAAACCATTGGCAAAAATCCATACGCCGTTGAAAATCTCCGTCTCTAAGGTGATGGCCTGAATTTAAGCTTCTTCAAAGTACGACTTATGTTACGTTAGTTTTTGGTAGTCCAGTGGATTCTTTTAACTGTCTGGTTGAAGTATTTGGGATTATTTCCGATAGTTCCTAAAACTACTATTTCTTCTAACTCCTTATCCCTGTTTGATGCATAATTTTTAGGTCGTTTCTTTTCAAACTGGCCACTATTAACTAGGTTATGTCGCAATCGAGCGAGTATATCTTTGAAGGGTTGACACCTCTCTGGATACCGTTCATGGTACAAATTACTTGACGCTTCCGAGTTTTCTCCGGTTTACATGAAACACACTATCATATCCCATTTTTCGTAATTTTCAAACTTCATTGCGACTTATTTGACAATTCAATAACTGATCCTGAAGTAAAATTTGACAAATACGAGTAAACAATTGAATTAAACCATATGGCCGCTCCGTCCAAAGCCTACTTCACAAAATGTGCATTTAAAACTCGCGTAAAAATTGAAAACCTTTATATTTTGAAGTAGATTTAAGCAAAATAGGAAGTGTGCTATATTTTTAAAATGGTAATTTAAAGCTCTATTCGGGTAAGGAAAAATATTCAAGGTATCCCATTTAAAAAATATATTTTTGCGTTACTAACTATTAAAATATTAGTTGTAAAAAAATGTAAGTTACACTGTTGAAATCCAGGTGAAAAAGTGCTTTGAGAATGTTTTTACAGAAATCGGAAATTTTCAATAGAAAAAGAATTTCAAACATTTTTCCAAAATGCAGATTTTTGAAAAACACCCTGTATATCTGAAACGGTACTAGATATGGATATGCGGTTTTCAGCATTGAGTTTATCATAAAAATTGAGCTCAGACACCGACATCAGTTGTGGAAGGAAAGTGTCCAATTTGGTCCACCCTGTACATGTTAGAACCATAAATATTACTAGGTAGAGCCACGCCGCCCCTTTTTAATGGAAGTCACTTATTTTGCTCAACAGACCGACGCAGGCATGTTCAATAGAAGAAGCTTGTAATTCCATTCATTTATTACAGTTTAGTGAAATGTAAATTTTTTAAAGAAAAAATTATTTAGGATATAAAATCAGTTTCATTTCATAAAAAAAATATATTATCCTTAAGCTCGGCAACAGTGTAATCAATCATTTATTCTTAACTTTGGTTACTTTTTTTACAGACCCCAAAATTTTGAACTAAGTCTATTTTTAGGAGACCCATGCACACCAAGAAACTGTTGAGGCTTTGTTTCATTATTGCTTTAAAACAATTGTGAATTGACACTAATGTTTCATAATTACTTTAAAACAATTGTAAATTGATACGAATGCCTCATAAGTATCGATTAAAATCACAATTATTTGAATATTTAATAAGGAACTCAATTCATTATTACTTTTTTTAATTAGTATTAATACTGGTGATTTATACGGAAATTATAATTGCTAATTTCGTAATGTCATTTCAGCAACAATTCGAGTTAATAAAACGCTATAAAATAAATAAAAAACCGAATTAAGTAGTCAGGAAACCATAAAGAAATGAAGTTACATGAGGTCGGAGCAAATGTGGGCGATCAATTTAACACGCTATTTTTAGTCAGTGTCACTTGCGTCAAGTGCTTGTTGTGTGGTTCGGAAAATTCAATTATTGCTATACTTATGGATATGAGAAGATAACATCAAGAAACGAAAAACGTCTAAATACTAATCTGCAACGTCAAAAGTGCAACTTGTAATGCACCATATAAAACGTATGCAGGGATTTACTTACATGAGCCTCCTTTTCAATTAAAAAAGAGTGTATTCGAAACCATGGTACATGTATATATTAACATTAAGAATATATAATTGTACGAAACTTAAATTTTTTCATCAATAATAGTGCAAATAAAAAGAAAAAGTAAAGTAAATTTACGTAAGTTCACATGGAAAATAAAAATTTTTAATAAATCTAAAAAATAAGTTTCAACGAATTTGTTTTAGTTTTGAATTTGCAGTGGTTACCTCTTTCTTTGTATCTCCTGATGTAAGAACAGGAATCATCATATCTCGTTCCTTTTTATATTATACTAACCGCGTCCGCGGCTCCGCTCGCGTGGACCTGATTCACTATTATCGTCACTGCTGATTCCTTATGTTACCTAACGTAATTAAATATATCCTGTAACCTGGCCATGAAACATATGTATGTTTTAAAAAAAAGCACATAAATCGGAGAACTGGTTCTCGAGTGATAAGTGCACTTATCACACGGACAAACAGACAGACAGACAGAAAGACGTTTCATTTTATATACCATATATTATAGAAGATTAGAGATAACCTAGCCAGAGAACAAATGTA
Source organism: Pachyrhynchus sulphureomaculatus (assembly GCA_019049505.1). NCBI lineage: Eukaryota > Metazoa > Arthropoda > Insecta > Coleoptera > Curculionidae > Pachyrhynchus > Pachyrhynchus sulphureomaculatus. Next base: position 164,974,798 of record CM032447.1, on the reverse strand, counting down.
TGAATAAAAAAAAAAAACATGTAAATCAGATAAGTGGTTCTCAAGTCATAAGGGCACTAACGGACAGACAAACAGCAAGACGTTGCATTTTATATACATTATGTTCTTTGCTACATGATATTGTTCCATATTTAATTGTTTGGGCAGTGAATTGCACGAGAACGCGCTAGCAGCAAACTTTTTTCCGACTTGATTCACTCTTATCGTCACTGCTTATTCCTCATGTTACCTAACGTAATAAGATATATCCTATTATCTGGCCAGAGAACATATGTTTTTTAAGAAAAAAAGCACCTAAATTGGATAAGTGGTTCTCGAGTGATAAGCGCACTAACGGACAGATAGACAGACAGACAGAGAAACTAGAGACATTTTATATATAATATAGATGGAAGCCTAAATGCTGAGATGCAGTTCCTTCAATATTAAGTTTATTTCATTGTACCAACATTGTTTTACACCAATGATGATATTTCCAAATCATTGCCTAACAAAATACTTTTTTTATTTAATTTTATTAAAGTAAAACTCCAGGATTTTATTACATTTTATATGGAATTTAGTTTTCTCATAATTTCAATGATCGCTTATCGATATAAGTTCTTTTCAGATGCTTATTTTAACGAAAAATACAAATAAATATACATTTCGAGAAAGAGATCAATTAACGTTAAAACGGTTGCTTCTTTAATCTATTGTAACCAATTTACTATTCCGTTGTGGTATAGCTTCTTTTAATGAAGTTATAGATTTTTGATTTACCATGTGTACTCATTAGAAAAGCATAAATTAGTATTGTTGACTTACCAGTTCTAAATGTACAGCTTTTAGAAATTTATAAATGGAAAAACATTATGGAAAAGAACTCAGAGCAGATAGATAAGAAAACTTAAATCAATCATCTAGACCAGGGGTGCTCAAACGGTCGATCGCGAGTGCTTTTTGAGTCGATCTCGAGAAAACAATTCCGATATAGAACTATTCACAGATTTTGTTTTAGGTAACTAAAACAAAATGTAATGAATAAACTACTAAAATTTATTCGATCCACAATTAGGTCAGAATAACCCCCTCATCACTTTCTTTTATCGTAATAACCCCCTGCTAGCGGCAAAAGGCGGCTTTATCAAAGGAACGCGCGGTACTTGTCAAAGAAAAGCCGCGTTTTTGATTCCCGCCGATTTTTTCTAGAAACTTCGGGCGGCGTGTTTGACGGGAATATTCGAGACTTCGTTCGCGCCGATATAAATGTTGCGCCTGCAGGAATAGGAGTCAGTCTGAGTTGTAACTTGAAGGCGATACATCGATACAAAGTTTATTAATAAATAGTCCAAAATGAGTGCGGCGAAGAAAAGTAAAACTTATCATTTTAATAACGATTGGGAGGAAGAATTTTTCTTTTGTATGGTGCATTGTCTCATTTGCCGTGCGTCAGTTGCAATACCTAAGCGTGGGAACTTAGAAAGGCATCATAAAACGGTTCATAAAAACTATGAAAAGGATTTTCCGTCACAGAGTGAATTAAGAAAACGAAAAGTACGTGATTTGATAACTTGTTTGAAAAAAGAACAAACCATGTTCACAAGACCAGCCAAACAATCAAAAGCTGCAACGATCGCGTCATTTAAAATATCTCATATATTGGCGAAACACAAGAAACCATTTAATGATGAATTGGTTGTGAAGGAAGCATTTATTGAAGCGGGTGAGACTTTATTTTGAGATTTTAAAAATAAAACAGAGATTATGTCTGCTATTAGAGAACTCCAGTTATCTCGTCCGACTGTCACAAGGCGTGTTGAAGTCATGAGTCAGGACATGGCGGATAAACTAAAACATGATATCATGGAATGTACATACTTTTCTTTACAGTTCGACGAATCCACCGATATGACAGACACTGCCCAGCTGTGTATTTTTATTCGAATGGTATTCAATGACATGTCGGCTAAGGAAGAGTTTTTGACAATGATTCCTCTGAAAGGAAATACCCATGGCGAAGATATATATATGACGTTTTCTTCAATTTTTTAACAAACTACAAGCTACCAATATATAAACTAGTGTGCATTACAACCGTTGGAGCACCAGCAATGACTGGAAACGAAAACGGTTTTGTGGCATTGTGTCGAGCTAATGATGATTTCCCTTCATTTTTCTCCTTCCATTGCCTTATACATCAACAAGTTTTGTGTTCAAAAGTTCTAAACATGGAGGAGATTATGGGCATTGCAATAAAAAATTGTGAATTCTATCCGTGCACGTAGCTTGCAACGACGGCTCTTTAAATTGCAGTTGGAAGATAGTGAGTCAGCTGAACACACTGATTTAGTTCTTCACACGGACGTCAGGTGGTTGAGTCGCGGAAAATTCCTAGAAAGGTTTCAAGAATTATTGCCCGAAATAACAGCTTTTCTGGACGAAAGAGGTGATGACACTCAGATGCTGAAAAACGAAAAATGGCTGACTGATTTGGCATTTTTGATAGACATCACAATGCATTTAAACACCATTAATTTGGAGCTTCAAGGTAAAGGAAAAACTATTATTGAGATGATTAGCGCAATAAACGCATTCAAAAGTAAATTGCAACTTATGATAGATCAACTGAAAAGAAAGGACCTGAAAAATTTTCCGTCCTTGTTGAATTATGATATCGCCCTTCAACTGACGGCAATGTTTGGGTCAACTTACTTGTGCGAGTCTGCATTTTCTGAAATGAAGATAATTAGGTCAAGATATCGCAATCGACTAATTGACGAACATATGTCATCATGCTTGCGATTATCACTCGGTAATTACGTACCATCTTATGAAAAGTATGCTGAGGACATGCAGTGCCACGCTTCAACATCCAAAGTCACTCCTTAGTTAAGTTTAGACACTAGAACTCGTTTGTTTTGTAAGAACCAATAAACTCGCAATTTTGAATAATTATGAGTTTTTTCATTGACATTTTAGAGCAGACCTACACTTACCTTGACTAAAAAAATGCATATTGTGCGGAAAACTAATATCTATACCACGATACACCCTACCTAGACGACAATCCTGCATCACATTTACTTGCAGCCTCTCAGAGTCGATCGATCGTAGTCTAACAATATTGAGGTAGATCGCCAGCAGTTCAAGTTTGAGCACCCCTGACCTAGACTATCGCAAACTCAAGACCTACACTGACAAGTAAGCGATGCACTCATTAATAAAAACCATAGAATCCATGAAAAGTAAAAAAGCTAGTGACCCAAAGAAATCCTGAGTTTTTGTGATTAAAGGAAAAATCCCAGATAGTTGGAGGGACGTCTGGATTACACATTGGTGTATTAACATAAAAAGGCGGTAATAAAGATTCCAATAACTACGAGTGTGTTTCATGCGCCTGTACTTTCGGCATACTATAAAAATATAATGAAAAGCCTTATCGAGGATGACTATCGGTCAATTGAACTGCCTCTTCTGGATCTAACAAAATTCTATGATACCTTCCTGTATGTAAATATGTACCATTAGTAAGAGCAGACTTTTACCATATTATAAATCAAGAAAAAAACTGTATAGTAAGGGGCTGCTGCATGCAAAAAAAACTAAATGCGCCAAAATTGCCTTTTGGTGAAAATCGACGCAAATGCGAGAGTATTTTGCTGGTTTACATTCATGATAAAAACGTACTCCGATATTTTTAAATTTCTTCGTGATCCCTAGATCACAAAAACATATTGTCTCATCAATCTGTCAGTCGGCTGACACGATAACTCCCGAACGAAATAAGATACCGATTTCAAATTTAATACACATATAGTACTTGATATGGGGATAAAGTCTGTAGTTTTTAGAAAATATCACTAAAGGAGAAGGGGGCGTTTTTTGGTCATGTTCCAAATTATTATAAGTATTTTTCTTAGTTTATAATGAACACTTTAAGCTAATTTTTTTTTGTTGTTAAACATATAAATGCAAGTGTTAAGGGATAACACCACAGTGGCGAGCGAAAATCAAGCGTTTTTTGCAATTTTTTTTTTTCATGTGGAAGGGAAAGTAATTGAATGAAAACACTCAAGGATGTTATGAGGCATATTTTTAAGTATAGAAAAAAAAATTAAATATATATCATAAAATGGTAGCAATAGAGCTGTTCTCATAAGATATCTTAAATGAAGAGGCTCCACGGCACGCAGTAGAACTGCCACAAATTTGAATCTGAAAAACAAAAAAATTATCTCTTTGTCTACATCATATTAGCTAAAGAAATATGTACAGGATTTTGAAAATATTGATTTCTGTGAAAATGGCAAGCATTCGAAGGAAAAGTTCGATTTTCGACCCAAAAAAATTGTAGTTGTTTCTTTATAAAAAAGGGTATAATCCACTTATCGAAAATCCCGTAACTATTTCTCTTTGAAATGTTTTTTTAAAGATATATTTAAAATTTAGAGTAAATAAAATGAAAATTGTTCTAGTTATGCTGCGTGCCGTTTCGAAAAATCTTATTTCGAGAAAAACGTGTTCAAAGATTTAAGTCACATTATTTATATCAAAAAATGAAAATTTTGGGTGTTTTAAATTTTTCGCTATTAGTCTGTAATCCCAGCTCCATAAAGCTGTCCTTCATAGCTTAAATTTTCCTCTTCATTTTCATTTCTTATCGATTTTAGTTCGGTGCTAGCCTCTAATGCCGCCTCCATCAGTGATTCCTCAGCGCGCTTAATTCGAGTAGCATTGTCTTCGGAGCAAAAACTATAGGACAGCTAACAGTTAACGCTAATACTGTCATTATTTTTAAAATACTCGTTAGACCATCATTAAAAATACATACAGCAATATCAGTTACTACATTAAATACTTTTTTTCCCACATGAGTAGATCTTAGAAGCTAGACCACAAATAGCATTACTAAAACTTTCATAGCTATTATGTGTATATCCTCCCAAGCAACGTGTAAGCAACTCGTCACGGCTCAACTCTTCATAAATAGGTTTTATAGCATGAAAACCTGTACCGGAAAGTGGTAATTTATGATGGAAGGAACCTAAGGAATCCGATGTTTGCGCCTTCTTCCAGTCACACCAAGATTCTGAGCATTTCTCGTGCTGCGGATTTTCGTCGGTTGACATCTTGTGATACAAAGTCACCCATCTTTTCGCATGTTTTCAATAGAGTTTGGATTCCGCCGTATTGCCACACCATAATAAATTGTTAATTCATCAAGTAATTTGGCAATAAATTATCCTTCCCTCCGAGGTTTATACCAACGTACTTTCGAACAAAAAAAAATTTGAACTGAACATAAACTATTTCTAACGACATCTATTAATGTATAAGAGAAGTTAGAAATCGAAAGGTAAGTTGTGTCCTATATTATTCAAGCAGACATACCGCGTGCTATGGGGAGCCGTTTTGGAGCGCTTCGATGCGCTTCAAAAAGTGCTAGAAATTTCATAAAAAAAATCGTGTAAACATAAAACCTTTTCCTCTTTATTCTTAAATGTTCAAAGTATGTTTGAAACTAATAAAAAGAAATCGATTTTTCGTGAGTTCTACAATGGTGCTACTCCTTAAAGAGATTGGTTTAAATATGCCGTGTTTCATGTTCCCTTCAGGATTCTTGAAGTCTAAAAATTCTATTATTTTGTCAATACTTGCAATTATTTATGGGTGGAGGGTCACGCAGATCGTATATATTAGAGGTTAATCAGGTAGAGGAGATGATAGGAGGGGTTGTATATATCGTAGTATACGTCCTTTTTAAGGTTCTTGAAGTTGAGGAACTTAAAGATTATGTGAGTATTTGATTTTCTCGTTAATTGAACATAAAAGGACTTAACGAAAAAGGAGGAGGTATCAGAGGGGTTGCAAAATATTATGTTATACTTCTATTTCAGGATGCTTTGAGTCCACAAATCCGAACATTGTGTTCTTTCTACTACTCAGTATATATCACCACTACACCAAACACTTTATTTTTGTACTCGACGTGCGTTTCGCTAACCATGTTAGCTTCATCAGGAGCGATGATTGCTCCTGATGAAGCTAACATGGTTAGCGAAACGCACGTCGAGTGCAAAAATAAAGTGTTTGGTGTTTGGTGAGTAGTATCAATGTGCCAAAGATTTCACATTCCCAACTTAATTGTGTTCTTTTGTTAATATTTTCATTGGTTAAATATATAAGGAGTTAATAAGATATGGATGGGGATTAGAAGTAGAGATATTGCTTCGTATATATCGTATTTCCACGGTTCTTGAAACGAAGGATTCGGAATATTATTTTATTATTTTCAATAGGTCAAATATAAATAGTGCTAATGAAGTAGGGGAGTTGCTTCGTATATATCGCCTTATAGTTCTTTTTAGGTTTCTGGGGTCAAAGGATCTGAAAATCATGTTATTTTCTAACATTTCTAATTTTAACGGAATGAAGCTATTCATTTTTCAAACTCTTTTTTTGATTAATATATTTTTCTAAAGTACTCATTATTGAAAATTCCCAATCCCAAAAAACGATCGTGATCAAATTTACAAAAGACGACTGAGTTTTCATCTTCTTATTATTTATGACTTTAATAAAAATAAGTCATCATTCTCGAAAAATGCCAAGTATTTGGAGAAATTTCTTTTTTTGCTAGTTTCGGCTCTGCTGTAAGAATCTGGGCAGAATCCAGCAGAAACTTTTCTCATCAGTAAATGTTGGCCTTCAATCTTGAAAATTATAGTATCGGATAGTCCAACTTCTTTAACAAGCCCTGAGCTCTTCATTCGTCCATCTGATAGCGGCATATCCTCAAGAAACCTACAATTTCTTCAGTTTTTCTTCCAATCGATCTCCCTGATCTGGGGTAATTTTAGATCTAAATTGTACTTGAAAATAAAATGGGACTGCATTAGCGTCCATCTGGGAAAATCTAAGTACAATCTAATGACATACTCGGTTAACTTCGAGCTTATTGTTTCGACTTTCTTAAAATGTTTCCATTAATTTTAGCTTCCTACTATATTTTTTTACTGTAAACAATATTATTTTTTTTTTATGGGTCTAGCACACGTGCTGCAGGAAAATCCCTAAAGCGCCACAGGAGCGACACGTGTGCGGAGAAAGCGATTCACGTTGTTCTTGAATCGCTGTAAATTGTACTCGGTGGAAAACACAGTCCTGGGCAAATTATTCCAAAGGGATGATGTTCTCCATATAAAAGACTGCCCCAAACATGGAAGCAATATTCCAGCAGTATTGAGCTTTGTAAAGAATTAACTGTTGTTGTGGAGTATCAAGCTTTCTGGTTCGAAATAATATTCCCAACTTTTGAGAAACTCTCCTTGCTATTCCTGCAACATGTTCATGCCAGGACATATTTGCTCCCAAATTAACGCCCAAGAAATTGAGTGACGATGTTAGAGGATTGGAGTGCCACGACATAACTATGTCGGGTTCAGCAACGTTAACTTTTTTAGAAAAAACTGCCGCCTTGATTTTTGTAGCGTTAAATTCCACTTGGTTACTGTCACCTCAAGATTGAATTTCTTCCAGGTCTTTATTAAGTTAAATGACTTCCTGCTGTCTGCGGATATTCGTCTGAGTACGTCAGTATGGAGCCTTGAGGTACACCGGCGTTGATAGTGAAGGTGTTAGAAAGAAATCCGTCCACTGCCACTCGTAAAGAACGCTCTCTGAGGAAACATGAGAGCCACAAACAGAACTTTTCGGACATACCACAAGCCCATCGTGCCAAACACGGTCGAATGCCTTGGTTATATCAAGAGCAACCGCTCGAGATTCTCCAAAGTGTTCAATTGCGTTGTTCCAAACGTGTGCTACATAAGTCAGAAGATCTCCTGTTGATCTGTTTTTACGAAAGCCATATTGGTGATCGCTAATAATATTGAATCCTTCAAGATATTTTAGAAGATGCTGATTGATAGCCTTTTCCATGACTTTCGATATTGTTGAAAGCAGTGCGATTGGTCGGTAGTTATTTGGCAAGGTCTTCTTGCCTTTTTTAGTTATCGGCTGAACTATGGCACATTTCCAGAATGAAGGAAATATTCCCTTTCTGTAGGATAGGTTGAAAAGTCTACAGAAAACTGGTATTAGTTCCCTAGCACAGTTTTTGAGAACTATGGCAGGTATTCCGTGAGCGCCAGAAGCTTTTTTGGTGTCTAGCGTCATTAAAGTACGTTTTATGATACGCTTGACTGCACTATGGGAATAGTAGGTCATATTTTTCCTTGGAAATCGACAGTAGAATGTGAAGTAAAGAGTTCAGCCCATAAGTTCGCTTTCTCAACAATTGTCGTGGCAATAGAATTATCTGGCCGTGTGAATGGTGGTATGGTGGATTTGGTGAAATTTAACTAATTGCTTTAGAACTGACCAAAAGGACCTGGAATTATCAGGACAAGCGAGAAGTTTGTTTCTAATTCGTTGATTGTGTGCCTCCTTGGTTTCGTCGATAATTTCTTTGCATCTGTTCCTGGCATGAACAAAGGTGTTACGGTTAGCATTTTCACGCCATTGTCGGTTGGCAAGATGTTTAGAAGCAACAGCTTCTTTGCATTTTCGGTCAAACCAAGGCTTGCCGTGTAAGCCTCCATACCGGCCAAGATAACATCGGAAACCTCCCTGGCGCAGTCAGATGGGTCGTCGGATCGAAAACAAACGTTTAACCAATGGAAAGTTCGAAAATATTCCATAAGATCTTCCCATTTAGCTGATTCGTAGTGCCAAATCTTGCTCGGTTTAGGTGCCTCTCTGTCACTGAATGGCAGGATACTCGATGTCGAAAGTAGTTTATGGTCAGAAGAACCTAACGGTGGATTTACGCTGACCGTGTAAATCTCCGGATTGGTGGTTAAAAACAGATCAAGAAGGCGAACTCCCCGTCTCGATCAGGGATCCGTGTTGGTTCGTCAATAAGCTGAGTTAAGGCGCAACTGATTGAAAATGGTTCGGCTTCACGACCTTGCTCGTCGGTAGTATTTGATTATTTAAGCCAGTTGATGTTGTGGACATTAAAGTTACCCAGGATGGCAATTTCGGCATTTGGATAGTTAATTTGTAAATGATCGGTGGTGTCTGCAAGAGAAGCGAAAAGTGTTTTAAAGTTAGTATCATTTGGTGGTCGATAGAGGATACAGATGGACCTTGTGGTTTATTTGATTGCAGGTGTTGGTGCACTGAATTTATGTTCGAGTTTAAACCTCGTATGTTGCAAAAATCCATTTTGAAATTCTGATCTCTGCATGTCGACGCACCTGAACCCGCCTCCACCCGGAGATCCGAACAGGGAGCTATATTACCTTCGGAATTTTTTGTATCCAGGTGCCTCATTATGCTTTTTGGTCCCGCAGTCCTGGACATCGGCACAGCCACGAAATGTTAAGCAACTTCACGCAGCCTAAGCCGATGCGATGGTATCACACCGGGCGATGCTGGTGGGATCTGGGCATCTACCATCTAGGTTGTTCTTTAAGACGCCTCCTATGATAGGCAGACGTACCGGGGGAGATATTCTATCCTGCTCCCATGCCATGGGGCGAGGGAATTAATTCGATGATTTGACTTTATTTTTAAAAATTTTTGAATAATTTTGTTGTTTTTTTTATTCTATTTTTTTCTGTTGTAAACATTTTCCTAATTCCCCGCTATATTTTTTAGACCTAATATTTGGTATTTTGAGCCAAATTGGAGTTACAGCGGGGGCACACAGGTTATGGTCTCATAGGTCATATAAAGCAAAAGCACCATTAAGATTTCTACTCGTACTTTTAAATACATGTGTATATGAGGTAAGTAATGTAACAATTTTTCTATTTTAATTAAAGTATTTTCTTCTTCTTTTTCCGACTTATAACTAGGCACTATTGACTGTTTTCTTTGTTTCTTGCTCTACAAATTGTCGCTCCATCTTTTTCTTGGACGTCCCATTGATTTTCTTCCATTCGGTGACTTGTCTCTTTCTATCTGTACTATCCTGTTGTTTGCCACTCTTCCTATATGTTGATCTCATTCCACTATTCTTCCTCTTATCCACTGGTTGATATTTTCTATATTACATGTGCGTTTTATGTCTTCACTTCTTTCTTTATCCCTGAGTGTCTTGTTTAGACATCTCCTAAGTATCCATTTCAGTTGATTCCAGCATTATCTGTGTTATACTTGTGTCGAGTCTTGTTTCAGATGCGTAAGTCATTAAAGGTCGTATTACGTTCATGTATATTCTTGTTTTGGTCTGAACGGAGAGGAATTTATTTCTAAATATGGCACTTCTCGTTCTCAGTCATTATTATCGCGTCATCTGCATAACATGTAATTTTAAGTTTTCTGTTACCCATTCTATATACTTTATTTCTTTTGACATTCTTTACAATTTCATCCACGCCAATATTAAATAGAAGAGGACTTAAAGAGTCTCCCTGCCTGATTCCAGATTCATAGTTGATTGGACCAAAGTATTTTTAAATATATAATTTATTATTATATTATATGTAATATAATTATAATAAAAAAGATCATTAAGAAAGGAATTTAATTTTTAGGGTTCAATTATCAACTGGTGTAGAGATCATAGAAGTCACCATAAGTTCACTGACACAAATGCAGATCCCCATAATGTAACTCGAGGGTTCTTTTTCTCTCATTTAGGGTGGACAATGATGAAAAAGCATCCTGATGTTCTACAGAAAGGAAAGGGTATCGACTTATCTGATTTGTACAATGATTCATTTGTAAGATTTCAACATAAATACTACTTCTACTTGATGCCAGTAGCTTGTTTCATGCTTCCGGTTGCTGTTCCCATGTACTTCTGGAAGGAAACATTTGTGAATGCATACTGCATTAATATATTGCGATATTTGATAATTGTTCACAACACTTTGACAATTAATTCACTGGCACACAGATTTGGATATAGATCCTATGACAGGTTAGAATTTCATATATATTTATATTTATATATTTTAGTTTTGTGTACCATCTATCGTATCTTTTTACGATGTTACGCCAGTACGTGAATAAATACTTCGAGTTTTATTCTCTCATTTATCGATACTCATTAGACTGATAGATTGACAAATGAAAAGACGGCGGCTAACTGCTGAAATATGGCCTTTGTTCATTTTCAAAAATTAAAGAACGAACTAATAAGTTAATAAGCAATAATTATTAATATAGATATGAAATATATGACAGAACTTTTTAAGAAAGAAGAGAACGAAACAGAATTAAGAATATCAGAAGTAGTAATAGGAAATGAATTTTCAATAAACAAAAAGATGTATTAGCTCTTAAAAATAGAAGAAGCTCAGGCCAAGACGGTGTTTCTAACGAGTAGCTCAAGTACGGTGAAAAAAATCGGACTCAACAACTAACAATTCTAACAATCGACAAAACCTTTACCCGACATAAAATTGGAGATAAATGTATAACTAACACTACAATATTGGTGTTCAAAAAAAAGTTAAGAGTAGTATATAATTACAGAGGGAGAAACTTTTTAACTGCGATTCTCAAACTAACAACGAAGATAATAAGAAACAAAATCAACGAGGAAGAAACGACAGGGTTTTAGATGACTACGTCTTGTACGGCTATTGTTTTTATCATATCATATTGATTAAAATCCAGTATACCAGAATTATTGTGGTTAATTGACTTAGACAAAGCCTTTGCTCAAATACAATAGAAGACGTAGCACATCTCCTTTTCGAAAGACGTGTACCGCACAACATCATCAAAATAATAAAAATATTTACTTAAAAATGACGTCATAGCCAAAATAAATAATTAACTCATAAAGCCAATATCGGCAAAAAGAGGAATTGACCAAGAAGACTCCTCAAACGTACTAATGGGTGAGATAATTGGACAAATTCATAACATAAAAAAAAATACTGTACTATGTTTACGATGTTGTGGTGACAACAAAGAACCAAGATGATCTTCAGAGGTTACTTTATCAATTTAAAAAAAGATCCAAAGAAGTCTGAAATGCCAGTATCGACAGTAAAAATAAAGTGCATGGTAACATCTAAAATACTGTTAAATTGTAATCTTATTGACGAAAAAAATTATACAACAAGAAATGAAGTTTAAATATCTCGATATAATCGAGTTTTGGTAACATCGACATCGAAGTGAAAAACCAAGTCGCAATGGTAACGAATACAGAAGCATCCTTAAAAGATGGCAGTATAGTGAAACAAATACTTAAGAATTGAAATGAAAGACCAATCAACAAGATCACAATTAAGTGTAAATTAATGTACACAGAGGAAACCCGATACGAAATATCAAACACAAAATAAATAGTTGAAATAACAGAAATGAAAATAATGAGCAGAACAGTGAGAAAGGTCCTATTCGTTGGAGAAAGAAGCGACAACATTAGACAAATATGTAAAATAGATAATATAAATTCCTAGATATCGAACCACAAGATACAATGGAACATCGCAAAAGGAGAAAATTTAGAATCATAAGAGATAGGTCACCAATAGGAAGTAGAAACATGAGTGGGTTCTGAAAAAGTTAACAATGTAAGATAGGCGAAGGCGGTAATAAACAGATAATAAATAGTGCCTATACAATGGAGGAAGAAAAAAAAATTTTTGCACTAATCTGTACTTTAGATATTGCCTCTTATTTTACTCCGTATTGCAATTTATAATGTATGTTAATTAAACAAACAATACTTCTTTAAGAGAAAAAAGTATTTAATGTCAGTTAAAAATAAACAGAAAAGGTATAGTGCATCAAAAAGTATAGAAGATCCAAGAAAAATAGATAAACTTCAAGCATAACGTCTCTCACTTACTAAACTACGACGAACCATGCTTCGATCTACTACATAGCCCATCATATAGCAAAGACGAAGATAACGATCTACGGCATCTCGTACCACAGAACCGACAGGAGTAAAGATTCCAGCACCATATCTCAAAAGATACTGATGTCAAACCAACTTCAGTGTCATCTGATGTAAAAAAATAATCGAAAGGCAACGAACACACAGCTAATCCCGCTGTAGAGACCGAATTTGGTATTTTATCCTTCGTCTTCGTAATATTGACAATATGCTAGATGTATGTTAACTAGAAAAAATTTAAAAATAAATATATATTTAGCGTCCGTAGAAAGTATGCAGGAAAAATATATTGGCTAATCGGATGAAAACGTTCAGTAAGTTTTTCCTTTGCATTAATAGGTAATATTAGCTTTCTGACAAAAATTATATCCACCAAGCCTTTCTCGTGATGCGCCCTTGAGAAAATGATGATGATAGTTTTCTATCCTAAAACTAGATACTGCGAAAATGATTTTTTTAAAAAATTCTTTAATTTTTTTTTTATGGGTCTAGCACACGTGCTGCAGGGAAGGCCCGAAAGCGCTACAGCAGTGACACGTGTACGGAAAAAAAAAGCGATTCACGTTGTTCTTGAATCGCTGTAAATTGTACTCGGTGGGAAACACAGTCCTGGGTAAGCCATTCCAAAGGGATGATGTTCTCCATATAAAAAGACTGCTTGAAAAGCGTTGTACGAGGAGTAACAAGCTGAACCTCATATGGATGTGAAGTATCAGCGCGACGTGTACTTCTAACATGCACCGCTCTGGGAGGAATTAAGTGGGCTACATCCTTCGAACACTCTCCATGAAAATACTTGTAGAATAGACTGAAGTCGCCAACCGTTCTTCGATGTTCCATCGAATCAAGGCCGCCGGTCTCCAAGCAGACGAAGAGCCCTTCTCTGAACAGAATTCAACAAATGCAGTGTATGTTTGGGAGCGGAGCCCAAAAACATGGGAGCAGTATTCCGTAGTTGGTCGAATTTGAGCTTTGTAAGGAATTAACAGTTGTTGTGGAGTGTAAAGCTTTCTGGTTCGAAATAATATTCCCAACTTTTGAGAAGCTCTTCTTGCTATGCCTGCAACATGTTCATGCCAGGACATGTTTGCTCCCAAATTAACGCCCAACAAATTGAGTAACGATGCTAGGGGAATGGAGGGCCCCGACATAACTATGTAGGGTTCAGCAACGTTAACTTTTTTAGAAAAAAATTGCCGCCTGGGTTTTTGTAGCTTTAAATTCCACTTGGTTACTATCACCCCAAGATAGAATTTCTTCTAGGTCTTTGTTAAGTTGAATGACTTCCTGCTGTCTGCGGATATTAGCCTGAGCAGCCGATGTCCGAGCATTCAAAGTGAATGAAGAAATAAGCGTACTATCATCTGCAAAGCTGTAGATTGGATTCCTGGTCTTTTCCAGCAGATCGTTAATGTAAATGAGAAAGAAAGTAGGAGACACTATGGAGCCTTGGGGCACACCGACGTTAACAGTAAAGGTGTTAGAAAGAAATCCGTCTACTGCGACTCGTAAAGAACGCTCTCTGAGCAAACATGAGAGCCACAAACAGAACTTTTCAGACATACCATAAGAGCGTAGTTTAGCCAACAGTCCATCGTGCCAAACACGGTCGAATGTCTTAGATATGTCAGGAGCAACCACTCGAGATTCTTCGAAGTGTTCCATTGCGTTGTTCCAAACATGTGTTACATAAGTTAGAAGATCTGATCTATGTTTACGAAAGCCATATTGGTGATCGCTAATAATGTTGAATCCTTCAAGGTATTTTAGAAGATGCTGATTGACAGGCTTTTCCATGACTTTCGATATTATTGAAAGCAGTGCGACTGGTCGGTAGTTGTTTGGCAAGGTCTTCTTGCCTTTTTAGGCATCGGCTCAACTGTGGCACATTTCCAGCAGGATAGGTTGAAAAGTCTACAGAAAACTCACACAGTTTTTGAGAACTATGGCAGGTATTCCGTCAGCTCCAGAAGCTTTTTTTGGTGTCTAGCTTCATTAAAATACGTTTTATGATACGCTGTCTGAAGACAACATCGGGCATCCTGGGCTGTACTATGGGAATAGTAGGTGGTGTTTTTCCTTGGAAATCGTCAGTAGAATGTGAACCAAATAGTTCGGCCAACAAGTTTGCTTTCTCAACAGGTGTCGTTGCAATAGAACTATCTGGCCGTGTGAGTGGTGGTATGGTGGATTTGGTGAAAGCTTGACTAACTGCCTTAGCGACTGACCAAAAGGACCTGGAATTGTTCTGACAAGCGAGAAGTTTGTTTCTAATTCGCTGATTGTGTGCCTTCTTGGTTTCGTCGATAATTTCTTTGCATCTGTTCCGGGCACAAACAAAGGTGTTACGATTTATGGTGTTAGGATTTTCACGCCATTGTCGGTAGGCAAGATGTTTAGAAGCAACAGCTTCTTTGCATTTTCGGTCAAACCAAGGCTTACCGTTAAAAGGACATTTCTTCGAAAATGGAATGTAAGCTTCCATGCCAGCTAAGATAACATCAGAAATCTCTCTCGCGTAGTCAGATGGGTCGTCGGATCGAAAACAAACGTCTAACCAACGGAAAGTTCGAAAATATTTCGTGAGATCTTTCCATTTAGCAGATTTGTAATGCTAAATCTTGCGCGGTTTAGGCACCTCTCTGTCACTGGCTGGTAGGATACTCGATGTCGAAAGCAGTTTATGGTCGGAAGAACCGTCGGCGGATTTACGGTGACCTTGTAAATCTCCGGATTGGTGGTTAAAAACAGATCAAGAAAACTGGCGAACTCCCCGTTTCGATCAGGGATCCGTGTTGGTTCGTCAATAAGCTGAGTTAAGCCACAACTGATTGAGAATGATTCGGCTTCACGACCTTGTTCGTCGGTAGTATTTGAATATTTAAGCCAGTTGATGTTGTGAACATTAAAGTCTCCCAGGATGGCAATTTCGGCATTTGGATAGTTAATTTTTAAGTGATCGATTGTGTCTGCAAGAGAAGCGAAAAGTGTTCTAAAGTTAGTATCACTTGGCGGTCGATAGAGGATGCAGATGAACCTTGTGGTTTGTTCAGTCGTTATTTTTAACCACATAACATCAAAGTTAGGGGGCTCCAGAGCCTCTTCTCGTTGGCAAAAGAGGTCGCTTCTGACAAAAAGACAGAAACCAAAGTTGCGCCTAAATCGGGAATAGAAGTCGTACCCAGGATAAAGATAGTTGACTGTGCTGCTCGATGAACTGACCTTGGTTTCACAGAGAGCGAGTACATGAGGTTTATTTGATTGCAGGTGTTTGTGTACTAAATTTATATTCGAGTTTAAATCTCATATGTTGCAAAAATCTATTTTAAAATTATGATCTGAACCCCGCCCCTGAACCAGCCCCCACCCGGAAATCCGAACGGGGGGCTGTTTTACCTCCGGAATTTTTTGTGGTGGAATTTGGTGGTTCAGTCACTGCTGTCGGTTTGTTGTACATAGATTTTTATTAACTTTATTTATACTATTATTAAGTTAATATTAACTGAACTTAGAAAAGAAAAATACTTTTTAGGAATATTATACTACTGAGCAGTCTATAAGACATATGAAGGCCATGGGTAATTTTTCTGATGCAGATTGTGAATCTCAAAATCCTTTTTGATATACTTAATATCCTGGAGAAGTAAATATCAGACTATAGAAATTCGTGTAAATTTTGAACGACCGAAAATCAGCAACATCAGAGACGGCGCAGACAAGACAATCCCTAATTTGAGGTTTTTAGATCTTTTATTAACTTTTATTTCCCTTTGAGAAACGGCTATTTGAATTTCAAGTCTATATCAGTTCATTCTTCTATGGTTGTTCCTTAGAAATGAGAAATCTTTTATCAATAAATGCGATTATCCGATACGAAAGGAAGGTAATAACAGTCTTATAATAAAAGGTCTATAGAACGACCTATTATTGTGGGCATTGGAAGTACCACGAATTCCGTAAAATTTTCGATGTTATATTATTACAGTTATTATGTTGTTATACCCTGAAAATTGATTGACTTCGTAGAACGGTCAAATGTGAAGTGTTATATGTGAAACTGTGTAAAACTTAAAAGTCTTCTTGATTAATTAGACATAACCTAATAAAACCCTTACTTTTCGCTAATAAAGAAGAAAATAAGTAATAACTAAGGACACCCAAATATGCAAAGCGCATATATTGCATATTTTGCATATTATATGCATTTTTTCTAAATATTTGCATAAATGCTTTAAAAATAGCATATATGTGCATATTTAAAGGAATTTATAATAATGTAGGTCTTTGGCAGGCGTTTTCATTCATTTTTCGGAATAAGGGTCAATGTTTAGGCAGCCGCCGCCGCGCAGGTGGTTTTCCCCAAATAAATTTTATTATTTTATGGTCAGTAAAAACCAATCAGTAAACCCCAGACGGCCATCAGAGCATACTTGTATTATTAATTTATTAGATTTCGTTTTTGGTTGTGCTTTTAAAGTGGTTACGTCGATTGGTGAGAAATTTTTGAGAAACATTTAGTAGTTTATTGTTTTTATAACTAACGGCTACCCTGTCTTTTGCAATATTTGCATATTTCCGCTTACTTAGTTGCATCGCCCTGTATGTATCAAATTTAAAATGTATGTTTTATTATGCTGTTTACTACGTATATAAATTTTTATAATATATACCTACATTATTATTATTATATGTTCATCTTTAAGTAAAGTAATAAAATACATTATTATTTACATTTATTTTGTATAATATTATATTTAGATTTAGTTCGTTCGCCCTGTATGCTGAAAATTTAAAATGGGTTTTTTATTGCTACATTTGTACAGTACTCGTATCATGTAATGTGAAACAATAAATTTACATTTTTCAAGTCTATTTCGATTTTTTTTACTGCATATTTACAACATGTATGTGCGTATTTTGAGAAAATTATTTGCATATTTATGCGCATATTTTAAAGTTTTTCACTTGCATATTTGGGTTTCCTTAGTAATAACATTTTTATAATTAACAGCTAATAATTTTTTTAATTTATATTTCGATAAGTTATATATAACCAGATATAACTAGCAATTTAAATTATTAAATTTAATTAGCAACATCCGTAGGTATCCAAAGCTAGTTTCTTCAAAACATCTGGTGACCGTTCGGTTTTCATAGCGGTACTGCCTGAAAGAAAAGTAAGGTAACTTCCTGCATGATTTCCCAGGAACGTTAGCGATTACCATAAGGTTAAGTTCACGATCTTTTGCCACTCTGAAAAGCTGACTGGCCTTTTTTTTTATTTCTGTCCATTCTTTTACGTTCATGAGACATCACATTTCCTTTCAATGGTTTACGTCGGTCTTCTATTTTTAGTGTTCCGTACGGAACAGTTATAAGATGACTTCGGTGTCAGTCTGTCTCACTCGTTTTTCTCCGAGACCATTTATCATAGGAAGTTGAAATTTGGTAATAATATAGGAATTGAAGGCCTCATCAGAGCCATGCAGTTTTGAAAGTTAAATTTTGACTTAAGGGGTTAGTTTTGGGGGGTGAAATCGGAAGTGAAAAAAAAAATTTACTAGGTCATCGAGTGTGGTGTCAAATGAACGCTTGTGAAAACACGAGTAATATATATATATATATATATATATATTATATATATATATATATATATATATATATATATATATATAAAATGTAATACTTCCGCACACTTTTCTTTGTTTTATTTTTAAGTAACCGCTGTTCCCCCTTTATCTCGAAAAGCACTAATCAAAAAATTTTGAAAAAATTCTGGAATATTCTCCACGGGATGTAGATTGAACGAAAATTACCACCTTTAATAATTTATCTGGTATATAAAAAAAAACAAAAATTTCAAGGTCATCAGTTTTCAGTAAAGATTGGAAACAAACTTTGTTGAAAACTCATTTGGGGTGTCTTTTATGAAGTCACTGATCATTTTATACCTCCGTAACAAAAATTTTTATATTAAAAGCAATCACCGTACAGAGCACTACATTCGCAAGTTAAACTTGCACTTGACCGGTTATTCCTTTTAAGATGAGCTGTAACAGGTGATACTTTTCCCCTCGCAGAAAGTAATCAAGTCACGCGACCTAGCGGCATTTAACGCTTAATAATTGCCTCTAATTTTTTGCTCATCGTAAAACCTCCTTATTAGTCAGTAGATTCTTCCAAGAAACTAGCGACATTCTTCGATGGATCTACATATGTGTAGCAATCAATTCGTTTTCCTAACAAAACTCGAGGCCAAGGTTCCCTACCATCTCTAACCGAGAAACTTGTCCAATTTTTTCATTAAAATCGCCAATTATTAAGGCGATGTCAGTTTGGCTTAATTTATTAAGAATTTTGTATAACAGATCGTAGAGGTTCTAGATATTATTGTCCTATCGTATTTTCGCTGCTGTTGCGTAAACTTGAATTATACTCGCGTCGGCGTCATTCTGCCCATGAACTGTGGATGACACTTCTTATTGAAAGTAGCCGTGACAAAAATAAATACCATTCCGGTGGTCACGGTATGGGAAATCACTGCTCGAACAATACAGTGTACCATGTTTATTTTGACATTTACCTATGTCTGGCCAACGCAGTCCGCCAACGCCCATTGTGTCGGCATTCAGTCTTTGGACTTCTTTAATTAGATTGTGGAGTTAAAGAGTTCTTATGTTCCATGTTACAATACGAATTTTGGATTTCACTAGGTTAAACCGGGAGATTCTTGGCATCCCTCGCCCACTTAAGGGCTGCCCTGGACTAAGCGCTGTGTTGTTTTGTTTTCTCTGCGTAGTAACGTCCTGAGAATGTGTAACGGGGTAGAGTTATGTTGCTTTCCCATAAATGTTCAGCACTAAGCCTTTCTGATATAAGAAAAAAAGTAGGGTTAACACTCCCACCAAATCCACGTATTATTCCACATTTTTTGCTGTTGTGGTTTTTATCCGCAAATCTGAACAAGGAACCTCAAGGGCACTACCAGCTAGTGCCAGCTGAACTGAGGTAACTAGCTGTTACCCCTTTATCCCTCCTCCTTGCTTATGTCTTGTGTAGTAAGGCCCTAAGCTTGAGATTAACATAGCACCTTATCGCAAAATTTAAAAAATCCTACACAGGTATATTTGTGGCCCCCTCTGTAATTTAATCACGGTTTCCTATCTATTCTTGCACACATTAAAATTTTAAATGGATAATTTATTTAGCGGGAAACGAATTCATGACTAAAATGGTTTAACTACCCTCAGGTATAAAAACTCGGATTTGTGATGATTAGCGTAATTGATAAAATTTCTTTTTCCCAAAATGCAAGCTAATCGAGTTCTATCGGACTCAACATGGTATTGTTTTAGTTAAAGTAAGAACCTGTTAGATTATTTAAGCTTAGAAAATTCTGGAATCCTATTTGTGCTTGATAAGGTTTGGCTTTAACACAGTTATTTAATAAAAAATTTCATCACCTTTATAAAAAAATAGTTGCTGAATCCCTTGAAGCTTTTCTTAGGTGAAATTTGGGAACTGTTGATATTAACCATGAGTAAAAAAGAGGAATAAATCATAAAATCGTCAATGCAGAAGTCTTTTAAACTTAAGTAACTCCAAATCATGTTAGATCAGTATGTTTACAGTTTTGAATATAATATAAAAATTATATAAAATACAATGCATTATATTTGAAAAAAGGTATGCTTCATTTGCTATTGCTTTGCGAAATTCGAGATATCCACGCATTAATAGGACACCCTGCATGTGCACTAGTATTGTAACATACCTTTAACTTTCTATTTTACATAAAGCTTGTAATTGTTATCTAGAACTAACTAAAAAGTAATTAAAATATAAAAAATAATACCTAATAATAATTTCGAGGTTTGTCATATAATAATAAATATAATATACGTGATTTGTATATAAATACAGTAGAACCCCGGTTATCCGAGGTAACGTGGGGGGGCACCCTCCCCGGATAATTGAAAACTCGGATAATCCGGATTTGTTTTTTATTCATTCAAAAAATAAACACCAATACTTTAAACCGATGTATTAACGTTTTTAACATATAAATAGGTACATCCATTATAAAATAGTGAAATAGGTATCTATGCGCTTCTGTTTCATATTACATCTTTTTTTTCTCGCTGCAATGTTTCCATCTATTAAGAAGAAACAAATCCGCGGGAGTTGCCTCTGGTTGTTGTTTGATATACCTCAAAGCTTTTTCCAAAGAAGCAAAACCTTCTTGATGAGAGATCTTAGTGGGAGACTGTTCATCCACCGCCGCTTTGTCATCGTCATCGTCATCTGATTTTTCGGTTTCCGGAAAGGCATTCGTTATTTCTTCAATACTCATTTCTTCTTCTAAATCATCTGCTGTAATCCATTCAACATCCTTTCTTGTCAGATTTTCGCAACCTTTTAATTTTTGCATTAATTCAAATAAACTTTTTTTCTTTTTCTTCTATCTCGCTGTCAAAATTTGAACAGGACATTTCTCCATGGCTTCTCAATTTCAAAGCTAATTCATTTAATGGAGTATCATCTGCACTGTCATTATAGTCCTCAAAATCAATAAGTTTTGACCAAGATTTTTGAATAGTACGCACAGAATCCCAAGCTTGGCTTACCCAGTAAATAACATTTTTCAGTGTAACCTTTCTCATCCCATTGACAATATCCTCCTTTTCTGTATATTCTAACAGATGTTCAAGATATAAACGCCTATAATTTTTTTTAATGTTTTCGAGGATGCTTTGATCCATTGGTTGCATTATGCTGGTTACATTTGGAGGAAAAAATTTTACAACAATTTCGCCCACATGAAGTCCTTCTCCAGGGTGAGAGGGGGCATTATCCATTAACAAAATTGCTTTAATAGGAAGACGGTTTCTGTTCAAAAATTTAGTCACAGATGGCACGAACTCTTCTTCAAACCAGTTAGTAAATAGGGTCGCATCCATCCATGCGCTCTTCTGACTTTTGTAATATATTGGTAGGGCTTTGTGTGAGATGTCTTTTAAAGTTCTTGGACGTGCAGACTTGCCAATCACCATCAGTGGGATTTTGTGCTTGCCAGATGCATTGGAACATACCATTATAGTCAATCTTTCCTTATTTCGCTTGTACCCGGGAGCTGATTTTTCCTGTCGAAATGCCAATGTTTTTGATGGAAGCATTTTATAATTCAAACCAGTTTCGTCGTAGTTGTAAATTTGTTCACATGTGTATCCACAATATTCGAGTTGCTTTTTAAAGTTCTGTTTAAACTTCTCAATTGATGACACATCAGCAGAAAGTTTTTCACCACATACAGTCAGTTGTCGTACACCATACCGTTTTTTCCAGCGGTCAAGCCATCCAGAACTGGCGGTAAACTGATCTATCTCTGGTAATTGCCTACTAATCATTATTGCTTTCTGTTGTAAAATTGGACCTGACAGAGGCACACCTTTTGATCTCTGTTGGTTAAACCACATGAATAAAGCTTCGTTAACCTTTTGATACTCGC
The DNA here is from genome assembly GCA_019049505.1 of Pachyrhynchus sulphureomaculatus. NCBI lineage: Eukaryota > Metazoa > Arthropoda > Insecta > Coleoptera > Curculionidae > Pachyrhynchus > Pachyrhynchus sulphureomaculatus. The sequence goes on along the minus strand of CM032447.1, from coordinate 164,952,431 downwards.
CGGATTTCATTGATTTTCTTTCTGAGGACGAGGAGGCTTGATTTATACACCACTCTTCTATTTTTGTGCGGTTTCTTTTCCAGTTTCCAACTGTTACCTCACCTACTCCATAATTTCGTGCAACAACTGTAATTGTCTCTCCTGCTTCAATTCTTCTGATGGCTTTTAATTTTTCTTCAATAGGAACGACAATTTTTTTTACGCTTGTTTTGCTTGATTATAATACGACAAATAAAAATTGAAACAAAGCAGTTCGTATTAATTACACTTCGCTACCAGAACTCCAACCAAATAAATTATGTGAGTATACTCGTACTTCTCCGTAGTAAATGCTATAACGCACTACATTCACGCAAATTTACATGCTGAAAGAGTCCAAGGGGATTCCCCGAAGGCCCCGACGATTTTAAATGGAAATATGTACATACTTATTTTAGAAGCTCGGTTAATATGCAGCATAGACGCGCGTACCTCGGATAATCAGGTTCTTAAATTGGCTCGGTTAACTGTATATATATATATATATATATATATATATATATATATATATATATATATATATATATATATATATATATATATATATATATATACGAGTATATATATATATATATATATATATATATATATATATATATATATATATATATATATATATACGAGTATATATATATATATATATATATATATATATATATATATATATATATATATATATATATATATATATATATATATATATTATATATATATATATATATATATATATATATATATATATATATATATATGTATATATATATTTGATTTCTTGAACCTTTATGTAAATAAATCTTTTTGATGTATCTTGGGTTTTGGTTCATCAAATGAAAATCTTGGAGTTCTTTTGAGTTTTTTTATATTATTTTGACGTTTCGCCCCTAGTTTTGGGCATTTTCAAAAAACAGTTTGCCATGTCTAGAAATAAAATTAAAAATACATCACAGTCTTGCTTTAAATTACAACAATAACACTGGTTTACAAACATAACACGTATAATTATATAAATAAAAGGAAAAACACTGTTTTAAAATTTTACATAACTTAGTTTAAATTTAATTTCTATTTACAAATTCCATATTTTTAAGTACCTCGAAAACAAGCGACCGTGATTAATGTATTTCAGTCGATGGTTAGTGTTAAGACTGGCGAAAAATATTTGTGTACGCTGGCGGACGAACTATTTTTTAGTATGATACCATTTTTGACAGTTTTTTATATTAATTTTGAAATGTTTTTATTTGCTTTTTTCTTATTTATTTAATTGTTTATTTTTACTATTATTATTAAGTTTAAAGAAATTGGCACTAATTAGGTAAGATGTTATTGTAAATTATATCCTGATAATATGAATAATACACATAAAAAGTGTCAATTAAGATTTCCTTTATCTGTACGCACCATTCTGCAAATTCAGCATTTAAAGTTTATAAATACTAGTACCAAACAAAGGCAGAGTGAGTGTGTCTGTTGTATCAAGTGTCTCAAAACGTTTCCGTTGAGAACCGAAAAAAATAAAAGTTTTTAGAATTCAATTCAAGTTGTTTTTTAAAAACGTTATAGTCGCTCCCACGATTATAACTGGCGCAGTCGGAAGGAAAAAAAGTTTTCAACGGCGCAACGCGAAAGTTTTCCACAGAGATAACTGGCGAAGTGCGGAAGAAAATTTTCGACAGAGTCTTCAAAAATTGCATCGCGCAAAAACAAGATTCTGGTTCGTTTCAACGATCAGCGAAAACAGCGGAAAACAAAAAGAGACAGATCTCAGCCCTCTAGGCCAGAGTACGAAAAAGTTCCTATTGATTGGTTTCAAGAGACAAGCATCGCTCGAGAAACACAAAAATCAGGGCAACGAAAAAGTCTTATTGGTGCGGCTCAACGGGACAAGCATCGCTCAGAGAGTCATATTGGTATCCAGGGACGAACAGCGTTCATCCTTTTGGAAGAGGTTCAAGTTCAAACAATCAAGTTCAATCAATCACAGTTCAAAGAAACAAAGAAGATTTTCAAAGAAACAAGAAGTTCAAAGAAACAAGAAGATTCCAAATGAAACTGCAGATCCTTTATCTGTAAGTGAAAATTTTGAGATTTTTCAGCAATCCACGCAGTGGAAAAAAACAATTTTCAAAAACAATTTCAAAAACAATTTTCAAAAACAAATTTTCAGAAAGCATTTTTCAATTTTCTTTTCAGCAATTTTGCTCACGCAGTGAGTTTCTTTTTCAAAACAAGCTCACGCAGTGAGACAGAAAGACAACAGACCAAGTTTTCTTTTCTTTTTAAGAAAAACCACACAGTGGAAAATTTGACAAAGCTCACGCAGTGAGAAGTTCAACAAAAAGAGCAGAGAAAATTTCATCTGAAAGCAAGAAATTTTTGAATATTTACGCAGTAAAATTCAAAAGATTTGAGCAACTTAGTTGTAAGAAAAATATAATTTTAAGGCATTTTTAATTTTAAGACATAATTTTTATCCAACCAATTTTATAATATTTATCCTAACGATTATACATATTTGATTTATATTTTATCCATATATTTTATCCATATATTTTATCCATATATATATACCTTATATTTTTGAATTTTTTCATAAACATTTTTGAATATTTTTTCGTGAATTTTTGAAAACTATTTTATAAAGAATGGCAAATCCAAATTATAACTTGATTAGATACCAAGCAGACAATATTCCCTCATTTGACGGAAATACAAAATTGATAACACGATTTATAAATTCATGCGATAATTTCTTAACAAATCATATCAATCGCGAAGACCCCAATGCAGCTATAAATGTATGTTTATTCGATACAATTTTATCCAAACTAACGGGACGTGCAGCTGACTTAATAGCTTCACGCGTAGAATTAAATACTTGGGACTTAGTGAAAAACGCAATTATCGAAACGTTTGCAGATCGAAGATCAATAGATTGTATAGTTCAAGACGTGATAACGTTTAAAATGGAAAAAAATGAAACTATAAAACAATTCGGAATAAGACTACAAGACGCGAGAAGTCTGCTTTTTGCCAAAATTAATATGGAGAATATAGCGCGAAACATCAAAATCTTACGAATTCAGGAATATAGCAACCTAATTTTAAAAGCATACATAAATAACCTACCCTACAATATGCAATTAATAGTTCGATTAAAAAATCCATTATCCCTCGAACAAGCTATAAGCTTTGCCCAAGAGGAGGAGAACTTTATACAGTACAAGAACCGTGGCAATTTAATAAATAAAATAAGCCATAATACCCCAATAAGTCAAAATCTACCGACTAATCACAATTCAAGACCCCAAAATGTTCAACATGTGAACAGACAGACGAACAATAATCCCTATCAATTTCTAGGATACGGTCAATTCAGATACAATCCTCAGAGAAATATACAAAATCAAAACATAAACAAACCCCAACCTATGGATATGTCATCCGGAAATGCGGTTATGTATAGAAATCAGCCCCAGCGACATTACTTAGCAGAAGAATTATATAATCAAATGATTCAAAATAATACGGAACCCTCAGATTTCGACCAACATGGTATAGAACCTGTAAATTTTGATCCTAATATCACGGAACCCAACGATTTTGATCCAAATACTTACAATGACGATTATTATAGATACGATTATAACCACGATTATAGCAACGATTATAACGAAATGCATTACGACAATGAAACTATGAATACCCCATCAGACCAAAATTTTCCTTTAATCCAGGAATTAGACGAGACAATTTGATAGTAGTAAATTCTAACTCGGATAATCAATTACCAATAATTTATCTACCGGAATTAAATGCGTATTTTCTAATTGACACCGGAAGTGGTAAAAGTTTTATGAGACCTGAACTAGCATACGAAATATTTTCAGATTTTATAGAAGAAGAATTTTTTACAGTCAAAACGGCACATGCAATCTCAAGCCATAACGAGATAATGCACATTCCCATTTTTCCCTCTTTTAATTGTCAAGAATATCATAAATTTTATTTGTTTGATTTTTCACAAAACTACGACGGTTTATTAGGTATAGATTTTTTAACTCACATAAACGCTCAAATAAATCTAAAAGAATCACGTTTAGAGTCGATAAATGCAAATCTACCCCTATATTACAACAGAGATCCAAAAAATGAAAAACCATGCGAATTAATAATTCCACCCAGAACGCAACAAATTGTAAAAATCCCAGTGAATAAGAAAAACGGAACAGGAATTTTAAATTATCAAAAATTAGGAAAAGCGGAAATGCCCGAAGCAATTGTCAGAATAGAAAATCACCACGCAGTGACAACGATCATCAACCCTTGCGAAAATCCAATAAAAAATAACAATTTTTGAACCATTCGAAATTGAAAAATTCGAGGAAACAGAATTAAACTTTATAAATGAAAAATACGAGGAAGACCAAAAAGCTGACATTTTAAGGAAACAGAATTTAAAAAATTTAAGACTAAACCATTGTAACCAAGAAGAATATAATACCATGAGAAGATTATGTTATGAGTATAGAGACATTTTTTACTGCAAAGGAACACCTTTGACCTTTACGAATAAAATTAAACATCAAATTAAATTAAAGGACGAAACACCCTTATTTACAAAGACGTATAGATACCCTCATATTCACAAAACTGAAGTTAAAAAGCAAATTTCAGAAATGCTTAGAAACGGAATCATCCAGGAATCAAATTCACCTTGGAGTAGCCCGATATGGATTGTACCAAAAAAAATGGACGCCTCAGGACAACAGAAATGGAGAATAGTGATAGATTACAGAAAATTAAACGATAAAACTATAGATCAGAAATTCCCCATTCCTCAAATCACGGACATCCTAGATAAGCTTGGAAAAGCACAGTATTTCAGTACGCTTGACTTAGCAAATGGATACCATCAGGTAGAAATGGATCCGAATGATACACCTAAAACAGCCTTTTCGACAGACATGGGACACTATGAGTTTAAACGAATGCCCTTTGGACTCAAAAATGCACCCGCAACGTTCCAAAAAATTATGAACAGTGTGTTAAGAGGACTTCAAAACGAAATATGTTTTGTATATCTAGATGATATAATTATCTTTTCAACATCTCTACAAGAACATAAAGACAGACTAAAGAAAGTTTTTGACAGACTCAGAGAAGCGAATCTGAAAGTACAATTAGATAAAAGCGAGTTTTTACATAGAGAAATACCATACTTAGGACATCAAGTCACAAATAAAGGTATCAAACCAAATCCTGACAAAATTGAAGCAGTAAGGAAGTTCCCAATCCCCAGGACACAAAAAGAAATAAAATCATTCTTAGGACTGGCAGGTTACTACCGAAAATTCATTAAAGATTTTGCAAAAATATCCAAACCTATGACAAAATGTCTAAAAAAGGGATCGAAAGTGAATCACTCCCCAGAATTTATTAAAGCGTTTGAACATTTAAAAAAATTATTAATAAATGCACCAATCTTAAAATATCCAGATTTTGAAAAACCCTTCATACTAACTACCGACGCATCAAATATAGCCCTTGGAGCAGTTCTATCTCAAGGCAACCCTCCAAACGACAACCCCATTGCTTATGCATCCAGAACACTAAACGACACAGAGCAAAAATACTCTACCATAGAGAAGGAATTACTAAGTATAGTGTGGTCATGCAAATATTTTCGACCATACCTGTATGGACAAAAATTTAAAATCTACACAGATCATCGACCTTTAGTATGGTTATTTAACCTTAAGGAACCAAACAGCAAATTGATGAGATGGAGACTTAAGCTAGAGGAATACGATTATGAAATAATTTACAAAAAAGGCAAGCAAAACACAAACGCCGACGCTTTATCAAGAATTCAAATAAATGCAATCGAAAACGAATCTTTAATAAACTACCCCGGAAACATAGACCAAGAAATTTCTGAATTTTTAAATGACAATTACGACCCGAATAAAATATCCGAAGAAGAGATACAAAAAGTAATAGCAGAACTCGAAAATCCAAAAGCCAAAATTACAACTGGCAAAAACTTAAAAAATACGATTACAACTGGTACAAAACCAAAAGACACGATAATAACTGACGCAAAGAAAATTATAACTGGTACGGAAGGAAAGAAACCAAAAATAAATATAATCTCAGATATCCAAATCTTACCCCCTTACAAGGATCGAAAACCAATTGATACTATTCACACCACCAATAACGAAAATAATGAAAACGGTTTAACATTGTTAGATGAAATCATCAATAATAAAAAGAACCAAATAATTATAAAGAAATCTCCTTATAAGGAATACAGCAAAATAGACAGAGAAATATTCGACGGAAACAAAATCATAAAGGCAATACTACCAATGTCCTTAGAAAAAATAATTAAATTTTTAAGAGAATATTTAAATGAAAAAACAACATATATATATTTGCAATCTAAAGAGATAAGACCTCTACTAAATAAAGCCATGATAGAGAATTTCAGAAACTATAAATTAATAGAGTGCACGAAACTCATTAACAATGTGGAAGAGCAAGAAAGAAACTTACTCATTCAGTACAAACACGAAGGTAAAACTAATCACAGAGGAATTGAAGAAACAGTTAAATTTTTAAAGAGCAATTATTACTGGAAGTCATTAAAAGCAGATGTTACGGAATACATTAACAAATGCGAGACATGCCAAAGAACCAAATACAACCGGAAACCAATAAAACAACCCTTAGTGATAACCGAAACGCCAAGTAAACCTTTCGAGATCATTCATATCGATACTCTAAAAATAGGAAAAGACAAATTTTTAACTATTATGGACAAGTTTTCCAAATTCGGACAAGCCTTACCCTACCTAGGAGATGCAATCTCTTGTAGTGATCAATTAGTTCGATACTTTTCTTTTATGGGAATACCTAAAAAGATAATTTCCGACAACGGAAAAGAATTTAAGAATGAAGTCGTAGAAAATTTATTAAAAACTCACGACATAGAGATACACTTTACTACCCCTTATCACCACGAATCGAATTCACCTGTAGAACGCCTACATAGCACCTTAATAGAGCATATACGAATACTCAAAGAAAAAGACGCTCAAACCGACGTCACTAATCTTATGCCTTATGCCATAATAGCATATAATAATACCATACACTCAGATACGGAGTTTACACCCCAAGAATTAGTACTAGGGCACACAAATTCTAGAGACCCTATGGACCTTATACATTCACATGTTTATACAGAGTATTTACAAAATCATAAAAATAACACTCAGGTACTGTTCGATAAAATAAAAGAGAAAACTCTACAAAAGAAAGAAAAAATAATTACCAAATATAATGACAAACTAACAGAAACAGAACCCAAAATCGGAATGCAAGTCTACAAAAAAGTAGATCAACGATCTAGTAAGATTAAAAATAAATTTTTAGGACCCTTTACAATTACCAAAATTCTAGAAAGAAATAAAATAGAAATTGAGAATCCAAAAACTAAAACGAAGGAAACCGTTCACTTTAACGAAACTAAAATGAAACCCATTGTTTCAGATGTTGGAACATTTGTACAACCCTCAATATCATTGCAACCCTCTACATCAAAGCCGATGATGTAAAAATACATGAGTTGAATAATTATCCAGGGATCCTACCATTCAAGAAAGGCATAGCCAAAATAATAATAAATCATTGGACGTTTGTACAAGAGTATGACATACAACCATTAATACAAGAATTTAAAGCCCTTCAAGACCAATCGCAAAATATATTAACGACATTAAAAAATAAGAGCGAATATCAAAATGAATATCATAACTCTCTAATAACGGTAAACGTTATCGAAAAACGAATACAAAATTTATTAATTCAACTACTACCCTATAACAAAATCCAAAAAGTTAAACGAGGAATTTTCAACCCTCTAGGTACGTTCATAAAAAGTATAACTGGCAACATGGACCAGTATGACGCAGAAACAATAGATCGAAAAATTAAACAATTACAAGTACAGGGTAATGAACTTAAAATTGACGCGATAAATCGAATATCTATATTAGACAAAACGATTAATAATTTCCAAAAAATGGTATCGAATATTACGCATAATCAATTAATTTTAAAATCAAGAATTGTGCAAGTAGAGCAGACATTAAAAGAAGTAACAATTGAAAAAATAAATGAGCGGCAAATGAACAGAATAACCACTTGTTTAAATCAATTATTTGCATTATTTCAAGTAATATATGACATTCTGAATAAAATAGAAATCGCAGTAACATTTCCAAAATTAAACACTCTACATAATTCTATAGTAGACCCTAATGAACTTATTATGGAAATAAATAAGTTAAAAATGCAGTTAACAAACGACAAACTACCCTTTGAAAACGATATTGAAAATATCTTGCTTTTAGAAAAAATAATAACAATTAAAAGTTACACTGAGAAAAATAAGATAATATTCTTACTTGAAATACCACTAGTGGATGATGAAACATATCATAATTTTCATCTTTATCCCCTACCAATTCCAATTAATAACACCTATATTATTAATATACCTTTGAAACCCTACCTTGCCATCAGTGCCCAAAGATACCAATACCAAGAATCAAGTTGTAAAGAAGTTCAAGAAAACGAATATCTTTGTAACGAAGAAAGAAGCCAATCAGTCAATGAAGAACCACCCTGTAGTGTACAAATACTGAGATATAAAAGTAATATAACTCAATGCCACCCTTTTAAAATCAAAATTTTACAAAATAAAATAACACAAGTTTCTAAAAATAAATGGTTAGTAACAACATTTAAAGAAGAATTAATTAAAATTATTTGCCAAAAATTTGAAAAAAGTAAACTTATAAATGGCTCTTATTTATTTGAAATACCAATATTATGTCAAATCTCAATAAATAATATTACTTTAAAGTCCTATGAAGAATCAAAAATGAAGTACGAAGAAGTATTTCTACCCCAACTCCGATGGAACCCTGAAGATGGACAACCACCATACTTCAACCCCCATACTCTCAACCTGGACAATGTAAACCTGAGAATAAATGACGAAATCAAAGAAGAACTGAAAACACAGAAGAGGCACTTAGAAGAAATGAATTCAGATATAACTATAAGATATAATAGCATTTGGACGATTATTGCATATATACTAATAATATTGATTTTATTTGTAATAATTCGTCAATTGATTGTAAAAAGATTGAGGAAATCTAAAAGAAATAATAATAAAAATAATAATATGAGTAACATAAATTCCGATGACGCAATCGAACTTGACTTTATGAAAAAGTAACCTAACAGGTTAAATTTTCAACTCGGTCGGGAGGAATTATATCCTGATAATATGAATAATACACATAAAAAGTGTCAATTAAGATTTCCTTTATCTGTACGCACCATTCTGCAAATTCAGCATTTAAAGTTTATAAATACTAGTACCAAACAAAGGCAGAGTGAGTGTGTCTGTTGTATCAAGTGTCTCAAAACGTTTCCGTTGAGAACCGAAAAAAACAAAAGTTTTTAGAATTCAATTCAAGTTGTTTTTTAAAAACGTTATAGTCGCTCCCACGATTATAACTTGTATATTAAACTTAGGCCTTTGATGTCAGTTCTGTCGTTTACCGCGTTTTTTTCCCTCCTTATTTCTATCGTTTCTTTAATTATCAGTTTATGGTAATTGTGGTCCTTATTTAGGATCTTGGTTTCTTTGTAATTAAAACTGTGATTTGTTTCGTTTTCGTGCTTGTTGAGTGCGGTTGTAGCGTTTTTTGTGTATTTGTGGCCGTTTAATCTATTGTTTAGCAGTTGGCTAGTCATACCTATGTACTTTTTTGGACAATTTTCGCATGGGATAGTATATACTACGTTGGAGTCTTTTGTTATGGGTGTTCTATCTTTCAGTTTAGTGAATAGGGAATTTAATTTGTTGTAGGATTTGTGGCAGACAGATATGTCGTATTTGTTTAATGTGTATTTTAATTTTTCGGATAGGTCTCTTATATATGGTAATGATATGTATTTTTTTTGTGTTTGGGTCCGATTTTGTGTTGTTATCTTTTGTATTGTTATATAGTCGGTATGTGCGTTTTTTTATTATTTGATTTATGACATTTATTTCGAAGCCGTTTGATGATAGAGTTTCTTTTACTTTTTTAAGGATAACCGGTCTAAACTGTGGAGCGGTCAATGTGATGGCACGATCGGTCAATCCCACTATTACACTTATTTTTTGAGATTTTGAGTGGTTTGAATGATAGTTCAGATATCTACCTGACCACGTTGGTTTGGTGTACCACTTAGTTAGGATTTTGTTGTTCTTTTTCCCGCGTATGAGAGTCATATCTAGAAAGTTTATTTCTTCATTTTTTTCTTTTTCTATAGTAAATTGGAGTTTGTTATGGAATGCGTTGCACTTTTCGTGGATTTCGTCGACCTTATCTCTAGGTGCTGCCATGATGCAGTCGTCGACATAGCGTTTGTAGAATGCAATTTCGTGGTTTAGTTGTTTCATCACATTTTCCTCTAGGTATTCCATGGTAAGCTGCGCGATGGTGGCAGATATGGGTTATCCCATGGCACAACCATCCAGTTGTTTGTAGAAGGAGTCATTAAATTGAAAATAATTTGTTGTAAGCGTTGTATTAACTGCATCTATGAAGTTTTCTTTTGATAAAGTGGTATGCTCTTTTATAAGATTCCATTTTTCATTAAGAATTTTTATTACTAGATCGTTGGGGATATTTGTATAGAGTGACACTACGTCGAGAGATAGAAGGATGTAGTTTTGTGGTAAGTTTACGTTGTCAATGAATTTTTGAAGGTGAAGGAATCTTTGAAAAAAAAATTATTTTTTCCTATTATATTGGAGATACAGGTTGAAAGATATTTTGATAAGTTATAGAACGGAGATTGAATACATGAGACGATAGGTCTTAGTGGAATACCTTGTGTATGGATTTTGGGTAGACCATAAATTTTTGGGGCAATAGCATTATGTAGTGTTAAGTTTTTAGCTAGTTTTTCATCCATTTCTTTTTTGTTGACAAATTTTTTTATTAGGGGATTATTTTTCTTTTCGTAGATAGTGGTGGGATCACTTTTTATTTTTTTGTAAGTATTAGTGTCTGCTAACAGGATGTTCATTTTTGAGTCATAATCTGTCTTGTTCATTATGACTGTTTTGTTGCTTTTGTCAGGTCTTAATATTGCTATTTGGGGATTTTCTTTAATGAATTTCTTCGTTTGTGACAATTTTTTTTTATTAATGTCGTTTTGCAGTCTGTTAGTTTTTATATTGCTATGTCTGATTTTTTTTTTGGTGATTTGTAATTATATTAGTGGTTTTCGGCTCTTATTTTGTTTTTAATTTCGTCTGGAATGTCTCTTATCCCGGATTCAATTGACGCAATATATTCTGTTATCGGTAAATCTTTTTCTTTATAAATGTCTAGGGAGAAGTCAGGTCCCAAGGATAATACGTCTGCACCTTCACAAAATTCATTGACAACGTAAACTTACCACAAAACTACATCCTTCTATCTCTCGACGTAGTGTCACTCTATACAAATATCCCCAACGATCTAGTAATAAAAATTCTTTATGAAAAATGTAATCTTATAAAAGAGCATACCACTTTATCAAAAGAAAACTTCACAGATGCAGTTAATACAACGCTTACAACAAATTATTTTCAATTTAATGACTCCTTCTACAAACAACTGGATGGTTGTGCCACGGGATCACCCATATCTGCCACCATCGCGCAGCTTACCATGGAATACCTAGAGGAAAATGTGATGAAACAACTAAACCTCGAAATTGCATTCTTCAAACGCTATGTCGACGACTGCATCATGGCAGCACCTAGAGATAAGGTCGGCGAAATCCACGAAAAGTTCAACGCATTCCATCACAAACTCCAATTTACTATAGAAAAAGAAAAAAATGAAGAAATAAACTTTCTAGATATGACTCTCATACGCGGGAAAAAGGACAACAAAATCCTAACTAAGTGGTACACCAAACCAACGTGGTCAGGTAGATATCTAAACTATCATTCAAACCACTCAAAATCTCAAAAAATAAGTGTAATAGTGGGATTGACCGATCGTGCCATCACATTGACCTCTCCACAATTTAGACCGGTTATCCTTAAAAAAGTAAAAGAAACTCTATCATCAAACGGCTTCGAAATAAATGTCATAAATCAAATAATAAAAAAACGCACATACCGACTATATAACAATACAAAAGATAACAACACAAAATCGGACCCAAACAACCAAACACAAAAAAAATACATATCATTACCATATATAAGAGACCTATCCGAAAAATTAAATACACATTAAACAAATACGACATATCTGTCTGCCACAAATCCTACAACAAATTAAATTCCCTATTCACTAAACTGAAAGATAGAACACCCATAACAAAAGACTCCAACGTAGTATATACTATCCCATGCGAAAATTGTCCAAAAAAGTACATAGGTATGACTAGCCAACTGCTAAAAAATAGATTAAACGGCCACAAATATACAAAAAACGTTACAACCGCACTCAACAAGCACGAAAACGAAACAAATCACAGTTTTAATTACGAAGAAACCAAGATCCTAAATAAGGACCACAATTATCATAAACTGATAATTAAAGAAATGATAGAAATAAGGAGGGAAAAAAACGCGGTAAACGACAGAACTGACATCAAAGGCCTAAGTTTAATATACAATAACATCTTACCTAATTAGTGGCAATTTCTTTAAACTTAATAATAATAGTAAAAATAAACAATTAAATAAATAAAAAAAAAACAAATAAAAACATTTCAAAATTAATATAAAAAACTATCAAAAATGGTATCATAAAAAAATAGTTCGTCCGCCAGCGTACACAAATATTTTTCGCCAGTCTTAACACTAACCATCGACTGAAATACATTAATCACGGTCGCTTGTTTTCGAGGTACTTAAAAATATGGAATTTGTAAATAGAAATTAAATTTAAACTAAGTTATGTAAAATTTTAAAACAGTGTTTTTCCTTTTATTTATATAATTATACGTTTTATGTTTGTAAACCAGTGTTATTGTTGTAATTTAAAGCAAGACTGTGATGTATTTTTAATTTTGGTTCTAGACATGGCAAACTGTTTTTTGAAAATGCCCAAAACTAGGGGCGAAACGTCAAAATAATATAAAAAAAATTCAAAAGAACTCCAAGATTTTCATTTGATGAACCAAAACCCAAGATACAAATAAAAAGATTTATATATATATATATATATATATATATATATATATATATATATATATATATATATATATATAATATTATATTTTCTGTTTTCTCACATTTAGTCAATGTGGTTCCATGTTTGGGGGCCTAAACCAAGTCAGCACAAACGCTATTACCATTGTGTATTAAGGAATGACCAGACAATTTTTCTTTGTCAGGTTTTATGAATTTGTTATAGCAACGCATGACGTGTTCGGTGATTTCGGTGCATGCATTGCTTTGATTTTCCTGCCTTGGTGGGTGTCGGCTTACTCGCCGGCACAACATTTTTGGCAGGTCCATTTTCCTTTGTCCGGTCTTCATCGTTTTGGTCGAGCTGCCATTTCCCTCGACGTCCTCGACCGTTACGTCGCTCGCCTGATGCTTCTTTTACCAGCTTACTTGGGGTGTTTTCAGTGTTCTGTGGTATCAGAAGCTCAAAGTATCCCGACACTGGGTTGTCTGTTAGTAGAACTTATTATTTTTTTGTTCTTCTTTCTCACATTTGGTCAATGTGGTTCCATGTTTGGCTGACGGGCTTAAGCCATGTCAGCACAAACGCTATTACCATTGTGTATTAAGGAATGACGGGACAATGTTTTCAAAATCACTGACTGCTGAATATTTTTGTATATGTTTGCGTTGAGTCCTAATTGTACTAAGTGTGGTGTAAGACCTGTAGCTGATATGAAGAGGGGGACAATGATCACTTTTCCTTGTTTCCATAGCCTTTTTATTTCTGTTGCAAGGTCTGTGTATTTAGAGAGTTTTTCTGTGTGTTTCGTTTGTGTCATTGGGGACAGCTATGTCAATTAGACAGGTGACTTTTTCTTTTTTGTACTGAAAAGTAATATCAGTCTATTGGCGGAGACTCTTTTATCTGTATGGATAGTGATGTCCCATTAGGCCTTGTAATCTTTATTTGCAAGTATGGATGTCGGTGTGTATTTGTAGTAGGGATCTGTGTTTTCTATGAGTTTGTATGTTGTGGCTAGTGCTTGGTGAACTACTTTTGCCACTAAATTATGTCTGGCTCTGTATTCCGTTCCGGTTAATATTTTATACTCCCTTGTTATGTGTTCGATCGCTTCTTTATGCTGGTGGTATTTCCTGCATCTGTTTTCTGTAACAGTTGGGTCTTTGATGATATGCTTTTAGTAATTTCTGGTTAATATGACTTTATCCTGGATGGCAAGTAAGAAACCTTCTGTACCTGTAACCAGGTATATGATTATTTTTTATTTACGTGGTCTTGTTCTGCGTGGTAACGGTGTTTTCCATGGAGTGTTTTTTCTGGCTACGTTTCCATTTTTTCCTGTTGTAATTGGTTGTGACTGTGTATGTCTGCTGGGTCGTCTGCCCGGGATAAGTCGAGAGGTATGTAGGTTTTGTCTGCTTTCATTGTTGTTTTTTGGAAGCTGGTCTGCTTGGTGTGAAAGAATTTGCCAAGTGCTTGTATTTGTTTTGTGTGTAGTGATCTTATATCTATGATTCCTCTACCTCCTGCCTTCCTCTAGATGGTAAGACTTTCTTTGCATGCGTTGAGGTGTAATTTTCTGTATTTGGTGACTTGAGAACGTATAAGGATGTGAATGTTTTCTATGTCTGTGTGTGACCATTTGATGACGCCAAATGAATATGTGGTATAGGTATAGCGAACGCGTTGATAGCTTTAGTGAGATTTTTGGAGTTAAGTTTTGTTTGTATAAATTTCGTGAGTCTGTTTTTGAATTCGGTTCTCAGCTCTGCTTTGATGTGAGTGTGGTTGAGTTTGGTGCTTTCGTGAAAGCCTAGATATTTGTATGTTTCTTTGTCGAGCATGTTATCGAGTGTTTCATTGTTGATGGTTTCTGTGGCAGCGTAGAGTATATATATATATATATATATATATATATATATATATATATATATATATATATATATATATATATATATGTATATATATATATATATATATATATATATATATACATACCATAATATGTAATATACCAAAAATAACACAGGGGAACAGCTGTTTTGGTGTCGAGGTTTTTTGAGCTGATTCTATATCAATTTGATGTCCTGAATTCAAATAACGTATTCATTTGTACCTAGGAGCTCAAATTTTTAAGATATACAATTTTAGAGAAATATAAGTTACATTATTGTAACTCAAATCCGTAAGTGTAGTAAACAAAAGTAGATACGAAATTTTTATTTTAGTTATACAAAATACAATATTATGTCGTACTTACAAACAAAAAAAAACATTGAAGAAATGAAATAGTCACTCAACACTTGGAAAGCTTCTTTTCCGCGACATTCTTGAATGTTTTTTTTAAACAGTCCCTTTTTAAACTCCAGCAGTAATCTGCCATCATGTGCATGTCCCATCTTCCTTGGTAGCGGTCCTCCATAACTTTAATATCTTGGTGAAATCTTTCACCTTGTTCCTCACTCATGTCTCCTAAATTTTCTGGAAAACGGTCTAAGTGGCTGTGTAAATAGTGTATTTTAATACTCATATTGCACCCTAAGGATTTGAAACTATTAAGCATCTTGTTAACCATTTCAACATAGTTGTGAGCTTTATGTTTGCCTAGAAAATTTTCTACAACTGCAACAAATGATGTCCAAGCTTCTCGTTCAACTTGATTCATTGAATTTATGAAGGCAGGATCCTTAATTAATTGTCTTATTTGTGGGCCGTCAAAAATCCCTGCTTTGAGTTTTTCTGTGCTCAACTGATGCATTTTTACCCCTATATATGCAAAACAAGACCCATTCTTATCAAGAGCCTTTACAAATTGCTTCATTAAGCCCAACTTTATATGTAACGGAGGAAGTATGATTTTTTTCTCTTTCAACCAAAGCGTCGTTAATGACATTCTTTTCCCCAACGTCCATGTTTTCTCTCTGAGGCCAATCTTTTCTAACCCAGTGGTGTGTTTTGTCCCTACTATCCCAGAGGCACAAGAAACACGGATATTTCGTGTAACCACTTTGCTGTCCAAGAAGAAAGTTTACCATTTTTAAGTCTACACAAATCATCCATTGATGTTCGTAATACTTTATCTTCTGCAAGACCAAAGCTATGGTATTATATTCTTCTTTCAGTTTCGTTGAGTGAGCTAGTGGTATTGAACCATATTTATTCCCATTATGTAGAAGGACACATTTTAAACTTTGCTTTGAACTGTCAATAAATAGGCGCCAATCATCTGGAATATATTCAGAAAGTCCCATTTCTTTCATGAGTCCCCTAATTTCGTGACAAAATACAAGATTGTCTTCTTGAGAAAAGAATGGTAGCAGATCTTTTTCTCTTGTACGGTAAAAGGTAATTTTGGTTCCTTGTTCCAGTAAATTTTTGTCGTTCAACCTAGAAGCCAGTACTTCAGAAGCTTTTTTCGATAAATTGAGATCCCTGGTGAGATCATTTAATTCATTTTGATTGAAGCGTTGAGGAACTGATGACGTCCCCTCATAGTCACTGTTAGTTTCATTAGCATCGGGATAGGGCGTATTGCCGAGTCTAAATTGGGATAAGTCCACTTAATGCGGTTATTTCGATTGATTCCATTAGTATTTACTAAACAGAAATAACAATCATTGAAGTGGTTTTTTGGTTCTCTCCAAACCATTGGTACGCCGAATTTTAGACATTTTCCACTGCCGTAAATGCTCTGTACAAGTTTTACATACGAGATGCGGGGCCCACGTTTTGTCCTGATCACCAAGCTTAACTCCAAAGTATCCAAGATACGCTCGCTTTACAAAGTTAGTAATAGTTTGTCTGTTTTGTTGAAACATGTATTCTCCGCATATATAGCAAAACACATCAGGTTGATTTACACAACTTCTTCTTGAACTGGAACCTGAACTCATTTTAATTCTGTTCAATAACACAAAAACACTCTTTTCTTAACATAAAATAACACGCCGAATTCGATCTACTCTCATTAGTAAGAACGCACAAACTGACGAGACTTACCCGAGTTAGGTGATTAAAAGGGTCAGTTCAGGTACCTGATAGGCAATGGTTCCACTATTTATAGATTTACCTGGAATTTACTCAATTACAGACTGACAATAAAACCATTGTCCCTACATTAATGAATATATAATAATTTTAGAACTCTCTTAAATGAATATACTGAATAAAAACCACACTGGTAGATAAGTTGATGTATCTAAAAAAGTAGAGCTGATAGAGAAAAACGGATTGCATGTATAGATTTAGCGTCCCAAATATAGTTAAAATCAGCTCTAAAACCCCAGGCACCAAAACAAAAATATTTTTTTGTTGCCCTGTGTAATTTTTGACTTTATTAGACTAAAAAGCACAACCTTATTCCTTCTGCCTTATCTTTGCTTTCTTCTTAACTAGTTCTTGTACCAATTCCTGCAATAAATAATAACAAGCAATACAATCATATATTTTAAATGAAGCAATTATTGGTGTTATAATAATAATAAAAAAAAGAGGCTGAAAGGTTACAATGAGGAAAATAACATAATTTTTAGATTGTAAAAACCTAAAAAGGACGTATGGTACGATATATAAATATAAATATGTATATATATATATATATATATATATATATATATATATATATATATATATATATATATATACATATATATACGAGGCATGTTTTTTAAGTAAGTACCGTTTTGCGATTCCGCCGCCGCAGCGATACGGTCGGCGTTCCGCGCATGCGCGCTGGTAACCTACATCTCATGTCTACGCACTGACGCCATTACAGTCTGATTCTTCATTGTATACGTTGTTTACTGAGTGTTTAAGATGCCTCCGACAATCGTGAGTCCCGCCGATTGTGAAGTACGGGCTGTTATACGATTTCTTAGTGCTAAAGGCGTAAAACCGATCGATATTCATCGTGAGATCTGTGAAGTTTACGGACAAAACATTATGAGTGATGGAATGGTAAGGAAATGGGTGAGAGCATTTAAAGATGGCCGCACAAATGTGCATGATGAAGAACGGAGTGGGCGTCCTTCGGTCGTTAATGAAGATTTGGTGCAGAAAGTGGACTACCATTTGTTCCTGCACTTGAAGAAGCACCTGGGTGGTCAGCGTCTTCAGGACGATAACGAAGTCAAAACATTTGTGATACAGTGGTTAACAAGTCAGGCGGCAGAATTTTATGAGGAGGGTATTCAAAAACTGGTGCCACGTTATGACAAGTGCCTCAATATTCACGGAAATTATGTAGAAAAGTAGATTAAGGTACAGGCTTTCATGTAAAAATAAAATTATAGCCATATCTTTGCACGTCTTTTTTTAATTCCAAAACGGTTTTTACTTAAAAAACATGCCTCGTATATATATATATATATATATATATATATATATATATATATATACAAATATATATATATATATATATATATATATATATATATATATATATATATATATATATATATATGTATATATATATATATATATAAATATATATATATATATATATATATATATATATATATATATATATATATATATATATATATATATATATATATACACCAGGTGTACAAGTATGAAATGCGGATTTTTTTCTAAAAAAACATGTTAAATTCGGAAGAATCATAAAAAGTGCTTTATTCAAAGTATGCTCCATCGCTTGTTATACATTTTTCCCATCTTTCGGGCAATTTGTGAATACCACGCCAGTAAAAAATCTTCGCGAACTGGTTTTGGCGTATGTGATTGTCATGAAGAAAAATGATTTTGTGTTGCCTCTTTCGATATTCTGTTCTTTTTTTCAAGCAGCGAACGGTTTTTTAAATCGGTCAATTGTTATTGGTAACGTTTAGTATTAACCGTTTCCCCAGGCTTTAACAGCTCATAATAGACCACGCCCCTCTGGTACCACCAAACACAGAGCATCGTCTTTCTGCCAAAGCGATTCGGTCTTGTGGTCGATGTGGATGGTGCGCCTGGGTTTACCCATGATTTTTTGTGCTTGAGATTCACTTTTCATCCCCTGTAACTATATGATGCAAAAACGACTTCCTTTTGTACCGAACGAGCAAAATGTCACACGTGTTTTTACGCCTTTCCATTTGCCTGTTGTTCAACCCATTTGTACCCATCTACCGGTCTTCTGAATCTTTCCTATCTCTCGTAGCCGATTGGAAACAGCTTGTTGACTAACGTCCAATTGCTCGGCGAGTTGTTTTTGTATTTGCGAATCATCTTCGTCTAACAATGCTTGCAATTCCACATCTTCGTATTTTTTTGGCGGTTTTCCAAGTTCCTTGTCTACAACATTGAAGTGACCACTTTTGAAACGCCGAAACCATCGTTCATACGTATCTTGCGATGGAGCATGTTCACCATAAGCTTCTCGAAGTAATCGGTATGATTCAACAGCAGTTTTCTTCAAATGAAAACAAAAAATTAATGCTGTCCGCGAATGCTCTTTGTTCGGTATAAATTTCGACATATTGAACACCACAACACAACACTATGCACACACTTTTCCAATTTATCACTCGTGCGCGTCTGATACTTGTTGATGACACAACAAAATGGCGCAGTGTTAAATCTTTATAGCACAAACTGCATTGGTGCACCATCTGTTGTCTGAAAATCCGCATTTCATACTTGTACACCGGGTTTATATATATATATATATATATATATATATATATATATATATATATATATATATATATATAAATATATATATATAAATATATATATATATATATATATATATATATATATATATATATATATATATATATATTATATATATATATATATATATAAATACAAGAATCCCTAGGTGATTTTTCACGAATACAATACCTTAACTTCTGGACAGGATTGGCAATAAGCATGTTTAAGATCCACAATAGATGGCTTATCAGCAAAAAAAACACCTTTATCACCTACAACCATGGAATCAGGTTTTTTTTTTATTTAACTGTTGCCGAAATAATATATTTAACAGTGGAAACTTAGTATTTTTTTCGGTTATTGACAAACCTTAGTGTAATTACAGTTTTACGCGGATTTAAATGGACTAAGGTAGATAGCCCACTGAAAATTTTTTTTTTCTTTTTTTGGTTATTTGTTTATATATCGAACATAAGATACATTACGCTAAAATTTTTACTAACTAATTTAAATGTTCTTACAATTGAGTAGATATAACGCCCGTGGTATCACTACTGCATTGTCTAAACGGTACCATAAAATACGAATATAATAATAATAATATTTCGGGACTTGGACAATACATCAACTTCAGGCATCACCACGTTTACTGGTGTTCTCTGATTCGTAAGCGAATATTTCCCTATCCACCTTTTTAATTTTTACTGATTTCGCAGCCAGAACTCTTATGGGAATACAGAAAAACTAACAATTTTTTATTACTGACATCTTTTAAATTACACTGGTTGACAAAAAAACTTTTGGAAAAATAGCGAGACCTGTGTAGTATATTCCTATGTATTTTGACCTGCTGAACACGAATTTGAGGTTCATTTTGTCATCACGTCACGATTTTTTTCTAACCTCAAAAACACCTAAAAATAGACTAAAATGCTGTTTAATGGTAAAATAAAGACTCCATGCATATATTTCTATGTTTTTTCGCAGGCTGACTTCAAAATCAACGTAAAAATTGTATTCTGTGATCAATATTCCTTTCCAACCTCAAGAAGTACTTAAATAATAAACTGCGGCCCTAAATGATTAAAGTACTGTTCAAGATCACTTCAGGGTAGTTTCTTGGGTTAAAACTTCTTATGTGGGAACTTTTCGTATTGACGATTAAAAACTTGAAGTTAGAATATTAAAATTATTAAATCAAAGATGGCGTATATAAAATGACGGACGCAAATGTTATGAAATAGGGTACAAACTGTATGGATGGCACATGTTTTTAGATAATCGCCCTGAGGTTACGGATGATAACTGGAAGTACCCATCATAATCCTACAAATTAACCCCCCTGTTCAAATTACCCACTCTATCCCCCATGTTAAATTACCTACTTCTCTTTAACACCTACCTATCAGAGTACTTCTCGAAAACAAATTCCATGCATACAGTTTGTATACATTGAATATGTTTTTACTGTTAATTGGACCGCTAGATGGCCACCATTAATACGTCCTAGTGATTCCAAAACTCTCACTACTCGTATAAGTAGGATGTATGATAATGCTGTTATTAAATTTATAAGATTATATATATATATATATATATATATATATATATATATATATATATATATATATATATATATATATATATCGCCGAGTATTAACTTACTTTGCAAAAATCTATTGATTTTTATGCAGTCCGTGATAAAACTGTAGGTGGTAAATTCGTAATTTGGGGGTTAAAATACATAAAGATATCGCAAAGTAAGTTAATACTTAACGAGTAAGCAGTTGTCATCCATAACGTCAGGGCGATTATAGGCCAAAAACATGTTCCATGCATACAGTTTGTACCTTATTTCATAACATTTGCGTCTGCCATTTTGTATACGCCATTTTTGATTTAAAAATTTCAATATCCCAACCTCATATTTTTTAATCGTTTGTACGAAAAGCCCTCAGATAAGAAGTTTTATTCCAAGCAATCACCCTGAAGTGATCTTAAACAGTTCTTTAATCATTTAGGGTCGTAGTTCATTTTTTCGGTACTTCTTGAGGTTAGAAAGGAATACTGACTACAGAGTGCAATTTTTACGTTGATTTTGAACTCAGCATCCCAAAAAAAATAGGAATATATGCATTGAGTCTCGATTTTACCATTAAACAGAATTTTAGTATATTTTTAGGTGTTTTTTGAGGTTAGAAAAAAACTCTGATGTGATGGGGCAAAATGAAAATTAAATTCGTATTCAGCGCATCAAAATACATAAAACAATACTACTCAGGTCCCAGTATTTTTCCGAAAGTGTTTTTTTTTGTCGACCAGTGTGATATAAATATATGTTTTAGGTTCATCAGACCAGGAGATATCGTAAGTCTGTCCACAATTACATTAGGCGAGGGCTTTCATAACTACCATCATGTTTTCCCATGGGACTACAGGTCCTCAGAATTTGGTGCATTTTCTTTCAATGTAACGAGACAATTTATAGAATTGTTTGCAAAAATTGGTTGGGCATATGATCTTAAAGCTGCTTCTGATGAGATGATTAAAGCACGAGTAAATCGAGCCGGAGATGGAAGTCATGCAATATGGGGTTGGGGTAACAAGGACCAACTTCAAAAAGAGGTTGAATGTACTATTATTAAAAATAAAAAACAAAATATTTAGCATTATTTTGCCTTTGTGTGTTTTATTTTTATGCCTAAAAAATAGATAAGCTCAAGCCATTATTTTCTTAGTTCATGCCTATTGCATCAAAAACCAGTCTTAGTTCTGGTCAATTTTATACGTAATTAATGTATTAAATAATCGGCCAAATGCAAGTCGGACTTGCGCAATTAGTATTCCGTACGTTAACTGCCTTCAAAATAAAAATTTTTGTCAAAGTTTGTTACCGAAGATCTTGTAATTTTTGTTTTTTTTTTTTATATATACGAGATAAATTATTAAAGTTACTCGTGATCATTTTCCTTCAATTTACACCGTATGAAGAATATTCCAAAATTTTTTCAAAATTTTTTGATCAGTACTTGTCGAGATAAGGCGGGGGGGGACACAGATTCTTGGCAATTTTTTAAAAATAATACAAATAAAAGTCTGCGCAAGTATTACATTATATATATTTTCGAACTCGTGTTTTCACAAGCTTTTGTTTGACCCGGTAATTTTTTTTTCACTTTCGATTTCACCCCCCAAAAGTAACCCTTTAAGTAAAAATTTAACTTTTAAAACTACACGGCTCTAATGAGACCATCAGTTCCGATATTAATGTCAAATTTCAACTTTCGATGTCTAATAGTTTCGGAGAAAATCGGGTGTGACAGACGGACAGACAGACAGACAGACACCGAAGTGATCTTATAAGTGTTCCATACGGATCACTAAAAAAGATAATATCAAGTTTCTATTTCTGCCACCGTGCCGGTCTTCCGCCAGTTTTGTCGAGCGATTTCTCTGTAGGGCATGTGTCCAAAAATTACGGAATAAATATTTTCATTTTATGTACCTATACATATAGTCCTTTTACACCGTTTTTGATTGTACAAAAATAAGACAAGGTAAACACTATTTAAGCTCTATTTAATTTCTAATAAAAAACTTTCATACACGAACAAGAAAGATTCTTGGAAATTCATTAAAGTTTTTTAAATCCGTTTCGGCTCTAGCTCTCACGCAGCGACTAGTGCGTGCAGGCTCGCGAATAGGAAGAAACACTTTGCGAGTAAAATTGCGCTTGATTTTTGGGAAGTGACCAAATCGCGTGATTTGGCGAGAAATTTTGAGTTGGAAAGCAATCGTCAAATCGCGACATAATATCAATTGCTAATATGTACATTTCTGATGCAAAGAGTAGCGTTGACTCCTGACCTTATCTCATTCTGGCACAGTGGTCGGTTTCCCTTGATCAGAATTATTCATGGAGATATTAAGGTAGCTTCTAATTGACAGTTGATTCCGATTCTATTTTTCCTTTTACATAAAAGATTGCGCTATTAATTTCTGTTTGATTTGATAATATCTTCCTGGATATATCTACACACTGGATAAGTTAATGTCATTTATATGAGGTTTTCCAAGATACTCGATAAGTTCGATCGATACTGTCTTTTCCCAAAATTAGCTAAGAGTTGTATATTTATGCAGGTAACATGAATATGAAGACAATGTCTTCTTACAAACTTTAAGTTTTTTTATAGCAGGGAAAATTTGTGTGTCTACGATTTCCATATGTTTAAGTCTACTGGTTTGATCTACTTTTTACTGTTTCTTATACTAGCAGTAACCTAAAAGATATAATTTTTCGGCCCTAAAGATTGGACGAATATCTTTCTGATTTTTCTCTATTCAAGCTAATAAACAGAATATTTCTCCATATTCATTGTAATTCAAGTAATAGGACCAAAATTGTGTTTCAGAAATTGCATTTTAAAGTTAAAATCATTACTTCATTAACCATCCCCACCTCTATCAGTTCGTCTTAATTATATTACTAGACGGTAATATAAACTTACGGCTGGCATTTGACAAAAAAAAACATCTAAAATATAGTATCGACATATGGAACTACCTTTCAATTAAAAATAACTTTATTTTCCAATTTTTGTTATTTTGCGCAGCTATTATAACTAAAAACGGAATTTTATAAGCAATAGGGGTACCAAATGAATTATAATAGTGTTAATATTTAATTTGGTACTGCCTGGGGACAAATGTAAAAAAAAAAAAAAATATTTTCTTTTTTTCAACCTTCTGCAATACTAAAATATTTTAGTAGTTACAATATTTGGACAAAAATTGCAAAAAATGTTTTTTGGATATGAACACTATATCAGTCTAGTAAAAAGGCTGTTATTTTATATTAATATTTCACAATATTGGCAAATGTCCATTTTTTAGTAATTGGTAATAGCGAAACCCAAATAAGTTTAAGGTTGAGTTTTGAAAGGAAATATTCATTTATAATAAAAGATATAGTAAATAGTAATATATTAATACCAATTATTTTTTAAGTATAACATCCATTATGGTTCATGCCCTGTTACACATAAAAAGTACGTTGAGATTTTAGCATCTTTGGCACAATGGCACTACAGAACAGTTATCCCCACTACACCAGACACTTTATGGCTTCTGATGATGCTAACATGATTGGCGAAATGTTCATCGAGTGCAAAAATAAGGTATTTGGTGTAGTTGTGATGACTGTTGTACAGTACATGCAAGTATTTACCTGGCTTACAAACAGAAATCGCCCTGACACAATAGCGAAATAATTTTCATACATGTAAAAATATACCTTCCAATGAAATTTTAAGCTAGCAATACTAACAATACATAAAATTATTAATGTTAGTCTATTTTCGCCAAGAAATAAAAATTTATATGCATTTTAATTCTTTTTTGTCAAAGAGCACATATTTTTCGTTGTATTCAAAATGTAAATTTTAAGCAATGTTGATATTAATATCATAAGGTCAAATATTCAAAATGACTTCCCGAACTAACAAAAACTCGTGAGCCTAAAAAATGTCAAAAAGTACAATAATCTAATCAATTCAAAGCCAAATAAACAGTAATAATGATCCAGGTTAATATATAAATTATTCATATTTTTTTTTTACTTTCAAAAAGGTTATTAACGTCATGTGATAAGTACCCGGGTCACGAATTAATAATTACAAAAAAAAAATGTGGAATAAATGTAGAACCGATTTTGTGAAATAATATATTATTAATTTTTTTTTACATATTTAAATTTATGCTAATACGATACCACAAGGTTTGCTTAAATCATAAAATTTTCGAAATCACTTACGCACTGGTACAAATCTAAACTACTACTATGGTTCTCTACAAAAATACTTTAAGTAAATAAAACCTTTATTAATTTCGAAAAAATATAATTTCGTTTAGCATACTACATCCAAATTTCATAAATTTCATTTAATACTGAATGAAATAGGGAAGGAAGAATTACCTTTTATCAATATTAGAATCAAGATTTTCGAACTCCCTCTATAGGAAAATTGACTGATATCACAAGGATGGAACTTTGAGGGCGCTAGTCTATTCCCTGGCCGGCCTTATTCATGATTTCACAGACTGACCATGCGATTCTAAGTAGCATTGTCATTTGCATAGACAGACTGACCATGCATCAATGTCCCCTGAAGATCAGGTACTTGATGTATCACATAAGATTCTCTGGAATTTCAACCGTTATTTGTTAGTAGGATGAAAATAATCTTTGGATTTTTTATGCGCAGAGGATACAGGATGCAGGGAAATCCCTAAAGCTCTACAGGAGCGACGCGTGTGCGAAAAAAGTGATTCATTTTGGTCTCGAATCGCTGCAAGTACTCTGTAAGGGAAACGCAGTCTTGGTCAAATCATTCCAAGTAGATAACACGTCGGCTGAAAAGTACTTTTGATATTTTCAAAACAATGGAAAAAAATCAAATTTCGTGTATTGATTAAACACTATTTTTTGATGGGAAAAAATACCGTTTAAGCAAAGCAATGACTTGATCAATGTGACGGGGACTCTGCCCCTAGAAAATCACTCATCATTTACTGGGATGCTGAACTTAAACGCGGCTGTACAGATACAAATGATGCTGAACGCTCTGGACGCCCCAATGAGATAGTTATACCGGAAAACATCAAAAAGATCCACAAAATTGTTTTAAATGACCATAAAGTGAAATTGCCAGAGATAGCTGATACCCTAAAGATATTAAAAGAACGTGTCGGTCATATTTTGCTTGAACAATTGGGCATGAGAAAGCTCTGTGGACCAAAAACAACAACGTGTTGATGATTCTGAGGGCTATTTGGACCCGTTTAAGCGTAATAAAAAGGACTTTTTTTTGCGATATGTGACAATGGATGAACCATGAATCCATCACTACACACCGGAATCAAATCGGTAGTCAGCTGGGTGGCCAGCAGCCGGTGATAACCGCCCGAAGCGACCAAAGACACAACAATCGGCTGGGAAGGTTTGTATTTTAGCATGCGCATGGAATAATTTTCATCGAATATGCTGTGAAGGGAAAAACCATCAATAGCGAATATTATATAAAAATTATTGATGCGTTTGAAAACAGAAATTGCAAAGAAACGGCCCCAAATGAAAAAGAAAAAAGTGCTCTTTCATCGTGTCACAAATCAATCGTTACGATGGGAAAATTGCATGAATCTACCGTATTCTCCAGATTTGGCCCTCAGAGACTATTATCTATTCGAAGAGCTCAAGAAAATGCTCCCGGGAAAGAGATTTGGTCCCAATGAAGAAATTATCGCCGAAACTGAGACCTATTTTGAAGGCAAAGACAAGTCCCTCTACAAGAAAGGTATAGAAATGTTAGAAAAGCGTTGGACTGATTGTATCGCTCTTGAAGGAGACTATTTGAAAAATAAAGTCGAATTTTGCAACAAAATGTGTTTTAAGTGTTAAGATTGTACATACAAACAAAATTTTTGAAAAGAGTGTTCCAGGAGTGTCATGCTGAACCCCATAACGATATAATGTACTAGCGCGACGTGTATTCCTATCATGCACCACTCTGGGAGGAATTAAGTGGGCTACATCAACTGAATACTTTCCTTGAAAGTACTTATGCGGTTTTTCGTTGTTTCAAGAAGTCAAAGTTGCTGACGTTTGGAGTCTCCAATCAACCGAATAGTACACCTCGAAATAAAATTTAACAAATTTAACTTATCATTGGGAGCATAGCCTCAAATATGAGAGCAGTGTCCTATCGTTAATCTAATTTGGTATTACGGAGTTAAGAGTTGTTGTAAGGTGCAAAGCTTTTTAGCACGAATTAATATTTTTAGTAATGAAGAAATTAACTTTTTGCATTCTTCTTGAGAAATAGCATTCCCTTTTTCGAACAAGATGCGTTTGAGAGTATTTTTTGATGCGATTGAGTGTTTCTCGATTTTTCGCTTAAAGATCGACCACACATGTTCTATAAGATTCAGATCTGGTGACTGTAGTGGCGACTCCACAAGCTGCACCCTATTATCACTAAACCATTTTCTTATCGCTGCCTCTTTGTGACACGGTACGTTATTCTGCCGGAAACGAATATTTTTCAAGGTTACATCACCATACAATTTACATAATGATGGTTGTAATGTAGTAGTTAAAACGTCTATATACTTTTGTGAATTCATTTGACCCTCGCAAACTGCTCTTTCTCCTACGCCACTTGCTAACATGCACCCCTATACCACAATTATGCCATCCCGTATTTCGCAGTCGGTAATACACAATCGAACTTTTCTATCCAGTGCCTTACGTAGGTAGTACCTGAAGTACCTAAAATAAGGAAAAAAACACAAACATTAGAGAAAAATTAAAAAAAAAAAATTTCGGATTAATCATTTACTAAAATAATGGTTTAAAGAATATCCAATAAATAAAATATATTTGAAAATTCCGACCACATGATATTAAACCAAACCTCTTCGTTGAAAAGCCAGGGTTTTTTCGAGCTTCATATATAGCCTTTGTGCTTAGTATTTAAAAGGATTCTTTTCACTATTCGAGCAGAAATTTTCTTTCCAAGGTCGTGAGAAAAAATCGGCATAAAATATGCAGTAAATTCCGGTCTTCTCTCGTATTCGTTATGCGTTTTCGACTACTCTTATTTATGTTTTTGTGAGTTTTTGCTATTTTAAAACGATTTATAGTGTATCGCAACGTATTATATGGACATTTTAATATTTTTGAAATAATTGCCGTTTTTTTCTTTAAAAAAAAAACAGTGTTTCAATGTTTTTTTTTAATCCAATTCACACTTTTTTGGCAATTTTCTGAATAAAAATACGCTTAACCTTCAATAGAAACCACCCCAATTTTTTTACTGAATTCTTACATTATATATATATATATATATATATATATATATATATATATATATATATATATATATATATATACATTTCAGAAAAAAAAAGGTAAAAATTCAGTAAGAAAGACTAAAAAAAATTACAGTCATCAATCGCTACAGCAAATGTCTGTAAAAATAAACCACATAACTAATTTACTTCGGGTTTCTTTGCCTAAAAAAAAAACAGTAAAAAGTCAGTAAGAAAAAAATTGCAGTCATCAATCTTTATAGCTAATATCTATAAAAATAAACCATATAATATATAATAATATATTATATGGTATATATATATATATATATATATTATATATATATATATATATATATATATATATATATAATAATTTACTTCGTGACGGGTGTAAAGGTGCGGATATGAGATCCGACCACAATACAGTGGTTGCAAATATGCGTAGTCGATTGAAGATACTAAGAACCAGCACGGCTAATACAATGAAATCAAACGTTTGAAACTTAAAGAACGTAGACACAAGAGACACTACTGTACATATACTGAATAATCAATTATAAGAACTGCACAGGACTAGTATAAATATGACCGGAAATATACTGTGAAGCAACATGAAACACATTATAACACATTCAACACAAAGTCAGCTAAAAAAAAGCGAGAAAACCAGTTAAAAATGAGTGGATGACAAAGGAAATCCTCAACTTAATTGAGGAACGACAGAGATAGAAAAACAAAGATACAACAGTATATAATGGACCGAAGAAGGAAGTTAGACGCAAAATCAGCTAAAGAGAAATGGCTGACACAGAAATTTGAGGAAATCAACCAGTTGCAACGTCGGCGTCGTCAGCACGATTTCTTCAATTTACACAAAAAAGTGAAAGAATTTATAAGCCACCACAATGGATGAAGATTACACACAATGTTGGATTCTGACGGACAGCTAAAAACACATACAGAAAGAAGCAGCACTTTCAGAACATCAGAGCGAGGGACCGAGCATCTTAAAATGTTAGGTAGAACGTGTTATTAAGTAACTCAAAAATAGTAAGAGTCCAGGACAAGATGAGGTATATCCTGAAATACTGTAGTTGATCAATGACGACAATATCACCTTATTAGTTACCCTGTTTAATAAAATTTATGGAGTCCGTATTTCTACCCCTTCCTAAGAAATCCAACCCACAACGATTTGCCGATTTTAGAATAACAAGTCTTATGTGCCATGCTTTAAAAGTCCTGCTGAAAACAGTTCACAATCGAGTATTCAGGAAGTGAAAAGAGATAATGGTGATAGACCAATTTGGATTCAAAAAGGGGTTGGGGATGAGGTAGGTCTTGTTTCGTCTGCAGATGAATTCCTGGACCAACAAAAAATATATTCATACGCTTTGTTGATTTTGAGAAGGCATTTCATCAATATTGTTGGAAGAGCTCCAGAGGGTAGGCCTGGGTGGCCAGCATCCGTTACGTTGACGACAAAATGCTAATGATATATAGGCCTGCAGAGAATCATTGACAGTGTGAATAGTGTGTGACGAATACGGAATGAAAATCAATGTTAAGAAAACCAAGACAAAGATTGTCCGCAAAAATCAAATTCTCCTCCTGTCCTTCACCATCAACGGAGAAATCATGGACCGGACCAAGTTAACGCCCTCAAAAATCTTGGCTGTTGGATGAATAGCACTCTGGATCCAGCGGAGTTAGACGTTTGAGAAAATTTTTGTGAGATCACATCTCTAGCTAAGACTAGCTAAATTTTACGTCTGGTCCATTCTGCTGTATAGCGCAGAAACCTGGACCTTTAAAAGTCAGTATAAACAGCCTGGAACAATTTGAAATGTGGACATATCGCAGAATCCTAAAAATATCTTAGACGTTACATATGAGCAACGACACTACCCTACAAATAATAAGACGGGAAAAGGAAATATTGAAAATCGTGAAAGCCAGAAAAACCTCTTATTTCGGTTATGTCTTGAGAAGTGACAGATATTATTCGGTTCAGCTAGTGAGAAAAGGAAAAAAAAGGACATGCGTGGTTTGGGAAGGAAAATGGTCTCATGGTTAAGGAACACAAGGAACTGAATCGGACTGAAGTTCGAAGAACTAATTATAGCGGCTGAAAATCGAGAAAAGTTTGACATTGTGATCGCCAACTTTCATTGATGGAGAGGGAACGAGAAGAGCCATAGATATATATATATATATATATATATATATATATATATATATATATATATATATATATATATATATATATATATATTTGACGATATTAACTTGGTCCGGTCTATGATCTCTCTGTTGATAATGAAAGTAGTATAACAAGCGGGGTTCTGGGACTGCGGATGGCCATTTTGTCAAGAATCGGTGTCAAGAATTGACCACTAGCCAAAGAAGTGCTGAAAATCCCTGAAAAATCTGCAAGAATATCTGAAAAATTGGTGAAGGCGCCGAAGAGGTGATAGTCAACAACTTCACAGTCCGGTGGTTGTTGAACAGTGTCCTTTTGGCATATTTGACCTTGAAGAAGTGTTTACCTGTATTCTATTTACCTGTTTACCTGTACCTGTTGTCACCTAATTACCTGTATTCACCTGTTTACCTGTACCTGTTGCTACCTAATTACCTGTAATTATCTGAAGAAGTTTTGACGTCACAGTCCGGTGGATGTAGCTCAATGCCTTTTAGTCACTTTTGACCTTGAGGAATGAATTTGTCTTTAGAATGTAATATATATGTGTGTTAAATGTTGTGTATTAAATGAAATTTAATTATTAATGCTACCTCTGGTGTTCCTCAAGGGTCTGTCCTAGGACCGTTATTGTTTTAACATATTTATAAATGACATCACCCGAGGCCTTACCTCGTCCTCTTTGCTTTATGCTGACGATCTGAAAATATACCGATGCATAGACTCTCTCCATGATTGTGTAACTCTTCAGGACGATCTAGATACTTTAAATCGTTGGTGTATTCGTAATAACTTATATTTGAACACAAAGAAATGTTTTTCTATGTCTTTCACTCGAAAGAAATTACCAGTAAATTTTTTTATATAATTTAAACCATAATGATCTTGAAAAATGTTATCGTTTCAAAGATCTTGGTGTAATGTTTGATACTAAACTCAGTTTTGTGGATCATATAAATGAGATCATTGCTTCTTCTTATAGGTGTATGGGTTTCATTATGAGGAATTCTAGAGACCTTTCAAACATTGAAACCCTCAACACTTTATTTAATGCTTTGGTGCGTTCTAAACTGGAATATGGTTCAGTTATCTGGTACCCAACATATGAGATCCACATTAATCATATTGAAAAAATCCAAAGACGATTTGTGAAGTTCCTCTGGTTTAAATTAGATGGTATTTATCCACCATTGGGTTTCCCTAATGATGTTCTGTTAAGAAGATTCAATATTGTTAGCCTTTCTCGGCGTAGAGAATATGCTACAATCTTGTTTTTATATAAAATCTTGAACAACAGAATTGAATGCCCTTGCACCCTCTCAAGTATTAGGTTCCGTGTGCCATCTCCACACGCTCGCCTAAACCATTCTTTTTTCTACATGCCTGTTCCAAGAACAAACTTGTTGATGTACTCGCCGATATACGTTATGTGCATGAATTATGAAAGGGTCAAACATATAGTTGATATTTTCTGTTGCAGTATGACATCTCTACGTAGGTCATGTTTAACTGTGGATTAGGTCTGTCTCTTTTTATTTTATTTTTCTTTAGCTTGTAGTCTAGTTATTAGAATTATTAAAATGCTGATTTGATAAATACTTATCTATTTGTACTTGTTATATTTGAATGTTCCTATCCTATAATTGGATTGTTCTGTAGGATAGTTGTATTAAATAAATAAATAAATAAATAAATAAATAAATAAATAAGTTAAAAAAAGTGGTGTCTGTAGTAGGATTAGAACCTGCATATGTTGTGTGTAGAACTGCAAAACTGGGGACTTAACCTACTTAGCCAAATAGGATTCGTAATAGAGAATGCAATAATTGGGATGACATAAAAAAGGATTGGTGAATAATATGTGAAAAGTCTGCAAGAAGAGTTGAAATTCGTACAAGAAGTGGTCGTCAATGACGTAATATGTCCAGTGGATGTTGAATCAGTGCCTTTTTGTCAATATAAGTTGTCGAAAAGGTGTAAAACTAGATGTAAATAGATGTATTGCATTGCTGGTATTGGTCTCGTTGTACGAAAGTAGGCGTAACCTGATAAGAAAGGTGTTATTTTGATAGGTTGAATGTGTATGTATTGTAAAAGGAAGATAAGAAAATAGTTGTTGGATTGGTTGACTAGGTAAAATGGCTTCCATAAGGCATGTATTTGATTGGTTTGTAGTGTATAGTTGTGATAAGAAACTTGTAATTGGTTGGTTGAATAGATGAAATGTGTGTTGATAGCACTTGTTTGTTATTTTGACTAGTAAAAGCTATGGTGTAAAAGTGTATCAAAAAGTAATATATTAGTTGTAAATGTGTGCAAAAAGGCTTAATTAGGTAGTATATTTGATGTAAAATTTGGTAAATGTTCCCCTATAAAGTTGTTTGGCGTCTAAAAGTCGGTAAAAAAGCTTGAAAAAGTAAACAAGTGGCGCCGTAAGTCTGTAAAAATGTGTGAGATAAGGCAAAATGTAAACAAAAAGTATGAATAATGTGTGATTCATGGTACTTTTTGTAAGTAAAATTGAGTAAACAAGTGACTCGTTAGGTCATCAAAGTAGATAAGAAAGGTCAAAAATAGTTGATAAGAGATGAGTGAATGTATGTGAGAATGTAAGAAATAGCAAAAACTTGTATTAATAGGAAAATTCCATGCAAATAATTGAAAAATGGTGAACTCGTTGGAGATTTTGTTAGAAAGCCAAAGTTAAATAAATCACCTATTTGTCAAGAATAGTAAAATTTTAAATGAGCCTAGTCTTTTACCGTATAAGAGTAAAAGTTGTTGTTTGTTTTTCACAAAGAGTTAGTTTTGTTGAGCTTAGTTTGGTCTCGTTGTATTGTAAATCTTAGTAAAATATATATGTAGAGAGAGATGAGCCTAGCCTAGCCTAGCCTGTACTCGTTGATATTATTATGAGAGGAGAATAAAATACAAGTATGAGTAGAGATTTAAGACAATATATTAATAATTCTACAAAATGTTACAAATTTATATTGTTTAATATAATTCATTCAAATCATCTGTTTCCTTGTCTTTCGTTGGCTTCTCTGGCATTTCCTTGTTGTTCTTTACTGGTAATATACCTTGATGGCATGTGTTTTGCACCATCCATTAATTTGAAAATCTTTTTAGAATCACATGCCAAACATCTTTCATTATACAGATCTGTTTCTCCTCTACATTTGGGACATGTTATTCGTACAACAACTGGCATTTTTAATGATAGTTTTATCTCAGACACCTGTTATTGAACTAAGTTTTGTTAGATAAATCTCAATCTTATATAGAAAAATATTCCTACTACTACTACTACTTATTACTGAACATTAGTTTTATCGATCCAACTATTGTGTTTATTATCAAAACCTAACCATTTTACAAGTACTTTATTTCCTTGACGTTTTATTACTTTTTCGACTAAATAAATATCTGGATATTTAACTTTTTACAGTTGGAGTTCATAAAATCCACCTTTAATGTCTTGATTGTGTTCATCTTGAAGTAAATACGTAACGGGGTTTGTATATTGTACCTTTTTAATTGTAAATATTTCCGTAGACCAATTTGGTTTGTAATGTTTATCAAAAACACCTCTAAGTTTTGATATGCGTACATGATCCCCTACTTTATATTTTGTTTGAAGTGTAGTCATTTTTATGTTATTATAAACCGTGTCAAGTAGAAATTTTTCATGTTTTTTAGTTACCTCACTAGGTTTTAGACCTATAGTTCTATGTTTTTTATTATTATAAATATATAATTTAACCCACTTATAGGATCCTTGAATACTAAATTCTTTCCACATCATACTCTTAAGGGTTCTGTTAACACGTTCCACAATTGATGCCTTCTTTTCACTGTAAACGACATAATGTAAAATATTATATTTTTTCAAAAGGTTTTGTACTTCCTTTCCCGTAAATTCTCCACCAGAATCTGTACACAAATTGATTGGAATCTGTTGTTTAAAAACATTTTCAAGAGCATGTGCTACTTCATTAGATGTTTTTGTCTTTAATGGATAGGCCAATACGTATTTGGAAAAACAATTAATTACAACTAATATGTATTTAAATCCTTTATTTTCTTTTTCAAATTCTCTCGCATTTCTACCAAATCGGCTTGCATTAGATCTAAAAGTGATTTTAAAATGACTCTTCTACGATTAAAATTTTGCCTTGTAGGTCTATGAATTTCTTCAACAATTTGTTTCTTTACTTTAGTTGTATAGTTGGACATTATTCGATAATATTAGCTTCACGTAATTTCTTCAATAATAGAAATGATCTCGTTTGTGTGACTTGTATTGCCAGCTGTTTCAGAGGCAACTAATAATTTTAATCGTTCAACCAACTCATTTGGATCATCCCAGTATACATAATCGATTGGATTATTTGTAACTTTCATAAACATGCCATGTCCTACTTTTTCAGAGTTGTCTGATTCTTCTTCGTCTTCCGAATCTGTTTCTATTTTATTTAAATTTGGTTTAATAATTTTCTTAAATTTGCTATGTTGTATAGTTTTAATATCTCTTATTGCACTTGAATCAGATAGAATTTCAGCATAATGTTTAGCATCATTTTTAGTATATTTATTTGGTGGATATCTATTAAAAAGTAGTCCATATAAACCAGTGGTACCTCTAAATTTTTTAGATCCAATTAAGAGATCGGGTCCATCGAAATTAATAGTTTGATTACCTATTGAAAATCGTTCAATGTCTTTATCAAATTTTACTCTAAATTTTCCCTCAGAATCACCTTTACCTTTCGGATTCTTAAGATACATTTTAATATATTTTGCAGGTAAAGGATTATATTGTTCATAATAATCTGATAAGGATTTCTCTTCTATGGTTTTATTTAATTGATCTTCGTAATCTTTTTGTCTTTTGACTTCCTCATCGAAATGTTCCTTTTGAATATCTTTAACGAGATGTTTTCTTAAACTGTATGGCTTAGATGTTGTAGTAAAATGCAATTTTCTCTTGATAGGTGCTGCTGCTGACATAGGTGGTTTAATTGACATCATTCCTCTAGGTGTATCGGTGTAAGTTGAGGTTGTCGGGATGGGTTCAGATGCTATCGAATCTTTGTCAGTATCTTCCAAATCATCATCATATTCATCTCCTTCATACTCATCATTATCATCATAATCAGATTCTTCAGATTTTATATTTAACTCAGGACGTGCTTCAAGGGTTTTTGTTGTTGTTGGTATTTCATATTTTTTTGGATCCAATTTATTTTCAATACTTTGTAAATGTTTCGTTATTGGTTGAAATAAAGTTTCATGTGCAATTTGATCATGTTTTAAAAGGTTTAATTTATTTTTGATATCTCTTCGTTTTGTGTTAATTTTTGTTTAACATTCTTTTTACTTGAGCTTATTTTCTTCCTGTTAACCATCTTGTCTGAGAGACGTTTAAGTGAATATTAATTGTATATAAACATTAATTTAAATATATATATAACTGTCTAACCCATAACGATATCTTCCTTCATCAATTTTGTTGTCCTTAAAAATTGATAAGAATCCAAATGTGTTCTTCCAACAAAAAGAACAGATCTTTTTAAAACGTTCAAATGACATATCGGTACCAACATGATCGGAATATACATGTCGTAAATTTAAATCATCCTGTTTGAATAAAATAAGTACATTGGCATTGTCTCGTATTAAATGTTTCGGGATTTTTGCATAGGTTTGACACAAATAAAAACAGTCAATGTTGTTGTGACGACCCATACTAAAGTACTCTCGTATTACATCTTGTTTGTCACAGGCTACATCATCAAATATAAATACAGAATTATGTTTTGCCTCTGACGGTGTTATTATTTGTTCACTGTTATCGAATGCGAAATATCCTATTCCCTTGACAGGTTTTAATAATTGTTCCAAATAAATATATTTAGGTTGATATAACGATTTCGAATACAGGTAAACATTCTCAAATTTTAAACCATTCGGATGTTCAAGAAGACTTAACATAGTTGAAGTTTTTCCACAATTACTAGGACCTGAAATAATACATCGCATCGTAGAGGGTAATAAGATACTATGTTTAACATTGTTCTTAAATTCTTGTAAATCGTGATTTTTTCAACTTTTAGTTTGTTTTTTGTTGAACAATTCTCTTCATCTTACACAACACATTCAAAGTTAGAATAGAAATAAGTATAAAATAGGATGTTTGTTAAATTTATAGTTAGTATATAGTTTGATTTCGAAAAATGAAATACTATTCTAGTGACAGTACATTTGAAGGGAGTGGACTTTTAAATACTGTTATAAATAAGCTTCCATTTGAAGTACATTTACCAGGTTATCAATTTTGTGGACCTGGTACAAAACTACAAGAACGTCTAGCTCGTGGTGATAAAGGTATTAATCCTCTCGATGAAGCTTGTAGAGAGCATGATATAGCCTATTCAAATCATACTGCCTTACCTGATCGTCATCAGGCTGATAAAATTTTACTTAAAAATGCTTTAACTCGAATTAATGCACAGGATGCATTTTGGAAGGAAAAAATTGCAGCTATAGGTGTATCTGCTGCCATGGACAGTAAACTTAAGTTAGGTATGGGTTATATGAGAAAAGGAAGGGATAGTAAACAAGATAAAATAAATGAGAATGATAAAACTAATCAGTATATTATGAATGAAACGAAGAAGAACATTAAACAAACCACAGGGATTATTAAGCAAAGTGTAAAATCAACGCAAAATTATTTATCAAAAATGGAAACGTTGTTAGAAAAGATTAATAACTTACCAGCTTCGATCCCACAAAAGGTTAAAGCTGAGAAGAAAACAAAAGCTCCTAAAAATAAATCAGCTACTACTAAAACGAAAACGAAAACTATTAAGAATACTATTAAGAAGAAGAAAACTATTAAGAATAAGAAACCTCAAATAGATAGTAGTGATGATGATGAGGATGAATATGATGATGAAAAAGAAAAACCAATTTATAATTATCACGAAAGAAAAATTAGGGAAAGGATAGCAGCAAATAAATTATCAAATACCACAGAAGTACCACGTAGTAACAGAAAGAGGAAACTTGATAATAATACTAATAATATTCAAGAAGCAGATGTAAAATTGTTAGAAAAGAGATTTAAGCGAGATATTAAACAACAACGACGACAACAAAAACAACAAAAGCAGAGTTGAAAACGTAAATTAAATATTACAGAAGAACCACCTACTACTAGTACTCCTACATTTGACATGGATATGGATACTAGTACTAGTCAAAAACGAAAACGTGATAGTATTAGCAGTGAAGAAGAATTTGATGAGGATTATAGTAAAAAATTTAAATTATAAATACAGTTATATAGGAAAGTCTTATTATAGTTTAGTTCATTACAAACCTTTCAACTAAAGGGAACACTTATTATTATGACAGTCAGTAATAGTCGTAATCGTAGGAAAAGAAAAGAGATTAAATCTAAGAAGAGACAAAGGGGGGAAAACGTAAAAAACAAATAAGAAGGAAAAATAAGAAAAGATTAAGTTTTCAATCTGTGGCAAAGAAAATAAAGAGGAATATTTTAAAAGTAAAGCCTACAAGTATAAACAGTGCGCTTAATATTGCAATTAAAACGGTTTAAAAATGAAAAAGGAAAAATCAACACACCTCGGGTTATTAAAATTCCTAAAACTGGAGGAATTTTACCCTTAATATACCTATATTTGCAGGTCTTAGTGCCTTAGGGGCTTTGAGTGGAGGAGCAGCAGGAATAGCAAAGGCCGTTAATGATGCTCGATCAGCTAAACAACAATTACATGAAAGTCAACGTCATAATAAAACAATGGAATCAATTGCTATGGGGAAAGGTCTCTATTTAAGACCCTATAAAACTGGAATGGGACTGTTTTTTTCATCATCATCGTCCTCCCCACCGAAAGTACCAATAACATTACCCAATCGGGCTTTAACGAATCTCGAAATGGAAATGTATGCAAAAAATTTGAAAATTCTCCATTTTCGAGGAGTCTTTATGAAGGATAGGTTACCGAGGAAAATTTATAAATATGAATCAGGAGTTATTAATTTGGATAACGATTCTGGTCCTGGTACACATTGGACTGCTTACAAAAAGTATGGATCAATCATTTATTATTTTGATAGTTTTGGAAATTTGTTACCACCAATCGAAACACAACTGTATTTTCAATCTAAGGAACCAAGTACTACTATATATTATAATCATGCTTCTTATCAGTCTTATAATTCTATTATTTGTGGTCATTTTATGTTTAAACTTTCTGTATAATCCTGTATGTTTAAATTAAAAGCAATTTACAAGTAGATATTGTGTTAGTTATTTATATTATTTGACCTGATTAGAACTAGTATTCAACAAAAAATGTCCTACACATTTACATTGTCAGGAAATGAATCTATATTGACAACAAATATTTATCCTCCTATTGTATTAAACGAAAACGAAGAGTTTGTTTTGGGGTTGATTAATTTTGCCAGTTACTATTCGATATCAAATGTTGACAAAACCTTTCACTATGGAAAAGACAACAATAAGATTGTTTTTACCAGAAGGATCGTACGAACTTAGAGATATATACAAATATTTACTCGAACAAATAAGCCTACAGTCCAAGGAGGAAGATAAACCGAAATTATTTCTTAGTGCAAACTTGAATACTCTCAAGTGTGAAATTAAATGTACAGTAAAAGTTGATTTTAGTCAAGAAAATTCTATAGGAAAACTATTGGGATTTGGTAAAATTGTCCTAGAACCGGATACACGGTACATATCTGAAAATCCTGTAGATATTTTCAAGGTGAATTCAATCTGTATCGAATGTAATTTAGTAAACAATTCATATAATAATGAAGCGCATGTGCATATAATTCACATGTTTTATCCTAATGTAGAACCTGGATATAAAATATTGGAGAACCCATCAAATGTCATATATTTACCAATCAATACACGTTATATAGATGAAATTCAGCTTAAAATCACCGATCAACATGGCAATTTAGTTAATTTTAGAAAAGAGTTGGTCACAGCACGTTTACACTTAAAAAAGAGTTTAAATATGGTATTTATATACAACCATAATTCATTTGACATACCATTCTGGGATTATAATAATCAACAAACTGAATATAAAACCTGTAGGAAGAAGGATAAACGTTTCAGTTTACAAAGACCATTGAAAGAATTAACTCCTGAGAATAAAGCTGTTTTACATTCTCTGGGATTTAAATTGAAAAATTAATAAACAACATTGCAAACAAAATAAGACTATTTTGGTGTAGATTTAAGTTACAAATTAGTACAAGTATTGAGAAAATTTTCCTAATAATTAGGTGTAAGTGTAAATACAAAGTCAAAGAAGAAGAAAATGAGTTATAACATACTAAAAGTTGGAGAAAGTGTGTTACATGACGATGCAATTGTTAGTTATCAATATCATACTCATCAACCTTATTCGTCGACAACTCTAAGTAACAACGATGAAATTAGAATACCTATTCAAACACAGGATCTTTATACGTTGCCCAGTCAAGTTTTTTGTATATTGAAGGAAAATTGCTGAAAAAATGACAATACCTATAGTGAAAATGTACATTTTATCAATAATGGTATACTATATCTATTTGAAGAAATTCGTTATGAACTAGGAGGAGTAGTAATTGATCGTGTTAGAAATCCTGAAATAACTACAACCTTAAAAGGGCTCGTATCATTTACTCCAACCGATAGTAATAGATTACAAAATCCAGGATGGTGTGAAAAAGAGACTCCTGCCCTAGTAGATGTAAGTGAAAATTTCAATGTTTGCTTTCCACTAAAAATTATGATGGGTTTTGCTGAAGATTTTCATAAAATTGTAATGAATCTACGTCAAGAATTGATATTAATCAGAAGCAGTACAGATTTAAATGGTATTCAACAAATTGCGGATAAAAAGGAAAACTATAAAGTGACTTTGAGCAAGGTGCTTTGGAAGATGCCTCACATTTCAGTAAGCGATCATCAAAAGTTACGATTACTCAAACAATTTGAGAGCAACAAGGATTTAAATATGGCTTTTCGTAGTTGGGAATTACATGAATATCCACAGTTGCAACAAACTAAAAAATGATACTTGGACTGTAAAATCTTCCAATCAATTGGAAAAACCACGTTTTATCATCATTGGTTTTCAAACAGCTATGAAAAACAAACTTGACAAAGATATGAGTACTTTTAATCACATCAATTTGACTAATTTAAAAGTCTACTTAAATTCGGAGGTGTTTCCCTACGACAATTTAAACTTTGATTTTGACTCTAACAAATATTCAATTCTCTATGAAATGTATGCACAATTTCATAAATCCTACTATTATACAACAATCAACGATCCATGTGTCTATCCTCTAAGATTTAAATCACATACACCTTTAGTGGTAATTGACTGTTCTCGACAGAGCGAAGATATATTGAAAGGAGGAGCTGTCGATATACGCATTGAATTTGAAACCAGTAAAAACGTAACCAAAGATACAGCTGCCTATTGTTTAATCCTACACGATCGATTAGTTAGATATAACCCTCTAACCAGTAACTGTTAAGGTTTTTTAAGAGAATATATTACAAGTCAATAAAACAACAAACTCTCTTATGTACTAAAATTTATTTTATTATTAAGAAAATGTTTTATACATACACATATATAATGTAAATAAATAAAATATTAAAAGAAAATTTGTATGATTTCATTTTTGACCATAACAATATTCTTCTTAGTATAGTAATAGCCAAATCTGGATACATTTTAATCCCTATCTGAAACGTAAAACATTATTAAAATATGTATGAAAAATCCTATTTGATATTATTACCAATAGCAGTATCGAGTACATTTTCCTTATCAGAATCCTCTTCACTGTCCGTATAAACTTCTTCAACTGTTAATTTAGTCTTTTTTTTCCTTCGAGGTGGAGATGAGGAGGTTCCTTCCTCTAAAGCAGGAGAAGAAGTCTCATTGTTATCGATTGAGGTGCATCAGACTCTTCCTCATCGAGAAGATTAAATTTATACATCTTTGCAACTTTCTCCAATATCTTAAAATCTTCTTCATTATCAATTTTAGTGCGCATATAAAGCACAGGTAAATTGCCCAGCTTTTGTCTCAACTTGTTACCCTTAAGGACATAGGAAAGATTAACGTTCACTTTATCCCCTCTGGGTTTAATTGATTTCACTCCGTATCTACAAATAACATGCACAATAAATAATATTTCTTATTAAAATCTGAGTTTTTAGTAAAAAATAAAACAATATTAGAAATTAAAAGAAATAAACTTACTGAAAGAGTTCGTTAACAACCACATTCAAATAACGAAGAGGAAAAATTAATGGGATCCTCGGAGGAAAAGAACAAGAGTACATGGAGTATTAGCCATAATGTAAAATTATTCACTGTACTGTTGTAGTAATAATAAATAATAAACAAATTTTAATCGCGCTTATATACTAGTTCCACACTGTTTCGTCAGAGATCTCTAGTCACGTTGCAGACAACAAAAATATATTCTTGAAATAAAATATAAGATTGCATCATACAAAATTTCCATTTGTTATTAAAAACATGTTTTTCGATATTTATCTCGTTATTTGTTTTTGTTTTTGCATAAATCAAAACTAATTAAGTAAAAATATATTCTTGAAATAAAATATAAGATTGCATCATGCAAAATTTCCATTTGTTATTAAAAACATGTTTTTCAATATTTATCTCGTATCATTATATTTTTTATATACTAATTAACTTGTTTTTGTTTTTGCAATAAATCAAAACTAATTAAGTAAGACAAATCTATAAAGTTTAAAACATAAATAGAACGATTTATTTAATATAGTCGTCATTTCAAACGTTTAACTTGAAATAGTATATCGGTTATTATAATTAATTAAGAAATATGTCTTCTGCCAATAACAGTAGTTCCAAAGTTTTGGATTCATTTTCCACGGAAATCGTACAGTCGACCGAATTGGTAAGTAGATTACTTAAAACAAAGGAAGAATATAAAAGACATATAAGTATCTTAAAGAAAAATATTGCTATTTTAACAAAGGGTTTAAAAAACAAAGTCTGTGTGAATAGTTTAAGTAAAGTGGAATCAAACTTATGCATTTTGAAAAATTATTTAGAGAAATTTAAAATTCATCTTAAAACTAATAAATCTTTGACAAAATAGGAAATTGATTTGGCAAAATGTCGATTCCTGTTTTCAGGGACGCATAAAAACCGGAGTTATAACAAATTTGAAGTATAAAGAACCTAAGGAATTTTTACAAAATGCTTTTCGTGTATTTTCTCTGCGAATTAGAAAGGAACTCAAACAATTGACTATGCTTAAAGTAAATGTTAACTTTTGTGGTCTACTTATAAAAACTCAAACTGCTGACACATCCATTAAACATTTTTCGACTAAAAACCAAATAATTGATCAGAATACCAATTTGCCTGAGTGGTATAAGATGAATGTAGTTGATAAAATTTTAGAAAATTTAGAGGATTTTCAGGAAAAAGACAGCGGTTGGGCTTTATGTGAAATATGGCACTTGAAAGTAAATTTAAACAAATATAATCCCATAGGTGGAGGGTTTTCCACATATGTAACAATACCTAAATTCATTCAAAAAAAACTAAAAGTGTTGTGAATATTAAAAAATAATGATCCTTATTGCTTTCTATGGTCCGTT
Organism: Pachyrhynchus sulphureomaculatus; assembly: GCA_019049505.1. Lineage (NCBI taxonomy): Eukaryota > Metazoa > Arthropoda > Insecta > Coleoptera > Curculionidae > Pachyrhynchus > Pachyrhynchus sulphureomaculatus. The sequence continues at coordinate 164,908,624 of CM032447.1, read as the reverse complement.
GTATGTGCTTTAAATCCAGCACCCACTAATAAAAACCCTTTTCGTACTTCATCTTATCCACATTTTAGTCAAGTATTAAAATACGAAGGAATTACATTTCCTATAGTATTAAAAGATATTCCTCGATTTGAATCACTTAATAAATTGGCTATAAATATTTTCTGTGTAAAAAACCAGGAAATTTTACCCTTAATGTTGACTAATACAAAATTTTCAACTAAAATCAATTTACTTATTTTAACTCTTGATAATGAAGATTCTGATTGATGATTCCTTTGAAATTAACTATTCCAACCCTAATAATAAATTCCATTTTGCATATATTAAGAATTTAAGTCGTTTAGTCAACAAACAAGTAAGAAATATTCAAAATAAAAAATGGTTTTGTGAGAGATGTTTTAATCACTTATAAGCGAATCAAACCTGAATAAACATTTAACTGATTGTAAGATACTAAATAAATCTAAAATTACCTTACCCAAAGAAAACGAGAATTTTTTAACTTTTTAAGAATTTTTCAAACAAATTGAAGGTTCCATTTGCGATTTATGCAGATTTAGAAAGTATGCTTATAAATTACATTGATGAGCATACCACTAAGAAATCCAAAAAATATCAGAAACATGAACCTTTTAGTATTGCTTACTATTTAAAATGTTCCTATGATGATTCTCTTTCAAAATTTCAAATGTATACGGGTGAAAATTGTCAGGTATGGTTTGTTAGAGAACTGGAAAAAATTGCACAACAAGTACAGGCAATATATTCAAATCCTATTAAAATTATCCTTAACGAAACAACAAAATGAGGAATTTTATCGTGCGAAAACTTGTCACATTTGTTCTAAATCCTTTTTAACAGATTCGAATGATTATAAGGTAATAGACCACTGTCATTTAACTGGTGATTTTAGAGGGGCAGCTCACAACTCTTGCAATGTAAATTTTAAAATTAAATGGTAATACCTGTTCTTTTTCACAATCTTTCCGGTTACGATAGTCATTTTTTGATTAGAGCCCTTTGTACAGAAATGAAAGGATCAATAAGTTTACTTCCAATCAACAAGGAAAAATATATATCATTTACAAAACATGTAGAAAATTCAAAGATTCAATTGGGATTTTTAGATTCTTATCGGTTTATGGCGAGTAGTCTGGATAAATTAGCATCTTATCTTGATGATGATCAGAAAAGTATTACGAAAAGAGCTTATAAAGATGATACTCAATTTAAATTAGCTACGAGGAAAGGTGTCTTTCCTTATGAATATATTGACAGTTGGGAAAAATTACAAGAAAAGACTTTACCACCTATAGATAAATTTTTTAATAAAATTACAAATTCTAATATAACCGTACAACAGTATGAACATGCTTGCAAAGTATGGAATACTTTTAATATACAAAATCTTCAAGAATATGCTGAACTCTATTTGAAAACTGATGTCTTACTTCTGGCTGACGTGTTTGAAAATTTTCGAAAGCTCTGTTTAGATACTTATAAATTGGACAGCCTTCACTATTTTGTAGCCCCCGGTTTGGCCTTTGACAGTATGCTTCGAATAACCGACGTAAAATTAGAATTGTTAACTGACATCGATATGATTATGTTTATTGAAAAAGGGTATTAGGGGAGGTATTTCATAATGTTCTAATAGATACGGTAAAGCAAATAATAAATACATGAATAACGAATATAATATCAATGAACCTTCCACTTTTCTTATGTATTTTGATGTAAATAACCTCTATGGAGCAGCCATGAGTTTTCCATTGCCTACAGGGAGAATTTAAATGGGTAGATGATTTCTATCAAGAAGACAATATATTGAATATTCCTCGGGATAACGATTACGGTTACATTTTTGAAGTAGACCTTCATTATCCTAAAGAACTATTTAATCTTCATAAAGATCTACCACTTTGTCCAGAACATTTAGTACCACCAGTATCAGACTCTAATATTCCAAACTACTAACAACTCTTTATAATAAGAAAAAATATGTTATTCACTATTTAGCTCTCCAACAAGCTATGCAATTGGGATTAAAAGTTACAAAATTTCACAGGTGTTTAAAGTTCAAACAATCTTCATGGTTAAAAAAATATATTGATTTAAATACTGAGCTTCGTAAATTAAGTAAAAATGATTTTGACAAAAATTTCTTTAAATTAATGAATCTTGCTCCATACGGTAAAACGATTGAAAACGTTCGAAAATATAGAGATGTAAAATTGGTGAACAAATGGTCAGGACGATATGGTGCAAATTATTATATTTCTCAGCCTAATTTTCATAGTTGTGAGGTTTTTGGTAAAGACCTGGTTCTAATTGAAATGAAAAGATTAAATGTGAAATTCAATAAACCTATTTATCTTGGAATGTCAATTCTAGACATATCAAAAAACTATTTTATATAATTTTCACTACAATTATATTAAACAAAAATTTGGTTCGAACTCAAAATTGTTATATACAGACACAGATAGTCTTATATACCAGTTCAACGTAGATGATATTTATACACATATTAAAGACGATATCCACATGTTTGATACTTCTGACTATCCTGAAAGTAATATTTATAATATACCGCTTAAAAATAAGAAAATATATGGTTCTCATGAAGGATGAAAATAATGGAAAAATCATGACTGAGTTTATTGGATTACGATCTAAAATGTATACTTTTAAAGTGCTTAATAACAACAATAATAATATTATTGAACAACACAACTCAAAGATTATCTCAAATGTTGGAATAGCCAAAAAAGCCAAAGGTGTTCAATCTTCTTACTCAACAAATATAATAAAAATATTTTCAAGCAATATCAAATTATAATATTAATATAATTATTTTCAGGCTCAACATCATTCTCAACAATTTATTGACTTAATGCCAAATGTCTATAATCATCTTTATCGAAATGGTAGTCAATTTTGCAAACAATGTGCAAAATTTTTCTGTTTTTGTTCAAATTCCTTGACTCTTCATGGTATTATGGTTCCTACTACTACTACTACCAAAATATCTATGCAGGACTTGTACTGTTATGAGAAAATTCCTGATTCATAATTTTTACTTATAGCAACTGTTTGATGTCGATATCCCAGCAAAGGAAAAATTGAAAATCATTGAAAACGAACTTGATACTAATTTCATCGAAGAGGTTTTTCTGATGTATCAAAGCCAACCGATGTACGACTGGGAATGGATTGAAATGGAACATCGTTTCCATTTAGCAGAATTATTTGATTCTGTGACACATTTATATTGGACAAGAGTGAAAAATGAAGTCGACTACCAAGAATCAACATTTATTTATTATCACAAATATTTCAATAACTTAAACAAAAAGAGAAAGAGGACTAAAATGTGTTTTAACTGTATACAAAAATAAAGAAAATCTTGTTTTAAAATTTTATTGTAAGAAATTGAGCCATACATATGTTACTTATTAATATTTTACGTTTCAGATATTCAAATGTATTGACTGTCAGATTGATACATATGATTATAAGGAATGTGCTGGTTGTGAAGGATTACTAAGTATAATATGTGATAAATGCATAAAGAAACCTATTCAACCGAATTCAAAATGTAAATATTGTGGATTAACAACATCATACTGTTACTTTTTCCGCTCTCCAATTAAACTTGGAAACCAACAAAATAACATATTAATAACTCAATTATTTTATATAAGTATATATTGTAAAGTTCTTTTAATATAATTCTTGTATCTACTTTATTTTAGTAACAATTTGTAGAATTATTAATATATTGTCTTAAATCTCTACTCATACTTGTATTTTATTCTCCTCTCATAATAATATCAACGAGTACAGGCTAGACTAGGCTAGGCTCATCTCTCTCTACACTATATATATTTTACTAAGATTTACAATACAACGAGACCAAACTAAGCTCAACAAAACTAACTCTTTGTGAAAAACAAACAACAACTTTTACTCTTATACGGTAAAAGACTAGGCTCATTTAAAATTTTACTATTCTTGACAAATAGGTGATTTATTTAACTTTGGCTTTCTAACAAAATCTCAACGAGTTCACCATTTTTCAATTATTTGCATGGAATTTTCCTATTAATACAAGTTTTTGCTATTTCTTACATTCTCACATACATTCACTCATCTCTTATCAACTATTTTTGACATTTCTTATCTACTTTGATGACCTAACGAGTCACTTGTTTACTCAATTTTACTTACAAAAAGTACCATGAATCACACATTATTCATACTTTTTGTTATACATTTTGCCTTATCTCACACATTTTTACAGACTTACGGCGCCACTTGTTTACTTTTTCAAGCTTTTTTACCGACTTTTAGACGCCAAACAACTTTATAGGGGAACATTTACCAAATTTTACATCAAATATACTACCTAATTAAGCTTTTTTGCACACATTTACAACTAATATATTACTTTTTGATACACTTTTACACCATAGCTTTTACTAGTCAAAATAACAAACAAGTGCTATCAACACACATTTCATCTATTCAACCAACCAATTACAAGTTTCTTATCACAACTATACACTACAAACCAATCAAATACATGCCTTATGGAAGCCATTTTACCTAGTCAACCAATCCAACAACTATTTTCTTATCTTCCTTTTACAATACATACACATTCAACCTATCAAAATAACACCTTTCTTATCAGGTTACGCCTACTTTCGTACAACGAGACCAATAACAGCAATGCAATACACCTATTTACATCTAGTTTTACACCTTTTCGACAACTTATATTGACAAAAAGGCACTGATTCAACATCCACTGGACATATTACGTCATTGACGACCACTTCTTGTACGAATTTCAACTCTTCTTGCAGACTTTTCACACATTATTCACCAATCCTTTTTTATGTCATCCCAATTATTGCATTCTCTATTACGAATCCTATTTGGCTAAGTAGGTTAAGTCCCCAGTTTTGCAGTTCTACACACAACATATGCAGGTTCTAATCCTACTACAGACACCACTTTTTTTTAACTTATTTCATTTAATACACAACATTTAACACACATATATATTACATTCTAAAGACAAATTCATTCCTCAAGGTCAAAAGTGACTAAAAGGCACTGAGCTACATCCACCGGACTGTGACGTCAAAACTTCTTCAGATAATTACAGGTAATTAGGTAGCAACAGGTACAGGTAAACAGGTGAATACAGGTAATTAGGTGACAACAGGTACAGGTAAACAGGTAAATAGAATACAGGTAAACACTTCTTCAAGGTCAAATGTGCCAAAAGGACACTGTTCAACAACCACCGGACTGTGACGTCATTGACGATCACCTCTTCGGCGCCTTCACCAATTTTTCAGATATTCTTTTGCAGATTTTTCAGGGATTTTCAGCACTTCTTCGGCTAGTGGTCAATTCTTGACACCGATTCTTGACAAAATGGCCATCCGCAGTCCCAGAACCCCGCTTGTTATACTACTAATGAAGGGCAGGAGGACAATTTGGCTTTTGCGGATAATCATTATCTTGGTTTTCTTAACATTGATTTTCATTCCATATTCGTCATACACTATTCACTTTCTGCAGGCTTATATCTCTATCTGCATTAGCATTTGGTCGTCAACGTAACGGATGCTGTCCGAAATCTCTTCCAAATAAAGGTAGAACAGTATTGGAGGCAGTGACATACTCCCCGCTTGATACTGATACTGTTAGATTTGCAGTTTTTCTAGTTTTTTTGGTTACGTTTTCGTTCATATCAACCGGATATCTTTTCCATCCAGGCCCACCTTTTGGAGCTCTTCCAACAATATTGAGTATCTGACTCGATGATATGCCTTCTTAAAGTCAACAAAGCATATGAATATATCTTTTTGTTGGTCCAGGCATTCATCTGCAGACAAAACAAGACATCCCTCGTCCCCAATCCCTTTTTGAATCCAAATTGGTCTATCTCCTTTTGCTCTTTCTTGAATACTCGATTGTGAGTTTTGTTAAGCAGGACTTTCAGAGCATGGCTCATAAGACTTGTTAGTCTAAAAACCACCACATCTTTGTGGGTTGGATTTCTTAGGCAGAGGTACAAATACATACTCCATAAATTCTATTAAACAGGGTAACGAGTAAGTTGATATTGTCATTGATCAACTACAGTATTTCAGGATATATCTCATCTTGTCCTGGACTCTTATTATTTTTGAGTTGCTTTGTAATATTCAATTTACAACACCGTTTTTTTCTTTCAATCATGCAATATTTGTTAATTTAAGTTAAGCAATGTAACTCAACCACTAGTGTGTAGCGCGTGTTGCCGACTTAACTTATTTCATTTGCATTGAATGCGTCTGATTTACGAAGAAGACGGGCATCATCGGTTCTTGTCTACCAAGTATAAATCAAACCCCGTCTCATTTTGCGTTCCGAAAGTGAACCAGGAAGGGGCAAAGGTATATAACAGACCAATTCGAATTTTTCGAGGCTTTTTCCTCCGTCAAGCCGTAGTGGCTTTTTCCTCCGTGATTCAGTAAGGGCTTTTTCCTTCGTTAGGTCCTAGTAGGCCTTTTCCTCCGTCATGGAGTAACGTTTTTTTTTATCACGTAAGTGAGTGCCGTTTTCTAGACCTCAAGTGTGAGGCCTTTTTATGTCCTAAAAATATTCTACTCATCCTAAGGTATTTCAGGTTAAAGAGTGATTAGTTACCCAAATGAAAATGGGAGAGTAGTATGGGGAGGCAATATTGCGATGAGAATCTCACCAAGAGAGGCCAAGCAGTTTATGGAAAACCCACGAGAAGAAGCTAAGCAGTAAGTTAACACGTGCAATCCCGAAGTTGATTTCACAAACCTTTATATCGTGTCTTTTAAAGCCATTTGTTAAAAACTTAATAATTATAATTTAGACCCATTTGGTAAAAACTTAATAATTCTAATTTAGAGACTCTCTGCAAATGTGTGCACTATCATAGTATAAAAGGTTATTTATTTAGTCGATGTAATTTTAGGACTGTACTAAATGTCAGAATTTTTATTTTGTTAATATACTCTTCTTTATTTAAGTGTAGCGTTTCACCGAATTCCTGCCCTATCTTTCAAGACGTAAAGGTCGTACTTAATTCAATTTTATATCAACAACTAAATAACTCTTTAGTATTTTTTCTTTTTTTGAGCAGAACTTAGATTCTTTTTATTCTAAAATGAATGATGCCCAAAACACTACGACTACGCTTTAAACAACTATAGAGACTATTTTCAAAAGACGTACAAAAATAATCTCGATCTCCATGTTCTCTACCAGTAAAAAACGGCTAGCTTATATCTGATTTTTGTTCTCTCAGTAATAATATCCACTCAATCCATTCCCAAAAATTAAGATATACATAACGGACAAGTAACGGCTTATGTTAATTAATAAATAAATTATTTATTAAAAAAATAAAGTTGAGGTTATAGCTAAATAGCACATTCTACCTCGCATTTTAAGATGCTCGGTCCCTCGCTCTGATGTTCTGAAAGTGCTGCTTCTTTCTGTATGTGTTTTTAGCTGTCCGTCAGAATCCAACAATGTGTGCAATCTTCATCCATTGTGGTGTCTTATAAATTCTTTCAGTTTTTTGTGTAAATTGAAGAAATCGTGCTGACGACATTGCAACTCGTTGATTTCCTCAAATTTATGTGACAGCCATTTCTCTTTAGCTGATTTTGCGTCTTCACTTCCTTCTTCGATCCATTATATACTGTTGTACCTTTGTTCCTCAATTAAGTCGAAGATTTTCTCTGTCATCCACTTATTTTTGGTTGATTTTCCTTTTTTTAAAGTTGATTTTGTGTTTTATCTGTTATAATGTGTTTCATGTTGCTTCACAGTGTATTCATGGTCATATTTTTACTACACCCGTGCAGTTCTTATAACTGATTACTCAGTACATGTATAGCAGTGTCTCTTGTGTCTACATTCTTTACATTTCGAACGTCTGGTTTCATTGTATTAGCCGTGCTGGTTCTTACTATCTTCAATCGACTACGCATATTTGCAACCACTGGATTATGGTCGGATCTCATATCCGCACCTGGATAGGTCTTTACACCCGTCACTAAAGTAAATTAGGTATATGGGTTATTGTTATAGATATTAGCTAAAGGATTGGTGACTGCAATGTTTTTTAGACAAAGGAACCCGAAGTAAATTTATGTCGTTTTTTTAGTTTTTCTTACTGAATTTTTACCCTTTTTTTCTGGAATGTATATATATATATAATATATATATATATATTATATATATATATATATATATATGTATATACATATTTATATATATATATTTATATATATATATATATATATATATACTATATATATATATATATATATATATATACATATATATATATATAATAATATATATAAATATATATTTATATAATGTATAT
>CM032447.1:164815410-164900084 GCA_019049505.1 Pachyrhynchus sulphureomaculatus | reverse complement strand
TCCTATCTACAAGTGTGTTTCGACTATTCTACACGGGTAATTCGCGGAATTAATTTCAAAAACTTCTAAAGTGAGTTGTATCAAGCCCTTTATTAAAAACTTAAAAAGACATTATGCCATAGTGTGCACTCTTCTATAGCTTACAGGATTTTTATCAGTAGCAGTAGTTTTTAGGAGTGTAATAAAGTTTAGAATTTTTATTTTTGATAATAAATATACCCTTTTTTATTTTAATGTGTAGTGTCTCAGTAAACCCTGCTTTCTCTTTCAGGACCAACGGTTGTACATAAATTAATCTTATTTTAACAACTAAATAACTCTTAAGTATTTTTTAATTTTTTGAGCTGAAATTAGATTCCTTTTATTCTAAAATGAATGGTGCCCAAAAAAAAAATAGTACCAAATTTTGAACAATTATAGAGACTATAAAAAGATGTACAAAAATTATCCCTTATCCATATTCTCTATCAAAAAAAAAAAAAACGAGCTAGTTTATGTCAAATTTCTTTAGTTCTTTCAGTATTAATATCCACTCACTCTGGTCTCAGAAATTAAGGGGCAAATAACGACTTCTATTTAATAAATAAGATATTTATTAAAAGTAAAGAAGTTTTAGACCTTTCAAAATTGCACCCAAACGGGAGGGCCTCTTTTTCAGACGGTACAAAATTACGCCTCAACGTGGGGGCGTTATAAAATGGTTATATATATATATATATATATATATATATATATATATATATATATATATATATATATATATATATATATATATATATATATATATATATATATATATATATATATATATATATATGTATACAGTGTGACAAGTCCGCATTATATAGGATTTTTTTTTTAAATAATAAGTTTAGCCCAGATCTGGTTATGGCAGCCATAATATCAGAAATAAAGAATTGTAAGTCATTTTTACTCATGACGTCACCTGTCAAAAATGATATTTTTGTCAAAATTTTTGAAAAAAGCGTATAATTTGGCCAAATTTTAAAAAAAGTTATTAGACAAAATGGTTTATTTTGTGATTCTAGATCTATTTGACAAATTTCAACGGCCTCCTACAATTTTGAATTTTTGGCAGTTTTTTGACATTTCGGCAATTATTTTTCATCTTGATTTATTGCAACCTTATTTAAATCATTTAATTTGTCAAAAACTAGGCACCTATAATATATTTAAGAACAAAATGTCGTCGTGTCCATAATTTTTTAATAGAATATTAAAATTCACATATTATAAAGAATCATATTTGATGCAAAGTTCGATTAACTTTTGTTTTTAAATAGAAAAATATTTCTCGCTTACGTAGTTTGATAGTGAACACGCTTGAACGTTTGTAAATTAACACAAATCTTACATTTTGATCTTTTTAGTAATGTATTTAAAATTTCAACAATGTAATGTTTCTTTCTATAAACGCTAAATTAACAATTTGCTATTTTAACCTATTTAATAAATACTTTGTATCAAATACACGCATATTGCAATATTCTACATTTCGGTGTGTCCACCGTTTCGTTCAATGCAACGAATGGTTCTTCTACAAATTTCTTTGACGGAATTTTTCACAAACTCGGGAGGTATCTCCTGAACACACTGCCTAATTATAGTTTCTAGATGATCGATATCTCTAAATGGTCTAAACTTATATACTTTTTGTTTGAGATAACCCCATAAATAGAAATCCAATGGGGTGATGTCGGGCGATCGATGACCCTGCCATGAAATAGTTCATTTAAAGTGTTTCTTACTTGCAAAGTATTGTGTATTGGTGCACCATCTAAATGATACCATAAAGCATATCTTAGATCCACAGCCATGTTATCCAGAACTTTTAAAATTTCGTTATTTAAAAAATCTAAATATCGTTGTGAGTTTAAATTACGTCTAAAAAAATATGGCCCTGTTATTTGGTCATTTACAATGCCATATCAAACGTTAGTTTTAAACGAGTATTGGTCACGACACTCAACTATGAAGTTTGGATTTTCTTGGGCCCACCATCGACTATTCTATGAACTTACTACTCCGAGAGAAGTAAACGTGGCTTCATCAGTCCATAAAACATTGTACGGAAATTTGGAGTCCTCTTCTATTTTTGCTTGGTACCAGAATCAAAATAACAACCGAATATTAAAATCTCTATCCTGTAGAATGTTTATCAATTTCGGTTTGTATGGTGTAAATTTATTTTTGTGTAAAATTTTACGTACACTTTCCCTGTCGATCTCCGGTTTGGACTTCGAAATAATTCTATCACTGGTTTTGTCTTCTTGTACTACACTTAAGCACACATCTAACTCAGTATCTTCGGTACGTTTACGTGCAACACGATTTTTTCGGAAAACATTTCCCACAGATCCAGTCGATTTAAACTTTTTTATAATTCGGCTCATAGTAGTTTTTTTCAGGATGACGGTCGTTAAAAACGTTTGCAACAGTGCGATGAGGTGTATTTTCCCCACACAAAAAAACAATTTGAATTTTTTCTTGAAGAGAAAGCATGTTGTGACACCATCTGTTTCTTTCCATTCTAGTTTGAATTGCTAACTAAATATTTGACAGCTTACGACACCATATTGCGATCTCTAGTTCTCAATTGTTTCCAGGGCCTACTATTGACAAACGTATAGAAATATCGAGTTTTGCTTAGCCTGTTAATTTCTCTGTTTAGCTCTTTTTCCTGTAGAAGGTAAGTTTTCAAGAGGAAATCAGCACAACCATAAAGGGTCTTTCTAATTTTGCGAACGTTAATTTTGATAGCCACGACTAAAATATGGCTGAATTTATTTTAAATTAGCAGTTACGTCAACAATGACACCGAAAGCATTTTAACGTAATTTTTCGGTGGTATTATTAACGCGTAACTGCCACATTAATAACTAGAATATGTGTAATATTTTTATTACGGTTGCTAATTAGAATCTAAAATGTATTATTGATCTAAAAAGTGGTTTTAGCTGAAGTATAAAAAAAAACAAATAGGATAAAGCAGCAAGTTGTTAATTTGGTGTTTATAGTAAGAAACATTACATTGTTAAAAATTTAAATGCATTACTAAAAAGATCAAAATGTAAGATTTGTGTTAATTTACAAACGTTTAAGTGTGTTCACTATCAAAATTCGTAAGCGAGAAACATTTTTCTATTTAAAAACAAAAGTTAATCGAACTTTGCATCAAATATGATTCATGATAAAGTGTGAATTTTAATATTCTATAAAAAAAATGATGAATACGACTTTATTTTGTTCTTAAATAGAGTATAGGTGCCTAGTTTTTGACAAATTAAGTGATTTAAATAAGGCTGCAATAAATCAAGATGAAAAACAATTCCCGAAATGTCAAAAAACTGCCAAAAATTCAAAATCGTAGTAGGCCGTTGAAATTTGACAAACAGGTCTAGAATCACAAAATAAACCATTTTGTCAAATAACTTTTTTTAAAATTTGACCAAATTATATGTTTTTTTCAAACGTCTTTATGAAAATGTCATTTTTGACAGGTGACGCCATAACCAGATCTGGGCTAAAGTAATTATTTTAAAAAAATCCCATATAATGCGGACTTAAATTGTCACACTATATATATATATATATATATATATATATATATATATATATATATATATATATATATACAGTCAGCCCAAAAAGTCTCCATACACCACCTGCTTTCTATACTATTTTTCTGTTATGTTTAACTGATTAATTGAAACTTTGAGAAAACATGTTTAAATTAATATTTGAAACTTCACCAACGAGGATTAGTATTAAAAACAACTACGGAAAATTTTATTTAGAAGTTACATCATTACTATAAAAATGTAAACAAAATTAACATAAAAAAAGTGTTTCTTTTTTGTTTTTCAGAGGTAATATCTGAAACTTACAATCCAATTTAAAAAAAAAAAATACTGGTGTCAGGGGATAACGGAGCGGGCGATGCTGCTTTTGGGGTAAACATATTTTATAAGGTTGTGACAAAAAGAGAGCTGACGTGGTGAGAAAAGAAACTTGCCACGAGCTAGCGTAGGGCGGCTCGCTGGTGGCGTGGTGAGAGATGGCGATCGACAGACCAGTGCTGACGAGGTGTTGTGATTGTCTTGCACTTGCTGTCTCAGTCTATATTTTGATTTTCTCGAAGTTTAGTGACACGAGTTGATGTTATGTTATTGAAGAGAAGAAGAAGACGAGAAGGTTTATTGTTTTGTTATTCGTAGTTTTAAGATTCTTTCATTCTTTTTGTGGGCATATTGTAAGTACTTTGTTGGTGTCGGTGGGTACTAAATAACAATAAAATTTATTTATTTATTGTCATTAGTATATTTTTGTTCAACAAGTACCTAGTGTGCGATTTATTTAGGTAACAAATATTATTTTAGTAATCTTCCTCAATTTAGGTATACCAACCTATTTCATTTAGTTTTGAATTCTCTGCTATTTAATAAGCATATTCTGAAATATCTACTAAAAATTGTGTACAATTATTGCATTTTCTTTCACAATTATTACGTAGTTAACTTCAGTTTGAGGTGTTTAATGCAATTGTTTAATTATTATTAGGTAGTTCTTTAGTGTTCTGTACGAAACACTTATAGGATTATTTCGGTGTCCGTCTATCTGTCTCAAACACCTGATTTTCTCCGAAATTATTTGACATTATAGCGGTCTCTTTTTGCCGGCTCTTTTGTAGCCTCACGTTTGCGGCGCTATTTTTATAACGTCTCGTTGCGGCTTCATTTTGTAGCCTCAACTTTCTTTACTTTTAATAAAAAATTAATTTATTAAATAGAAGCTGTTATTTGCCCCTTATGTACCATATATCTTAATTTCTGAGAATGGATTGAGTGGATATTAATAATAAAAGAACTAAAAAATATTAGATATAACCTAGCTAGTTTTCTTTACTGATAGAGAATATGGATAAGAGATAATTTTTGTACGTCTTTTGAAAATAGTTTTTTTTTTAAAGCTTAGTTGTACTGTTTGGGCACCATTCATTTTAGAATAAAAAGAATCTAAGTTCAGCTCAAAAAATGAAAAAATACTGAAGAGTTATTTAGTTATTGAAATAAAATTAATTTACGTACAACCGTTGCATCCTGAAAGAAAGAGCAGGAGTTTAGTGAGACACCACACATTTAAATAAAGAAGGGTATATTAACAAAATAAAAATTCTTCCTCTTATTACACTCTTAAAATTACATAGACTTAATAAATAACTTTTTATACTAAGAGAGTGCACACTATTGTATAGAGTCTCTAAGTTGGAATTATAAAGTTCTTAGCAAATAGCTTTAAAAACACGCTATAAAAGTTTGAGAAATCGTCTTGGCGGATTACACGTGTTACGTAGTTGTTGGAAACACACGTTGCAGACTGAGATATTTAAACTGGTGTGCTTATGACTTACTGATTGGCTTCTCCTCGTGGGTTTTCCATAAAGTGCTTGGCCTCTCCTGGTGAGATTCTCATCAAAATATTGCCTCAGCTACCACTCGTGGAGGATGAGCTGAATATTTTAAGATTGGAAAAAGGCATCAAACTTGAGATCTCTAAACAATACCCACTTAGTGATAAAAAAGAGCCGTTACTGCACCACGACATGACGGAAGAAAAATAAAAAGTCAGTACGGCACACTGGAGAAAAAAGCCACTACGGCATACCGGCGGAAAAAGCCCTTAAAAATTCCATATGGCCGTTTATATATCTTTTGCCCCTTCTTCACAGCGACGTCTTTAAATGGCTCACTTCCGAGAAGCAAAATCAATGCAAACTAAATAAATTAGGTCAGCAACACGTTATACACTGTTGAGTTACACTGTTCAAAAATTTAAATCACTACCTAATCAAATATAAGAATGTAATAAAAAATAAATCATAAAAAGAAAAACAGTGTCGTAGCATGATCTTAAAATCTAGGAAAAAATTAATGTTACAACATAAAAAGCTGAAATTTTGAACAAGTATAAGAATTGATGGCCGAAGAGTCTTGTAGTTTTGAAAGTTAAATTTTGACTCGAGTTAGTTTTGGGGGATGAAATCAGATATGAAAAAAAAAATTGTTTATCAGGTCATCGAGTGAGGTGTCAAAAGAAAGCTCGTAAAAACACGAGTTCAAAAAGTGTATATAATGTAATACTTGCTCATACTACTCTTTGTATTATTTTTAATAAAGTGCGAGAAATCGCTGTCCCCCCTTATCTCGAAACGTACTGATCAAAAAATTTTGAAAAAATCTCAAATATTCTCCACAGGCTGTAGATTGAACGAAAATTATCAAGAGTGTATTTCCTTTAATAATTAATTCGATATATAAAAAAAAACAAAAATGTCAAGGTCATCAGTTTTCACTAAAGATCGGAAAAAAACTTTATTGAAAACTCATTTGGGATATGTTTTGTGAAGCTACTGATCATTTTATACTTCCGTACCGAAAATTCTTATTTTAAAAGCAATCAACATATGGAACACTAATTGCACAAGTCCAACTTGCACTTGAGCGGTTATTATTTTTTACATTAAGATCATTAAACTGCTTTGAACTAGCACCAGAAATGTAGCATCTAACTGTTGAAGCAGCAGCATTGCAAAATTTCAAGGTCATTAGTTTTCAGTAAAGATCGGAAAAAAAACTTTGTTGAAAACTCATTTGGGGTGTGTTTTGTGAAGTCATTGATCATTTTATTCCTCCGTAACAAAAATTTTTATTTCAAAAGCAATCAACGTACAGAACACTGACTGCGTAAGAACGACTTACACTTGGCCAGTTATTATTCCTAGTCGTGAAACAACAAATTGTATGCGCTGCCGAGCAGTTGTAGTAATTATGAAGTAGTTGCTCAAATTACTCTAATAATTTCTTACTTATAATTGCACGATCTTTGGTAAAAAGCCAGTTTGCTTTTAATGTTAGCCTGAAATCTGCCAGAAATTTAACGAATACGAGAGGAATCATGTTACAAGGACAGTAAAATGGAAAGTATTAAGAATAAAATTATGTTTATTTGTAGCATTAAAAAGCCATTGTTGAAAAATGTCGTGAGTATGAGTTATTTAAAAACAATTAATAATTATTCTTTGTCAGAAGCTTTGCAAATGCATGTATTTGAATTTATACTAATATGACACCACGAATGTATATATAGACAGCAATGATTTATTATTCATCAGTACAAATCTAAACTATCACCATGGCTCTCGATGAAAATAATTCAAACAAATATAAGTTAGAGTTAGTTTGGAGAAATATAATTTCGTTTAGTATACTACATGTAATGGTACTTACGGAATATATTTATTATTTAAAGGTAATCCAAAATACTACACGTTAATTTTTGGTAAGTAGATTTTTTAAACTTCTTTAATCTACTTCACTACTGAAAGAAGTAAGAAATAAAAAAGGGTTTTTTGGTATTAATCATCTATTTTGATTTTCTTTCGAGATAAGTTAAAAAAAAAATAAGAATTTATTTGCTCTCTATGTATAGCTTCCCTGACTAAGAAAAATATGGTATCTTAATATATTGATCATCAGACCCATTTTGCTGTCTGTACACGGGTTGCAACAAAATCTATTAATAATAAGCGGCGTGTGTGCCGAAGTGGCGATCTACGTTAATTTTAAATCACTCGTCGGAAACACATTTCTAAACAGTTCCTTCAATGATGAGATTGTCCATAAAAAGGAGTTCTTGAAGAGGGTGGTACGGGGAGTGACCAGTAGAACTAAGGTGATTTATTATCGAACTACATCCATCGAACGCTTTTTTTTGATGTTACATGTCATCAACGTTTCTAGCGAGCTTCTTGCAGTCATGTAATTAGCTTTCTTCTGAATAGAATATAACAATCGTTAAGTAAGATTGGGCGCTGAATTCCAATTATAGTCGCAGTATGGTCGAATTTGGCTGTTACTGAGTATAAAGCTCTCTAGTACGAAATAATATTTGCAACTTTGGAGAAGCTTTCTATGCAACATGATCATGCAAAGACATTTGCTCCCATACACCCAGAAAATTGGGTAGCCACAATGAAATATAGTATCCCGACATAACTGTGTCGGATTGCGTAACGCACATAGGGGTATTTCAGCGTTTTGTGCGGCTGAAATAATTTTTTTATTTTAAGATATTTTAAATCGGGCTCTATTTGTAAATGTAGCTGTGAAAGCTTTTTGGTGTGCATATTTTGAAGAAAAATACATTTTAATACACAAAAAAAAACAGTATATTGAGAAACAGTACATGTTGACTTAAACAAATATTACAAGAATAATTATGCACGATGAAAAATCCCACGTCTCTTCATCCGCATCCGAGCTCCTCTGCAGATTTCTCCACGGATTTTTCTTCGTCTTCGGAACTGTCGTCGTTAATATTGAGTTCAGCAGAAACAATCATTTTTATTGCTTCTTTACTAAATGCCATAGATCTTTTTTTGGGTTTAGGCCTTATACTAGATAGTAAGAGATCTGAGCTAAGCGATAATCTGTTGAAGACTTCTAAATTGCATTCTTCTCTTGAGAATTTTTTAACAAAATTTTGCCGGTACAGGCGAAAGTGCCTTTTCCATTACTGCTGCACCGTGAATTAACAATATTTTGTGCATGGTAGGAGGCATCCGCCAAGAGTACAACTTCACATTCTGGCGGTCTCATATCCATAGTCTGCAACTTTTTTCAAGTCGAATTTATGACCACTCGATATTATTTCCAAAATCATTTTTAAGTGATTTATGAAGTTGAATCCGACACTGGCTGTATTTCAACCTTTTTGCTTGACAGTTTCCTTGTCACTGTCCGATCTTAGCTGCCACTTTTCGGAATACTTTCAAATAATCGAATCCTAGCGTGCGATACAGACAAGCCAAACTGTAATACATCTGTGTTGACGTTATTGGTGTTCTGTATGGAACACTTATAAGATCACTTCGGTGCCCGACGGTCTGTCTGTCTGTCACACCCGATTTTCTCCAAAACTATTTGATATAGAAAGTTGAAATTTGGTACTTATACAGGAGTTGATGCCCTCATCAGAGCCATGTAGTTTTGAAAGTTAAATTTAGACTTAAGGAGTTAGTTTTGGGGGGTGATATCGGAAGTGAAAAAATTCTTTTTATCATCGGGTGGGGTGTCAAATGAAAACTTGTAAAAAGACTAGTTCAAAAATATGTATAATGTAATACTTGCGCACAGTGCGAAAATTCGCTGTCTCCCCACCTTATCTCAAAAACTACTATTCAAAAATTTTGGAAAATTTTCTGGAATATCCTTTACAGGGTGTAGCTTAAACGAAAATTATCACAAGTGCTTTTGATAATGTATTTGTTATAAAAAAAAATCAAGGTCATCAATTTTCACTAAAGATCGGAAAAAAAAACTTTGTTGAACTCATTTGGGATATGCTTTATGAAGTTACTGATCATTTTATACTTCCGTAACGAAAATTTTTATTTTAAAAGCAATCAACGTACGGAACATTAATTGCGCAAGTCCAATTTGCACTTGAGCGGTTATTATTTTTTACATTAAGATCATTAAACTGCTTTGAACTAGCACCAAAAATGTAGCATCTCACTGTTGAAGTAGCAGCATTGCACACTTTTGCACGGACCATAGTTAGCGTCACTATATGTTTCATACAAAAATAGATGTCTCCTTGTATGAATTCGCTGTGTTTATTGCATTTTCTATATAAGTAATTTCAGGATTTGTGATATCCAATGTTTCTTTAACAAATCTAATCCTCACTGGCCGACAGTATCGTGGCGAATACGGAGTTGGATTGTGCCAAATAACTTTCTGGTTTGTCGCACAAATCAATTGTAGTAGAACAAAGCAACTTTGAAAAATGCTGCTCTCAATTACATCTTCTTGCATTTTTTGCTTAAATTGTGCTTGTTGCGATCCATCACATCCCTATTTCGAAATTAGTCCAATGATTGACGCTTTTCTAGATTTAATTCTTTTAGTACATCCTCCAAATATGTGGCCAAACGTTTAGCCGTGTGATCCATTAAGAGTTATAAATTACGACGAATTATAAAAAACTAAAGGACTTATTAAAGCGCTTTGTTCCAAAATACACCATTTTGGCCTCTATAAAAATATAAACTTTTAGTTGCAAATATTTCTGGAACATTTTCTATGCATATTTTTTTTGTGATTAAAATTTCACTATAAAGTCGCGATCATGTACCGTATTGAGCTGTAATGCTTATATAAAAAGGCAAATTCAGCATTTGTGAGCATTGTTATTGCTAAAGTCCAACGATTAATGTGAACAGATATAACATTTTATACGTTGCGTCAGGTACAACATTCTTTGAAAGTTTATGTTAATCGTTTTGTAAAAGGTAAAATAAATTATGGAATAGAATAAGCATACATGTACATACATGTACAAGGTGGTCCAAATTGGACACTTTTAAAGGTAAACTCTTTTATCTATATGTGTCATCCCCGTCTTGCTGTATCGGTCTAAAACGTGGGCGATGACAAAGAAAAAAGGAATTAAGACGCAAAATATCCAGCGCCACTTTACTAACTGTTAAAACTGAATAAAGTCTATACTTTAAAAAATTTTTTCCACCTGTCAAAGCATCTCGTGACGCCATTCCTAACTTGAAGGATGTGTCGAGATATGGTGAGACGCTCACCTAGTGATATTTTAGTCGGTAAGAAAGCCATAAATGAATACTTGCCCAGATATAGCCGTTGTTTAATTTTGGTAGTTATTAATTATTTTTAGTGTTCCGTACGGAACACTTACAAGAACAATTCGGCGTCTGTCTGTCTGTCCGTCTGTCTGTCTGTCACACCCGATTTTGTCCGAGACTATTTGACATAGAAAGTTAAACTATGCCACTAATATAGGAACTAATGGCCTCATCAGAGCCGTGTAGTTTTGAAAGTTAAATTTTGAGTCGAGGAGTTAGTTTTGGGAGATGAAATCAGATATGAAAAAAAAAATTGTTTACCAGGTCATCGAGTGAGGTGTCAAAAGAAAGCTCGTAAAAACAAGGGTTCAAAAAGTGTATATAATGTAATACTTGCTCCTGCTTCTCTTTGTATTATTTTTAATAAATTGCGAGAAATCGCAGTCTCCCCCCCCTTATTCGAAAAGTACTGATCAAAAAATTTTGAAAAAACCCTCATATATTCTCCACAGAGTGTAGATTGAACGAAAATTATCAAGAGTGCATTTCCTTTAATAATTAATCCGATATATAAAAAAACAAAAATTTCAAGGTCGTCAGTTTTCACTAAAGATCGAAAAAAAACTTTCATGAAAACTCATTATTTGTCTTATAGAAATTGAAGGATCTACCTGAACCATTGTCAATACATTAATTTCTGACTCTTCGTCACCAATAAATAATCAGCAGGTTCAATCAGTTGCCTTCTAAACTGCTGCTCTACCCTTAAAATATAATTATTGTGTGGGTACCTCCTATCGGGATATCTTGCCATGTACAACTTGGCGGCTTGTCGGCTATTCTTTCTGCACCGTCCATAAATTAATAACATGTCTACTTTTTCATCCGTTGAATACATTTTTGTTAACGAAAAATTATTTCTGACGTAAAGCAAACAATATTAATGGTTATTTTGGTAACATGCAGCAACCATGACTTTCGTTCCGTCTGTTTTATCACAATCTACTAAGTCCGCAATGGAACTTGTTGATATCACATTATTGCATAATAAAACGGTTTATTTCTGAAAATAATATTAAATCCAGTTGACGTTAGATAGTTCTGTTAGATATATGTTGGCAAAACACCTGTAATGTGTAACTAGGCTAAATAAAAAATATGTGTTCCTATCTTAATTTCGGTGATATTGATCATTATTTAAAGAGAAAATTCTGTAACCGAATGTAAAGCATAAAATTTTGTAGGAGCCACTTAGACTCGCGAAAATGGCACGATAAATGACTAATCTTAAATTCTTTCCAAAGTGAGATAAAACGAACAAAAACAATTGCTAGTATATCCGCCATGGCTGCCTAAGTTTAAGAGTTTAAATCAGTTTTTGCCGGTCACCGGTCAAACAAATGTCAACTTGTGATAAATCGTTGAAAAGAGAATTTCAAAGCGAATTGAAGTTGATAAAAAAATATACAGAGTTCTATTAAAAATAAGAAAGTTGCAGTCACTTCCGGTCAAACCGAAAGTAGTTAAAAATATTTCTTAAGTGATACAAAAGCCTAATAATGTCCGATTCGAGTACGTAAAAATGCAAATGTAACTTTCAAAATAAAAAAATTATAGGGTATTACATGTTGGCTATGTCCCTGGTATAATATTTCTGCCGAAATTGAAAATAATGGAAAAACAAAAACATAGAATTATATTACAATATATGCCCTCATCTCTTTTATCCCACATGTAATGTTTAGATTCTTTTTTTATTCATTCTTTCATTATAGTCCAAGAGGTAGTGAACATTTTGTTCAAAAAGTTTTGTAACTGCTAAAATCTTGCAAGAAAATTCTGTTAATATTATACCGTTAACGAATATAATAATAATTTTTATTGTCTAACATATCAATTTATGAGACAATATGACAAATAACAACAGTAAATAAACATATACTTAGCACAGTAATAGCTAAGTTAATTACAAATGTTTCAAGAACCTTTTATAAAGTGAGATGAAGATAGACCTCATAGATAACTATTTTAACTAAGCAATTTGCAGGAGATTTTGGCAATTGGAACATATGAATAAATCTGATAGTTCGTAAAGAAGCATGAAGGTTTATTTTTAATGATAGCTCAAAGCAATCTAAGGCTTGATTCACACTATGAGGCCGCTCTCGATACGCTCTCACTTCGCTCTCGTTTCGATAAAATATGTTTACAAAAGAAACAATGAGTGTATTCACACTATCACTATCGCTCAGGTTTCGATCTGCTAACGCTCCAATATCGATACATCTCAAAGAATATTTTATCGGAGCGAGATCGGACCTATCATGGCTCGTCACGGTAGTATGAATATGTTTTCGATCCCGCTCCGTCCCGTCCCCGCTTAGTTGTGTATTAGACAACAAATGTGTGTAAGGTAAAAAATTAATAAAAATTAAAACACGTTAATAAAGAGTGGCGAGTGAAAAATTGTAGAAGATCATTCTAAAATACTTTATACTTTATAAACTTTTCTTCGTTGTCAATTAGATGACGGTACCGTGTATAATCTTCACCTTCACTTTTTCGAGCCTTTAAACTTGGATGTACCCATATTCTTCTTTTCGGTTTCCTCCGTGTTTCGATGATTTTTGAATCATCGTCTAAAAGAATAGCTATGATTGCTAATTCTTCAATTGAAAAGTTAAATGACATTATATATGCACTTTTCTTAACTACTCCGATCTAACTTGAATTGTTGACGAAGACAAACTGAAGCGAGATCTATATCGGAACAGCAGTGTAGATATGAGAAAATTTTATCGAACCGAGAGCGAAGCGAGAGCGTATCGAGAGTGGCCTCATAGTATGAATCAAGCCTAAGAGCGATCTACTACCTTAAATTAAAACTGAACCAACCTATTATTCCTAAGATTAAATAAAAACGTTATTTGAGATCTATTCAGAAGGATGTTTTGTCCCAAGTCTATAAAAATATATAACTCATCCATCTTAACACAAATTTAACAAACGTTTCCTGGATATTTTGCAGTTATATATTTATGAAAACTAGGATACCATACACCAAATCCCAGCGTAGATCTCAAGCAGCTAAAGCAGAGTGGTATTAGTATTTGAATATTTGTAAAATCACCCGGATTTTTTAATATAAATCTGAATTTCTATGAATATTGTCGCAACAATGATCAAAATTAAAAAAAAAAACATAGTGGCAAGGTTGCTACCATAGCGAGTACCGCTCGTTACTTTTAGTTTAACAGATTCATTTTAGATATGAGTCAAAAATTATTATCAGATTCGCAGTATACCCTAACTGAAATAATGATTTACTTTGTTGAATGCCTTTGAAAAAATATCTGCAGATAACATCTACGATTAATAATAATAATAATAATAACAGACTGACGAAACTTTTGCAAACAAAACTCAACTCTAAGAATCTCACTAAAGCCATCAACACGTTCGCTATACCTATACTCACATATTCATTTGGTATCATCAAATGGTCACAAACAGACATAGAAAATATTCACATCCTTATACGATCTCAATTCACCAAATACAGGAAATTACACCCCAACGCATGCAAAGAAAGACTTACCATCGAGAGGAAGGCAGGAGGAAGAGGAATTATAGACATCAGATCATTACACACAAAACAAATACAAACACTTAGGAAATTCTTTCACAGTAAGCAAACCAGCTTCCACACAGCGACAGTGAAAGCAGACAAAAAGTACACACCTCTCGACTTAGCCCGGGCAGACCACTCAGCAGACACACACAGTCACACCCAATTACAACAGGAAAAGATGAAAACGTGGTCAGAGAAAACACTCCACGGAAAACACAGATACCACATAGAACAAGACCACGTAAATAAAAAACAATCATACACCTGGTTACGGGATGGGCAGCTATTCCCTGAGACTGAAGGCTTCTTACTTGCCATCCAGGATAAAGTCATATTAACCAGAAACGACCAAAACCATCAAAGACCCGACTATTGCAGAGGACAGATGTAGGAAATGCCACCAGCAGAAAGAAACGATCGAACACATAACGAGCGGATGTAAAATATTGGCCGGAACAGAGTACACAGCCAGGCATGATTCAGCTGCCAAAGTGGTTCACCAAGCACTAGCCACAACATACAGACTCATAGAAAACACAGATCCCTACTACAAATACACCCCAACATCCATACTTGAAAATGAAGATTACAAGCTCTACTGGGATATCGGTATCCATACAGATAAAACAGTCTCCGCCAATAGACCCGATATTACTTTTCAGTGCAAAAAAGGAAAAGTCACCTATCTGATTGACATAGCTGTCCCCAACGACACAAACATCCAAGCGAAATACACAGAAAAAATTTCCAAATACACAGACCTTGCAACGGAAATAAAAAGGCTATGGAGACAGGAAAAAGTCATCATTGTCCCCCTCATTATATCAGCCACAGGCCTTACACCAATAACATTCACACCACATTTAGTGCAATTGGACTCAACACAGACATACACAGAAACATTCAGAAGTCAGTGATTTTGAAAACATGTAACATTGTCAGGTCATTCCTTAATACGGAATAGTAATAGCGTTTGTGCTGACTTGGTTTTGGCCCGTCAGCCAAACATGGAACCACATTGATCAAATGTGAGAAAGAAGAACTTTTTGTAATAATAATAATAACTACCAGAACAGAAACTACCAAGAAGCATATCATCAAAGACCCGACTGTTGCAGAGGACAGATGTAGGAAATGCTACCAGCAGAAAGAAACGATCGAACACATAACGAGCGGATGTAAAATATTGGCCGGAACGGAGTACACAGCCAGGCATGATTCAGCTGCCAAAGTGGTTCACCAAGCACTGGCCACAACATACAGACTCATAGAAAACACAGATCCCTACTACAAATACACGCCAACATCCATACTTGAAAATGACGATTACAAGCTCTACTGGGATATCGGTATCCATACAGATAAAACAGTCTCCGCCAATAGACCCGATATTACTTTTCAGTGCAAAAAAGGAAAAGTCACCTATCTGATTGACATAGCTGTCCCCAACGACACAAACATCCAAGCGAAATACACAGAAAAGATTTCCAAATACACAGACCTTGCAACGGAAATAAAAAGGCTATGGAGACAGGAAAAAGTCATCATTGTCCCCCTCATTATATCAGCCACAGGCCTTACACCAGTAACATTCACACCACATTTAGTGCAATTGGGACTCAACACGGACATACACAGAAACATTCAGAAGTCAGTGATTTTGAAAACATGTAACATTGTCAGGTCATTCCTTAATACGGAATGGTAATAGCGTTTGTGCTGACTTGGTTTTGGCCCGTCAGCCAAACATGGAACCACATTGATCAAATGTGAGAAAGAAGAACTTTTTATAATAATAATAATAATAATACAAATACAAGCACTTAGGGCACTTAGGAAATTCTTTCACACCAAGCAAACCAGCCTCCACACAGCAATAGTCAAAGCAGACAAAAACTATACCCCACTCGACTTATCCCGGGTAGACCACCCAGCAGATACACACAGTCACATCCAATTACAACAGGAAAAGATGAAAACGTGGTCAGAAAAAACACTCCATGGAAAACACAGATACCACATAGAACAAGACCATGTAAATAAAAAACAATCATACACCTGGTTACGGGATGGGCAGCTTTTCCCGGAAACAGAAGGCTTCTTACTTGCCATCCAGGATAAAGTCATATTAAGCAGAAACTACCAAAAGCATATCATCAAAGACCCAACTATTACAGAAGACAAATGCAGAAAATGCCATCAGCAGAAATAAACGATCGAACACATAACAAGCGGATGTAAAATATTAGCCGGAACGGAATACACAGCCAGACATGACTCAGCGGCAAAAGTAGTTCACCAAGCACTAGCCACCACATACAAGCTCATAGAAAACACAGATTCCTACTACAAGTACCCACCAACATCCGTACTTGAAAATAAAGATTACAAACTCTACTGGGACATCAGTATCCATACATATAAAACAGTCTCCGCCAATAGACCCGATATTACTTTTCAGTGCAAAAAAGAAAAAGTCACCTATCTAATTGACATAGCTGTCCCCAACGACACAAACATCCAAACGAAATACACAGAAAAAATTTCCAAATACACAGACCTTGCAACGGAAATAAAAAGGCTATGGAAACAAGAAAAAGTCATCATTGTCCCCCTCATTATATCAGCCACAGGCCTTACACCAACAACATTCACACCGCACTTAGTACAATTAGGACTCAACGCAAACATACACAAAAACATTCAGAAGTCAGTGATTTTGAAAACATGTAACATTGTCAGGTCATTCCTTAATACACAATGGTAATGCGTTTGTGCTGACTTGGTTTGCGCCCGTCAACCAAACATGGAACCACATTGACCAAATGTGAGAAAGAAGAACTTTTTTGTAATAATAATAATAATAAAAAGATTACAAACTCTACTGGGACATTAGTATCCATACAGACAAAACAGTCTCCGCCAATAGACCAGAAGTTACTATTCAGTGCAAAAAAGAAAAAGTCACCTATCTAATTGACATATCTGTCCCCAACGACACAAATATCCAAACGAAATACACAGAAAAAGTTTCCAAATACACAGACCTTGCAACGGAAATAAAAAGGCTATGGAAGCAAGAAAAAGTCATCATTGTCCCCCTCATTATATCAGCCACAGGACTTACACCAATAACATTCACACCACACTTAGTACAATTAGGACTCAACACAAACATACATAAAAACATGCAGAAGTCAGTGATTTTGAAAACATGTAACATTGTCAGGTCATTCCTTAATACACAATGGTAATGCGCTTGTGCTGACTTGGTTTTGGCCCGTCAGCCAAACATGGAACCACATTGACTAAATGTGAGAAAGAAGAAATTTTTTGTATAATAATAAAAAAAACCTCAGGCAATTTCTCGCGCAAATTATGAAAACATGGAAAACCAAAATAAACCTAAAAACACAAACCGAACGCATCCAAACAGAAGAGCTGTACATCAGAAGGGGTATATTTCAGGAAGACTCGCTCAGCGCTCCATGGTTTTGCCTCTGTCTCAATCCACTCTCAAATACACTAAACAGAACAGACCATGGCTTCAACATCAGACATCAAAAAGTGAACCAAGATAAAAGAAACCACCTCCTATATATGGATGACATAAAACTCTACGCTGCCACAGAAACACAGTTGAAAGAACTCCTCAAAATCACAGAAACATTCACCTTAGATATCAATATGGAATTTGGTATAAGTAAATGTAAAGTGCTCCACATCAACAAAGGCCAATGGCAAGGTTACCATGAGACAGAAACTATCAACAACGAAATACTCGATAATATGCTCGACAAAGAAACATACAAATATCTAGGCTTCCAACAAAGCACCAAACTTAACCACACTCACATCAAGACGGGGCTCATAACCGAATTCAAAAACAGACTGACGAAACTTTTACAAACAAAACTCAACTCAAAGAATCTCACTAAAACTATCAACACGTTCGCCATACCAATACTCACATATTCATTTGGTATCATCAAATGGTCACACACGGACATAGAAAACATTGACATCCTTATACGTTCTCAATTTACCAAATACAGGAAATTACAGCCCAACGCATGCAAAGTGAGACTTACCATCGAGAGGAAGGCAGGAGGAAGAGGAATCATAGACATAAGATCACTACACACAAAACAAATACAAGCACTTAGAAAATTCTTTCACACCAAGCAAATCAGCCTCCACACAGCAACAGTCAAAGCAGACAAAAACCATACCCCACTCGACTTATCCCGGGTAGACCACCCAGCAGATACACACAGTCACACCCAATTACAACAGGAAAAGATGAAAACGTGGTCAGAAAAAACACTCCACGGAAAACACAGATACCACATAGAACAAGACCACGTAAATAAAAACAATCATATACCTGGTTACAGGATGGGCAGCTATTCCCGGAAACAGAAGGCTTCTTACTTGCCATCCAGGATAAAGTCATATTAACCAGAAACTACCAAAAGCATATCATCAAAGACTCAACTATTACAGAAGACAGATGCAGGAAATGCCACCAGCAGAAAGAAACGATCGAACACATAACAAGCGGATGTAAAATATTGGCCGGAACGGAATACACAGCCAGACATGACTCAGCGGCAAAAGTAGTTCACCAAGCACTAGCCACAACATACAAGCTCATAGAAAACACAGATCCCTACTACAAATACACACCAACATCCGTACTTGAAAATAAAGATTACAAACTCTACTGGGACATTAGTATCCATACAGACAAAACAGTTTCCGCCGATAGACCAGACGTTACTCTTTAGTGCAAAAAAGAAAAAGTCACCTATCTAATTGACATATCTGCCCCCAACGAGACAAACATCCAAACGAAATACACAGAAAAAATTTCCAAATACACAGACCTTGCAACGGAAATAAAAAGGCTATGGAAGCAAGAAAAAGTCATCAATGTCCCCCTCATTATATCAATCATAGGACTTACACCAATAACATTCACACCACACTTAGTACAATTAGGACTCAACACAAACCTACATAAAAACATTCAGAACTCAGTGATTTCGAAAACATGTAACATTGTAAGGTCATTCCTTAATACACAATGGTAATGCGTTTGTGCTGACCTGGTTTGGGCCCGTCAGCTAAACATGGAACCACATTGACCAAATGTGAGAAAGAAAAACAAAAATAATAATAATGATGACTTTATTGTATAATATACAAAAGGCGAAGTTGAAGCTTAGCTTCCTATCTTAACCTATCCT
Source organism: Pachyrhynchus sulphureomaculatus (assembly GCA_019049505.1). Classification (NCBI taxonomy): domain Eukaryota; kingdom Metazoa; phylum Arthropoda; class Insecta; order Coleoptera; family Curculionidae; genus Pachyrhynchus; species Pachyrhynchus sulphureomaculatus. The sequence goes on along the minus strand of CM032447.1, from coordinate 164,880,523 downwards.
AACCTAAAAATTATTATATTACTTATGTATCATATATAATTATGGGGCATACATGTACTGTTGCAAACATATTTCGGATATATCATGTAAATATAAGAAAACAATTTATAAAAATAATGATATAATTTTGCCAATTTCATTTTTAAATTTCAAGCCTTTAAGACTTTTTAAATTATCTGGAACTTTATTATAAATACTGTAGACCTGGTAACTGAATGATCTTTGATATTGTGCTGTTCTATGCAAGGGTGGTGATATTTGTTGTTTATGCCTTAAGTCTAGGTTATGAGCATCATGTCTAAATTTAATTTTTTGATACAAGTAATTTGGGCGCATTTTACAAATTATTTTATTAAATATTACTAAACTATGAAGAAGTCTCCTTTCTTTCATGGAGCGCCACCCAACTTCTTTCATCTTTGCAGTCACACCCCTATCATATTTTCTTATACCACCAATCAGCCTGACACAGTAATTCTGAATGCGCTGAATACGCCGAGCATCCGATTCCAGGAGACAGGGACCATACACTGTATCACAAAATGTGAAGTGGGACAGAACTAAGCTATCGCATAATAGTTTTTTCAAATTTACACTTAATAAATGACGCTGGCTATATATAAGTTTAAGATTAGTAAACGCCTTTTTTATGCAATTATTTATATGTGCTGTGAATCTCAACTCTATATCCATTATCAAACCCAAGTTCCTAGCATTATCCAAGTTTTCTAGCCGCTCAGTACCTACAATAATGTTTAAATGATTAGAATATTGCTTTCTCCAAGCGGTACGTCCAAACAATAGCAACTGACATTTTTTTGGGTTTAGTACCAAACAGTGTTTTTCGGAGGCACTCACCAAAAGTGCAAGATCCTCGTTAATTTTATTATTACCCTCAATAATTTGTTCAGGCTTGAAAGACAAGTAGATTTGTGAGTCGTCAGCGTAAAGATGTAAATCTGAATATTTAAGATAGGTACAAAGCTGAGATGTATATAGAGTGAAAAACAGAGGCCCTAATATAGACCCCTGTGGAACACCATTACAGATTTTTATTGGCTTGGACTTTTGTCCATTTAGTTTTACACACTGCAGTCTTCCTGCAAGATAACTCTCAATCATAAGACAAGCCTCACCACTAAACCCAAGATATCTTAGTATAGCAATAAGCAGATGATGATCTAGTCTGTCAAATGCTTTGGAGAAGTCCAGCAGAACAATCACAGTAAGCTCACCCCGATCGGTAGCCTCGAAGATGTCATCGGTCACTTTTAGAAGAGCAGTGGTACAGCTGTGATCTTTGCGAAATCCTGACTGTGTTGATGGTAACAAGTTATGGGTTTCGATGTATCTACGTATTTGAGCATCTAGGACTCTTTCAAGGATCTTTGACATAGTTGGTAAGATGCTTATGGGTCGCAGGTCTTTTAGTTCACTTGGGTTGGAAGATTTTGGAATCGGGAGTAAAAACGAGCTTTTCCACCGATCAGGAAACGTTTTGGTTTCTATACAACTGTTGACCAGATGCAAAACAATGGGTACAATATATGGATAGCAATTGCATATCATTTTAATCCCAATGCCGTCAGTACCAATGGCCTCCGATTTTATGGAACTCATTGCCCTTTCAATGTCGTCCATGCTTGCCAAAGTAAAATTAAAATCACCAGCGTCTTTTTTTTTATTTTGCAAATAAAAATTTAACGTGTCTGCATCTGGATTTTTTGAAGTAGCCGCGTCAATAAAGTACCGGCTAATCTTTTCAACATCGTTTAATGTGGCCGGAATTGTGTTTTTAGGTTTAGAGTAAATGTTTAGATCTCGCAAGACTTTCCAATTGTTTTTTGAGTTTTTAGGTGTTAAGTTGTTAGTAAGGTACTGTTTTTTAGCATTTTCCACTGCAATTGTCACCTGGTTTCGAATTAGTTTGTACGTGTCCCAGTTGGTATGAGTTTTATTTTTTTGATATTTATGTAGGGCTTTATTTCGTATGCACATAGCATCTTTTATTTCCTGGGTAAGCCAGGGTGCTTTTCTTTTAGTAATACGAGCTGTTTGTATTGGTGCATGTAAATCAAAAAGTCCGGTAAGATAAGTATTAAATAATTCCAGTTTTACATTGATGTCACGAGTGTAGAATATATTACGGAACGGAACTGACAAAAGATCGTTGTGAAAGTGTTGTTTATTAAAATTGCGAAAGTTCCTGTAGTTTAAGAAGAAAGGTTTTTGTTTAAATATTTGAAGTTTTAGTTCACATTTAATTAGTAAGTGATCGGAAATGTTAAGGGTAGGATCCACTACAGCACTCACCAGAAACTCATCGTTTGAACATAAGATAAAATCAATTAGAGTTGCATTGGTTTGACAATATCTAGTAGGCTCATTAATAATTTGTTTTAGACCGTATGACTGCAAAACTGAAAAAAATTTTTGGGTGTATCCCGAGTCTAAGTCCAACCCATTAATATTAAAGTCCCCAAGACATATAAAATTGTCAGATCTCAGTAGATGCTGAGAGACATTTAACTCAAATTCTTCAAGAAATTCGTTAAAGTTAGTAAAATCCAGGGGGCCTGTAGATTGCCCCTAAGAGGGTCCCAATATTCCCGGCTCTGAACTCAACCCATAGTTGTTCAGAATGATTGGCTGCATAACTATTTACCATTTCGCATTGCAAAGTAGTTCGAATATACAAGACGATACCCCCACCTCTGCCTTGCCCACGATCAAATCTTAGAAGCTTATACCCATTTATGTTGAGTCTTTCATTAACTATCGAGTCAGTTAGCCAGGTCTCAGTTATAGCTAAAATGTCAATTTCGCTATTTTCCAAGTAGTTTTTAACTTGATTAAATTTGGGAAAAAAAGACCTTGAGTTTATATGACCTATTACTATCTTTTTTTGTTTGCTATTCATGATAAAGAACTCAAATTATTCACTTTCATGGATACCAGTAAAATGCAAAAAAGAAGAAGAAAAAAGAATAATTAACCTAAGAGTTCATTAAGGTGATCTTCGTCAGCAATTACAGTGTACTTCTCTCCGTCTGCCTTACGTGCCAAGACCCTTCCATTTCTCTGCCAGACATATTTGTAATTTGCTTCATTCTTAAGCCGTTTACATTTTTTAAGTAAAGTGTAGGTTTCCTTTGTAAGTTCCTCCGAGATATATATCACACTTTCAGATTCATCAAGGCCGACAGTGCTTCTGGTTACTCTTCCCTTGTGAGCTTTGGCCCTTAAAATTTTTTGTTTCAAATCTAAGTCTGCTACTTTAACTATGGATCTAATTGTATTGTTGGTTTTGAAGTGCTTGATAACCTCAAATTTACTCTCAGATGAGGGCACCTTAAGAAAGTTACACAATGTGACAAGTTTTGTAACAGTGCAGTCTTTTTCGGATTCTTTGCATACCAGGCCACTGATGCAGATGTTGTTTTTTATTTTATATGCTTCTTGCGTGCCCATGGTTTGCTCTAGTTTTGCGACCTTGTCCTTCAGTAGACGATTTTCTTTCGACATTTCGGAGACCATGTCCGACATGACCTTATTGCGTTGCTTTTCCTCCTCATACCTTACGTTGAGAAACTCGATAAATTGCTTCATCTCTCTAACGTCATTTTGCAGTTCTCTTAAAATGGTTTTCATTTCGTAAATTCCTCCCTCGTCTCCCACATCTAGACCTGGGTTAGGGGGTATGATAATGTCCAAGGCGTGTCGAACCTATTGGCTAAGACACGTTAGGTTATTTACTATCCTGCGAAAACTGAAAAAGCCGTGTTGTTTAGGGGAGATCAGCTGTTTAATTTGATAAATATTATACTGTGGGGGAGCGAGATAGAATATCTCCCCGGTACGTTCTGCCTGTCGTAGAAGGCGACTTAAAGAACAACCTAGATAGTATATGCCCTGTTCCCACCAGCATCGTATCAGCTTAGGCTGGACACAAAAAATTAGCTCCCCGTTTAGATCTCCGGGTGGGGATTGGTTCAAGGACGTCGACATGCAGAGATCATAATTTTAAAATAGATTTTTGCAACATACGAGGTTTTAAACTCGAATTCAGTGCACCATCAGCTGCAATAAACCTCATGTACTCGCTCTCTATGAAACCAAGGTCAGTTCATCGACCAGCACAGTCAACTATCTTTCTCCTCGGCACGACTTCTATTCCCGAATTAGGCGTAACTTTGGAGTCTGTCTTTTTGTCAGAAGCGACCTCTCTTGCCATTGACGAGAAGAGACTCTGGAGCCCCTAGACTTTGATGTTATGTGGTTAAAAATAACTACCACAAGGTTCATCTGCATCCTCTATCGACCGCCAAGTGATACTAACTTTAGAACACTTTTCGCTTCTCTTGCAGACACCATCGATAATTTACAAATTAACTATCCAAATGCCAAAATTGCCATCCTGGGCGACTTTAATGTCCACAACATCAACTGGCTTAAATACTCAAATACTACCGACGAACAAGGTTGTGAATCTCAATCAGTTGTGGCTTAACTCAACCCTGATCGAGACGGGGAGTTCGCCAGTCTTCTTGATCTGCTTTTAACCACCAATCCGGAGATTTACATGGTCACTGTAAACCGGCCGTTAGGTTCGTCCGACCATAAACTGCTTTCGACATCGAGTATCCTACCAATCAGTGACAGAGAGGCGCCTAAACCGCGCAAGAATTTAGCACTACAAATCTGCTAAATGGGAAGATCTCGTGAAATATTTTCGAACTTTCCCTTGGTTAGACGTTTGTTTTCGATCCTACTACCCATCTGACTGCGCCAGGCAGATTTCCGATGTTACATTGGCTGGTATGGAAGCTTACATCGCTTTTTCGAAGAAATGCCCTTCCAACGGCAAGCCTTGGTTTGACTGAAAATGCAAAGAAGCTGTTCTTTCTAAACATCTTCCCTACCGACAATGGTGTGAAAATCCATATATAATAAAAAAAAACCTTTGCTCGTGCCCGGAACAGAAACAAAGAAATTATCGACGAAACCAAGGAGGCACACAATCAATGAATTAAAAACAAACTTCTCGCTTGTCCCAACAATTCCAGGTCCTTTTGGTCAGTCGCTAAGACATTTAGTCAAAATTTCACCAAATCCACCATACCACCATTCATACGGCCAGATAATCCTATTGCAACGACACCTGTTGAGAAAGCGAACTTGTTGGCTGAGCTTTTTACATCACATTCTACTGTCAATTTCCAAGTACAAACACCACCTACCATTCCCATAGTGCAGTCAAGGATGCCCGATATTGTCTTCAGACAACGTATCATAAAACGTATTTTAATGAAGCTAGACACTAAAAAAGCTTTTGGCGCTGACGGAATACCTGCCATAGTTCTCAAAAACTGTGCGAGGGACTAACACCAGTTTTCTGCAGACGTTTCAACCTATCCTACAGAAAGGGAATATTTCCTTCCTGATGGAAATGTGCCACAGTCCAGCCGATACATAAAAAAAGGCAAGAAGATCTTGCCAAATAACTACCGACCAGTAACACTGCTTTCAATAATATCGAAAGTCATGGAAAAGGCTATTAATCAGCATCTTCTAAAATATCTTGCAGGATTCAATATTAATAGCGACCACCAATATGGTTTTCGTGAACATAGATCAATAGGAGATCTTCCGACTTATGTAATACATGTTTGGAACAACGCAATGGAACACTTTGTAGAATCTCGAGCGGTTGCTCTTGACATATGCAAGGCATTCAACCGTGTTTGGCACGATGGATTGTTGGCTAAGCTACGCTCTTATGGTATGTCTGAAAAGTTCTGTTTGTGGCCCTCATGTTTCCTCAGAGGGCGTTCTTTACGAGTGGCAATCGACCTTCACTATCAACGTCGGTGTGCTCCAAGGCTCCATACTGTCTCTATACTCTCTTTCTCATTTACATAAACGATCTGCTGGAAAAGACCGGGAATCCAGTCTACAGCTTTGCAGATGACAGTACGCTTATCATTTCATTCACATTGAATGCTCGGACATCGGCTACTCAAACAAATACCCGCAGACAGCAGGAAGTCATTCAACTTAACAAAGACCTGGAAGTAATTCTATCTTGGGGTGACAGTATCCAAGTGGAATTTAACGCTACAGAAACCAAGACGGCAATTTTTTCTAAAAAAGTTAACGTTGCTGAACCCGACATAGTTATGTCGGGGCACTCCAGGCATAGGAAGGAGAGCTTCTCAAAAGTTGGAAATATTATTTCGAACCAGAAAGCTTTACACTCTACAACTGTCAATTCTTTACAAAGCTCAGATTCAACCAACTATGGAATACTGCTCCCATGTTTGGGGCTCCGCTATTCAGGGAAGAGCGGTGGCCTTGATTCGCTGGAACATCGAAGATCGGTTGGTGACTTGAGCCTATTCTACAAGTATTTTTATGAAAGTGTTCGAGATTGTAGCCCGCTTAATTCCTCCCAGAGCGGTACATGTTAAAAATACACGTCGCGCTAATATTTCACATCCATATGAGGTTCAGCTTGTTACTCCTCATACAACGCTTTTCAAGCAGTCCTTTATATGGGGAGCATCATCCCTTTGGAATAGTTTGCCCAGGACTGTGTTTCCCACAGAGCACAATTTACAGCGGTTCAAGAACAACGTGAATCATTTTTTCCGCTCACATGTCGCTCCTTGTCCTTCCCTGCCGCACGTGTGCTAGACCCATAAAAAAAATCACTACTCAGTATATATCACTATAGCATCAAACATTTTATTTTCGTACTCGATGCGCGTTTCGCTAACCATGTTAGCTTCATCAGGGGAGATAATTGACTACTACCCAATCATCGCTACTGATAAAGCTAACATGGTTAGCGAAACGCGCGTCGAGTGCAAAAATAAAATGTTTGTTGTGGTGGTGATATACACCGGGTAGTGTCATTGTGCTCATGATTCCACATTCCCAACATAGTTAATTAAATATGTGAATATATATCAACATCTCAAAAACCGGATGGAGGCAATGTACATATAGCCCTATAATTGGATTTTGATTTCCAGTTTTGAAGACTGGAGTAATCCTTGAATCTTTCCATAGTTCCAGAAATGTCTTATTTTTAATAACTTTGTTAAAAAGAAAGGATAATGGTTTCAACAATGTAGCGGCACAATGTTCACCAACGAAGCAAGGCGTTTGATCCAGACCATATGTCCGTTTGTTTTTCGACCTTTTAACAACCACATGATTAGTTCCTCTTGTATGCATCCAAACATAAAAGAAGAAATGTCATTGACAGATTAATGCAGACAGAATAGAGTCGTTGAAGCAACGTACACAGGACTGTACAGAATACTGAGAATTGTCGTACATAAATATTTCGAGAAATGAATTTGTAGATTTAGAATTAATAGAAACCAAAAAATTTTAGACCACTTGAAATAAAATTTTCGGCTTTAAGTGTGCATTTTCATAGAAAATATCAGTCTTTTGTTTTATATCTGCTCTGAGTTCCTTGTATTAGTAAACCGAATATTTTAAATTTCTTCCAATTTAAATGTTTTATTTGCTGAGCCTGATTATTTCAGATGTACTTCGGTCAATAAGTTTTGAAAGCAGAAATGAAACAAAATGAATTAATTAGTCGAAATACATTTAATCTCCCCTCAGCTAAATACATTTGTCCAGCGACTTTCCAATTTATGTATCCCAACTCTGAAGTGATTTTCCGGAAGACCTTCAAAATACCCATCTACGGATGCTATCAGCTCATCATTTGTTGAAAAACGCTTCCCACGTAGAAATATTTTGAAGTTTGGGAACAGATGGAAGTCAGATGGAGCCAGATCTGGCGAATACGGTGGATGTTCCAACAATTCGTACTTTATTTAATCCGATCAGTCTTGCAGTTGCAAATTACTAAGCAACCTAATATCTCCGAATAGATTACCACATTTAAATAGTGAACCGTCTACTTCGGGATTTAACGCTAAAGCTTTAAAAATTCAGTAAAACCTTTATGCCCAGTACTACAAAAAATACTGTGCAAAAAACTGTGAGAAGTCCTTAAAAAAGGTAAAGACATCAATAAACAAAAGAAGGAATCAAAAAAAAGAGACACCAACAATAACAAAAATAATACAATATACCTACAAACCTCAAATAAAAAGTCACACTCAGCCGGCGCCCAAAAAAATTCTTTGAAGCCTCCATGGGATTGGATTAACATGGATTTTTTCCTACAGAGAAAAGATACGGAAATATTTAGGGAAAGACAATGCTTGTCTTCCTTTACTAATTCCCTGAAAGTTAAAAAATTAAAATTTGAAAGAACTAAATCGAGGCACCTAACATGCGTATTAGGATTTTTGTTGACAATCAAACTAATCGATAAAATTCTTTAATAAACCAATTTTTGAATATTCAGCTGGATTTTCATGTATGTTAGGTATACTAAAGTCTCCTAAAACCAAAACACTGCTATTGTATATAAAGTGAAGTACTTCAGTGCCTTCAAATAGTGTATTTAGTACCTGATGAGAAGTGTTTAAAGGTACGTAAACATCCAACCCGAGTAATATTACATAATGAAAGTTTACCTTACAATCTACTATATCTACAGTAATACCCCGCTTTACGCGAGGGATACGTTCCGAAAAAAATCGCGTTAACTGAAATTCGCGTATATCGAGGTTTATGATTAAACATAGTCAAAATTTAATACAAAAAAAATACAAATCATTTTAATCAATCACTTTAATTCTAAGAACACTTTATGCAATACATACTCTTATTTTTTACGGAAAAATACATCTATTGTCTTTTGGGTAACGTTTTGTTTACGTTCTTGTAAAATACGTTCATAACACCCAACACTGTTTTTAATTGTTTGACACACGGTCAAGACACGGTCATCATTATTGTCTATACTCTGCAATATGTCCAAACCTGAATAAATTTTTGAAAGTGCATTTTGTATTTCCCCTGAAGATAAAACTTTCTCTTCTACTTGTTCTTCCTCATCGTAGATAGGATTATTCTGTAACTCGATCAGATCTTCATTGCTAATAGGATCGTCGTGCGTTGCTACAAGTTCTACGAGATCTTCTACCGTGACATCTTCAAGTTCAGACCCCTCAATCATTGCAGCAATGTCTTCAAGCACTTGTCTCTGCATCTGGACAATTCTTCTAGGTGCTTCCACTACATCTGGCCAAAGATTACGCCACACCCCATTCATACAACTCATTTTAACTTCCTTCCAAGCCTCTTCTATGTTGTGAATAGACTTCATAATGTTGTATGACTTCCACCACTCTCGCATAGACTGTCTTCCTTCCCCGTCAGTTTCATGAATTAGTTGGCTAAAAGTGCGGCGATGGTAATAAGCTTTGAAGTTTGCTATTGCTCCCTGGTCCATAGGTTGTAATATTGACGTAGTGTTTGGTGGAAGGAACTTTACGTACACTTTTAAGTCTCTGGGCGTATCAAGTGAGGTTGGATGTCCTGGGGCATTGTCTAAGAGTAATATAACTTTAGGTTCAAGCCCATTTCTGTCACAGTATGATTTGACTGATGGGCAAAAACTATTAGAATACCATTCTTGAAAAATTTCCCGTGTAACCCACGCCTTTCTGTTTGATCGCCACACAACTGGTAGACTTGTCTTGTCTGTGCCTCGCATTGCACGGGGTGTTTCTGAATGGTACACTAGTAAAGGTTTCAGTTTGAAATCACCAGTGGCATTACCACCCAGCAGAAGTGTTAGTCGATCTTTCGCAGCTTTGAAACCACTGGCTTGACGTTCTTCCTTAGAAATGAATGTTCGAGATGGCATTTTTTTCCAGTAAAGTGCGGTCTCATCAACATTGAAGATGAGACAAGCAGGAATTTTCTCTCGTCTAACGAAGTCTTGAAACTTGTCTGGAAACTCAGCTGCAGCTTGAATGTCCGCGCTGGCCGCCTCGCCTGTTATGTGGATATTGTGAAGATTAGAACGCTGCTTGAACCGATGGAACCAGCCTCTGCTGGCAGCAAAAGTCGGAGTGGCACTCCCTTCTCCTTCTTTTGTTTTCAGCATCTCATACAAAGATTTTGCTTTTGTGCATATGAGATCTTGACTTAGTGGTGTGTTCTTCTTATTCAAATCTTCGATCCAGACTGACAGTAATTTCTCCATTCTTTCTAAGATAGATGATCTCGAACGAGAAAGTTTTGTTGCACTTATAGGTGTTGAACCTTCGCTGGAGATTTTAATTTTTTCCCGATTTTTATAAATCGTTCTCACAGTCGATTCTGAGAGTCCAAAATCTCTCCCAACAATTGTTGCTTTGCCTCCATTTTCCATTCTTCTTAACACTTTCATCTTCAATTCCAAAGTGACACTTTTACGCTCTTTTTTCTTTACAAGCGGCATTTTTAACGTAGGGTTAAATTATGTATGTATGTATCTCCAATAAATATTAAAACAAAACTGCCAGCCGACCGAACTAACATTACGGAACAAATGAACACACGAAACGAACGAGGAAATCCCCATAGAACAAAGTCGAAGGACAGGGAATTCCCAATTCTTCAAAGAGAATATTCAGAGAAAGCGGGGATCCCCCCGCGACCATAGAGAAGTTAATGACTACATGAGCGCGAAATTTGAAATTCGCGTTATAGTGAAACCGCGCGTAACGGGGTCGCGCTAAGCGGGGTATTACTGTACCTTACTGACATTGTTGTGAACGTCTTGAAGCAACACATGTATTTCGTTATATTTATTTTTTAAATCCAGTATCATGCCACCTCCGCGTGGCAGATCCAATTCGCCTAGATCTCTGTCAAAGCAAATTACAGAGTACCTATTAAGTAGTTTATTCGAGAAGACATAGTTTTTTATCCAAGTTTCCGTCCTTGTTATAAAATCGTGAGTAGAACTGCAAACCGACTTGAAGAAGTTAGTCATTTTGATACAGACAATAATCTTAAAATTAAATTCATTATTTTGTAAACGAGACCCTAGGGTCGATTTCATTTGCTTACATTCTTCAATTTACGTTGGTATCTTGTCGAAACTAACAGAGACATCCCTGTAGGCTTCTAGTTTCTTTATTCACTTTCGTTACGGACAATGGCTTTAACATCATCTGTGCATTTTATTATGACATTAATGGGTCTAGTTTTTGCTGAATTCTCACGACTCATGCAAAAGACTCATATTTTAGCAATTTTAATATCATAACAAACTTTTAATATTACATCAGGAGCAGTAACAATATCCAGCTAAGAATATATGATCTATAGTATGCTAGTACAGATCAAATATAATATATTTCTACGAAAATAGTAACTACAAACAAATTCGAATTAATTCGAAACAACGAACAAGCAGGTTTTAGAAAATAATATAACACTCTAGATCACATACGATCAATTTGAAACATATTTAAAAAGCCTTAGAATATAACAAGGACTTTTTAGTGTTCCGTACGGAACACTTATAAGATCACTTCTGTGTTTGTCCATCTGTCTGTCCGTCTGTCCGTCTGTCCGTCTGTCTGTCCGTCTGTCACACCAGATTTTCTATGAAACTATTTGTCATAGAAAGTTGAAATTTGGCAGTAATATAGGAATTGATGGCCTCATCAGAGCCATGTAGTTTTGAAAGTTAAATTTTGACTTAAGGGATTAGTTTTGGGGGGTGAAATCGGAAGTGAAAAAAAAATTTTTTTACTAGGTAATCGAGTGTGGTGTCAAATGAAAGCTTGTGAAAACGCGAGTAAAAAACATATATGATGTAATACTTGCACGCACTTTTCTTTGTATTATTTTTAAAAAATCGCGAAAAATCGCTGTCCACCCACCTTATCTCGGAAAGTACTTATCAAAAAATTTTGAAAAAATTCTGGAATATTCTCCACGGGGTGTAGACTGAACGAAAATTATCACGAGTGCATTATCTGCAATAATTTATCTGGTATATAAAAAAAACAGAAATTTCAAAGTCATCAATTTTCAGTAAAGATTGGAAATAAACTTTGTTGAAAACTTATTTAGGGTGTGTTTTGTGAAGTCACTGATCATTTTATATCACCGTAACATAAATTTTGACTTAAGGGATTCGTTTTGACGGATGAAATCAGAAGTGAAAAAAAATTTTTTTACTAGGTCATCGAGTGTGGTGTCAAATGAAAGCTTGTGAAAACACGAGTAAAAAATATATATATATATAATGTAATACTTGCGCACACGTTTCTTCGTATTACTTTTAAAAAATCGTGAAAAAATCGCTGTCCCCTCCCTTATCTCGAAAAGTACTGATCAAAAAATTTTTGAAAAAATCCTGGAATATTCTCCACGGGGTATAGATTGAACGAAAATTATCATTACCTTTAATAATTTATCTGGTATAGAAAAAAAACCAAAATTTCAAGGCCACCAGTTTTCAGTAAAGATTGGAAGCGAACTTTATTGAAAACTCATTTGGGGTGTGTTTTGTGAAGTCACTGATCATTTTATACCACCCTAACAAAATTTTCTATTTTAAAAACAATCGTACGGAACACTAATTGTGCAAGTTCAACTTGCACTTGACCGGTTTTTGAATATATAAATACCATTTATAGAAAATAACAGGGCATTTGACTGAATCAAAATATAAACAATTATAAATGCGTCATAAAATAGGGTGATGACAGTAACAATGAATCACCGAAATTATGACATTAAATAATGAAATAGTTTCTAAAAAATGCTATTATTTTTATATTAAAAGTGAGATCAATATTATTTTTGTTAAAATAAAAATGCAAAATACAGCAATCCGCCATGTTATGTGGAACACCAATCAGAGCGAAGGACGTCACGCCTAAGTAATCATTATTTCGGTCGAACTTCTCTTGTATTAACCATAATCTCTGCACCGTTTATCAGTTAATTTGTGGTTTTAAACTATCGAGTTGCCTAGTTTTGTGTTACAGAAACTAGAACCAAGAATCGTTAGCGATGGAAGACGGATTTATCAAGGTAAATAGCTCTAATTTACCTAGAATTGATTTGTTGATGCTTGGAGAGTTTCTTGGGCCAACAAAGACTTGTGCTCAGCAGAATTTAGAAATATTAAAACTTCCATGCAAGTATATAAGTAATCTGTATTAAAACTACAATTTAAAACTCAAAAATCCATAAAAACTGCACTTTATTTCTTCGTCATAGTTATGATTGGTTAGGTTATGATTGTTACGAAAATGTTGATATGTCGTACGAGTAAGTACATACTAATTGATTTCATTTACTTTAGGTCCTCGCACCCATCGTATGGCGATGACGCTCTAAGCTATGTACAGCTTAAACGTTTTGAAAAAGTGTGCATAGTGACATGTAAAATTTGCCCAGAACATAAGGTCCATGCAAAGTTATATGCAGTTACGTTAATAGTCAATGAAGAAGAAGAAGCAGTTATTTCCGGTCAATGCCATGAGTGTGTTGCCTCTCAAGGGGGCTACAAACACGCCATAGCATTCCTCATGTGAGTCCACCGAAGGAGTGAAGACCCGTCTTGTACTTCAGTGGAATGTTACGGGATGAAATCCAAACTATCTAGGGTTGGCACTAGGCTAAAATACATAACGGCAAAGCAATTATCAAATGGTAAGCCTAGTTCGCCATCAAATAGTAAAGTTCTTGAAAAGTTTTTGGAAATGGGAAGGGAGTTATATTTGTGATGATACAGAAAGTGTATCTATGCACCAACTTGTGCTGAAACATAAAGAGACATCCTGTGACTCATTTTTGGAGAAGCTCGTTTTGACTGATGCATATTTTTAAAACTGAAAAAGAGACCAAAGAACAGCACCAAAGTAGCCTTTGGTATGAATTGAGGTATGGCAGAATCACAGCAACACGAGCATTTGAATTTAGTCGTTGTAGAACAAATGATGGAACATTTATATCATTAATTATGGGCGGAAAAATTCCAGATACACCAGCTATGAAACGTAGTAGAATATTAGAAGATAGATAGGTCAATGTAAAAGTACACATTTTAGTTCTTTATTTCCTGACAATAGAATCTTAATAAGTCCAAAATTGTAGGTCCAATAACAAGTAGCTACGTTGTTTTCAATCACAACTAATTAAATAAACATGTAAGTAGTTTAATGTTTTATTTATTGTGTAAAGTATCAAAATAAATCTAAAAATATTCACTTTAGTTTTGCTTGGAAAAAGAAATAAGTAACTGAACTTCCAGTCTCTCCAGGTTCTAACTGTTTTGTAACTATACTTCTTTCTTCTAAATCTTTTTCACTTTCTTCAACTACCATCCTTCTTTGTTTCTTGAGGATATATGGTCGTTCTATAGTATTAGAAGTTCGTTTTCTTCGATCAGATTGGCATTCAAATCTTGTGGGAATACACTCTGGTTTCATGCGCACTTGTAACACTGAACCCATCACATGGTACTGAATGTAATTCTCCATATCATTTGGCACTTGGAACAAGAATAAAGTATCCATTAAATAAACAGTAGTGGATGATAACCTTAAAGAAATAAAGCCTAACCTCAATAGTGATGTGACTATCTAAAAGTATTATTTAGATAATTAATAATTTCTCAACAATTTATTACGACACACCTCATTTATAATAATAAAATATTAAGTTAAAACTTAATCAAAATGGTCTTCACAGAAATAAATTGAAGAATTTGGGGTAATAACTGCTGGGTCTCGCCGTGCAAGAGTTAGCCACTTATTTTTTATTTTTTTCTTGTTTGGAACGTAAACAAATAACTTGTTAGGAGTTTTTATCGATATATTTTTACACTAAGGGACCGCACACCACTTATACACCTTAGAATTCATTTTAAACACACAAAAGAACAAAATTATTGTATAGACATTGTATACCTCAGTGTTGTGACATGACGTTTAAAAAGGCGTGACGTCACGAGCAGACGTCATGACACCTGCGAGCGTTTTGGCGTGAAATTCAAAATTAGTTCAAAAAAGGCCAATTTTGTGCTAGGAAATCTGTAATTTCTCCAGAAATATGTATATTTTTTGGAAATAGTAGTTCCGTAAAAACATCGTGGAATAGTTTTTCAAAATTGGTCATCATGCCTATTGCAATGGGGATACAAGGTATATCGAACTTATCGAAAATGCATGTAGGGAAGCAAATAGAAGAGTAAACTACACTCAGAAACAGAAAAAAATTAAAACTGAAGGGGGAATAAGGCAAAGAGACACAATATGGCCGAAGCTTTTCTCGTTAGCGATGGAGGATATATTTTTAAAAATATTATTGCGTAAATACAGTGAAGGACAAAAATTAAACAAACTAAAACATACATACGATGTAGTATTTATTATCACGTGGAACTACAGAAAATGATCGATCGAAGAAGTAGAACTACATATACCTAAGACGGAAAAATGCAAATGGATTTTTGGAGAGTAAGACATATATTACAAAACAAAAGAAACAGAATTAAAACATATATGAAACCAAAAATGTGTCATCCCCGTCTTGCTGAATCGGTCTGAAACGTGGGAGATGACAAAGAAAACAGGAATTAAGACGCAAAATACCCAGCGCCAGTTTATTAACTGTCAAAACTGAATAAAGTCTATACTTTAGACATTTTTCCACCTGTCAAAGCATCTCGTGACGCCATTCCTAACTTGAAGTATGTATCGAGATATGGTGAGACGCTCACCTAGTGATATTTTAGTCGGTAAGGAAGCCATAAATGAATACTTGCCCAGATATAGCCGTTGATTTTGGTAGTTATTAAATATTTTTAATGTTCCGTACGGAACACTTATAAGAAAAATTCAGTGTCTGTCTGTCTGTCTGTCACACCCGATTTTCTCCGAGACTATTTGACATGGAAAGTTAAACTTTGGCACTAATATAGGAACTAATGGCCTCATCAGAGCCGTGTGGTTTTGAAAGTTAAATTTTGACTCGAGGAGTTAGTTTTGGGGGATGAAATCAGATATGAAAAAAAAAAATTTTTTACCAGGTCATCGAGTGAGGTGTCAAAAGAAAGCTCGTAAAAACACGGGTTCAAAAAGAGTATATAATGTAATACTTGCTCATACTTCTCTTTGTATTATTTTTAATAAAGTGCGAGAAATCGAGACCTTATCTCGAAAAGAACTGATCAAAAAATTTTGAAAAAATCCTCAAATATTCTCCACAGGGTGTAGATTGAACGAAAATTATCAAGAGTGCATTTCCTTTAATAATTAATCTGATATATAAAAAAAAAAATTCAAGGTCATCACTTTTCACTAAAGATCAGAAAAAAACTTTATTGAAAACTCATTTAGGATATATTTTGTGAAGTTACTGATCATTTTATACTTCCGTACCGAAATTTTTTATTCTAAAAGCAATCAACGTATGGAACACTAATTGCGCAAGCCCAACTTGCACTAGAGCGGTTATTATTTTTTACATTAAGATCATTAAACTGTTTTGAACTAGCACCAGAAATGTAGCATCTAACTGTTGAAGTAGCAGCATTGCAAAATTTCAAGGTCATTAGTTTTCAGTAAAGATCGGGAAAAAAAACTTTGTTGAAAACATATTTGGGTTGTGTTTTGTGAAGTCACTGATCATTTATTCCTCCGTAACAAAAATTTTTATTTCAAAAGCAATCAACGTACAGAACACTGACTGAGTAAGTCCGACTTATACTTGGCCAGTTATTATTCCTAGTCGTGAAACAACGAATTGTATGCGCAGCCGAGCAGTTGTAGTAATTGTGACTGCGAAGTAGTTGCTCAAATTACTCTAATAATTTCTTACTTATAATTGCACGATCTTTGGTAAAAAGCCAGTTTGCTTTTAATATTATCCTGAAATCTACCAGACATTTAACGAATACTAGTCCGATCAATAAAATTTTAAATCGCCATTCAAAATAGAAATCTGAATTTTTGAACAAAAATTAGTTTTAATACGTAGATCAAGTATCAATACTCAAAAATTGAAAATTGAGTGGAAGGGGTTGTAAAAAAATAAAAACTACCCTAAAAAACACTTTTCCGGAAATTTCTCGGAAAATATAAAAATTACAAAAAAATCTCTCGATCAAAATCGATAGATAATACAATTATCTACAAAATCGTTTTAAACCACTTTTCACGTATTTGCGACATAAAACGAGATATTTGCAATTGAAAATTGTTATTTGACGCACAGCTAGCTAAAAAATATCGAAATCTGAAAAAATTCATAAACAATAAAAAAATCATTATTTTTGAACTTTTTTTTTCAATCGTATCTAAAGTTGTTTGGAGTTGATACCAGAATTCTCTCATTGTAGACGCGGTGCGCCCAAAAGAAAAAGGGATTTCTTATGCATTTTACTGAATTTTGCTACTTGTTTTAAATTATATTTAAGAGTTCACCCTAGTTTAGGCAGAGAACCTCTGGTGACATAAATTTTAAATGAGAGTTCATCGGTAGCATGGCCGTCCGAGCGTAACTTGCTTTTGGTGTTTAATAAATAAAATTATCTTAAAAATAAAGTTATAGAAATATAAGATTTATTACCAAAAATTTTTTAATCTATAGATGTATATATACAAATTCACAATTCACGATATAGAAGTGCTTTAATTACAATCAAAAACAATCATCATCTTAAATCTGGAGATTCGACTTCTCTTAAATTGATAATTAAGGGTTCTATTTCCACAATTCTCCGTCAAGTTTCCACATTTTATTTTCTTCTTCTATAACATGCCAGATGGCATTTTTCCAATTATCCCCTTCGATCCTCTCTATTCCGGCGAGTAATAATTGCCTTACGTCTTAAAGTTTGAACGTGATATTTTCCCTTGCAACGAAACCTTTCATTTGTGCCCAAATTAGCTCTATGGGATTCAATTCGCAATGATATGGAGGTAATCTAACACTGTGATATTTCGTTCCTTTGCTATCTCATCGACTGCGTATTTCTTAAACTGTACCTTATTTTGTTTCACAATTTTGAGAAGTTTCACTGTCTAGTATTATAACTGATTCTGTTGATATACATTCAATCATTTGTTGGAAGTACTCCTCAAAAACATCGGCCGTCATCTCCTCATGGTAATCTTTAGTTGACTTTGAATCGAATTCCAACGAGCCACCGTCGAGAAATCCGTTTTTACTACCAATATGTGCTATAATTAACCTGCGACCTTTTCCTGAAGGGGGTTGTAATTGTAAAAATTAATTCTTTCTTCGGCTCGAAATTTTCTGATTGCTCGTAGATATTCTCTTCTCCAACAAATTATTTCTGTTTTATCAAACAGATTTTCTATTGTGTTTTTCCTAACGAAAATTCAGGTTATGAAGGATTTTCCTTAATTTCCATTTTTTTAAATCTGGTTAGTTCTGGTCTTCTCTGATTTCTTGCAAAACTTGATGTAGTCCAGGTATTTCTTTGTTAATAAAAAAAATTCTGTACGTTTCTTCTTATTACATTTTTAAAGTCTTCATCGACCTCTAAGGGCTCCTTTCCTTTGTGATTCTGAGGTTCTTTGCAAGGACCGCGTTTTCTTTCTTTTAGAAATCTATAAATAGTTGCTGTCTTGTTGGCACAGGTTGCCACAATTTCACGGAATAGGCTTGTCGGCTGTTGATGCACTAGGGCATCTTGTACGTTAAGTATCATTGTTTTTTCTTGCAGAGAAAATGTAGATTTACAGACTCTACGAAGTTTGACCGGTGTAAAACCGAAAGATTTAAACTAAGCATATTATAGGTTTTTGCTTTATTTCTAGTGTTCCGTACGGAACACTTATAAGATCACTTCGGTGTCCGTCCGTCCGTCTGTCACACCCGATTTTCTCCAAAACTATTTGTCACAGAAAGTTGAAAATTGGGTACTAGTATAGGAATCGCCTCATCAGAGCCGTGTAGTTTTGAAAGTTAAATTTTGTCTTAAGGGGTTAGTTTTGCGGGATGAAATCGGAAGCGAAAAAAAAAGTTTTTTAGTAGGTCATCGAGTGAGGTGTCAAATGAAAGCTTGTAAAAAACACGAGTTCAAAAATATATGTACTTGCGTGCACTTTTTTGTATTATTTTTAAAAAATCGCGAAAAATCGCTGTCCCCCCTTATCTCGAAAAGTACCGATCAAAAAATTTTGAAAAAAAATCTGAAATATTCTCCACGGGGTATAGATTGAACAAAAATTATCACGAGTGTATTACCTTTAATAATTAATCTGGTATATAAAAAAAAGCAAAAATTTCATGGTCATCAGTTTTCAGTCAAGATCAGAAACAAACTTTGTTGAAAACTGATTTGGGGTATGCTTTGTGAAGTCATTGATCATTTTATACCTCGGTAACAAAAATGATCATTTTATACCTCGGTAACAAAAATTTTTATTCTAAAAGCAATTAGCGTACGGAAGGAACACTAATTGCGCAAATTGAACTTGCACTTGACCGATTATTATACTTATACAGAATATTTTTATTGCGTACTTAGATACTTACCTACCGATAAATACTTTAGTTAATTATATTCCAATAACTGCTAAAATTCCAAATAACTTTATTCCACCTATTAACATTAAGCTTTAAAACACTGTAAATTTCTAGTTCTTAAGAATTGTTAATTGTAGTCGTTTAGGCCTTTATCATACAGTTCAATAATTTATTGTGAGTAGTGAGGATTCAAAATGGACATACTTGAATTGTGCACGCTTTGTGATAAACCTCTTGAAAATGAAACAGATATTGTTGTCACCGTTAAACAACTTGGGCTAAGATCATTAATTAAAAAAGTCAAGCGAAAAAACGATAATAAGTAAAAACTGTGGGAAAATGAACGATCATTTGAAATTCATGAAGGTATTTACATTTTTTTTTTATTATTAATTTTTATGTAAAATGTATTTACAATATTGTAGGTTATCTACGTGTAGTGAATCGATTTTTAGTGTTCCGTATGGAATACTTATAAGATCCCTTCAGTGTCTGTCTGTCCGTCTGTCACACCCGATTTTCTCCGAGACTATTTGACGTAGAAACTTGAAATTTGGTACTAATTCCTTAATAAACTTCCGCACTCGTGCCGCTCCTGGAGCGCTTTAGGGACTTCCCTGCAGCACGTGTGCTAGACCAATAAAAAAAAAAAAAAAAAAAAAAAAAAAAAAAAAAACAGAAAATGATGGCCTCATCAGAGCCGTGTAGTTTTGAAAGTTAAATTTTTTTAGTAGGTCATCGAGTGGTGTGTCAAATGAAAACTTACTACTCAGTATATATCACCACTACACCAAACACTTTATTTTTGCACTCGACGCGCGTTTCGCTAACCATGTTAGCTTCATCAGGAGCGATGATTGATCATCGCTCCTGATGAAGCTAACATGGTTAGCGAAACGCGCGTCGAGTGCAAAAATAAAGTGTTTCGTGTAGTGGTGATATATACTGAGTAGTATCATTGTGCCAAAGATTCCACATTCCCAACTTAAATGAAAACTTGTAAAAATGCGAGTTCAAAAATATATATAATGTCTTACATGCGCACACTTTTCTTATATACTTGCGTGCACTTTTTTGTATCATTTTTAAAAAATCGCGAAAAATCGCTGTCCCCCGTTTATCTCGAAGAGTACTAAGCCAAAAATTTTGAAAAAATTCTGGAATATTCCCTACAGGGTGTAGATGGAACGAAAATTATACCTTTAATAATTTATCTGGTATATAATCAGTTTTCAGTAAAGATCGGAAACAAACTTTGTTGAAAACTCATTTGGGGATGTGTTCTGTGAAGTCACTGATCATTTTATACCTCCGTAACAAAATTTTTTATTTTAGATGCAATCAACGTACGGAACACTAATTGCGCAAGTTCAACTTGCACTTGACCGGTTATTTAATTGTTAAATACTTAAAAATTAGACAATTCCGATACGTAATTGATTATTTCATTAATTAATTACCAAAATTATTGTTGTTCATTTACTGGTAAATTTATTTAAATAAATTTTCTTTTAATATTCAAAATAATAATTTGAAGTTAAATGTCAAAGTTTTTATATAATTAAAATACATAGCGATATAATAGCGATAAAGTTTCAAATTTTTGTCTTTAAAATAATTTATTTATTGAAAATTTATTAACGATTAAAAAAATAGTTTTGTTTCGTCAAATGATAATGTAATTTGTACTAAGTACTATATTTTGTGGGAGCAATAAATATATTATTCGTAAAGATTAATATAAAGAATTGTCACAATAAAATCATTTTGTTTCAGATAACTATCTTTGTACATACCCTTTATTTTTATTTTTAAACAAAAAAAATATATTTAGAGTGTCGAAAACGATATCAAGTATCGTCTAATCTTACAGTGTTTGTGCGGAGTGAAAAATCGGTTACGTTAAATGAACATTTTACATCAAGCCAGCAAGCATCACAACAATCTACGGATAATTGTTTCGATTTTATTGATTTATGTTTAATCTGCGGGAAAAAAAAAACATTGTTGTGAAAGTCGTAGACATGAAATTTCAAATAATTATTTAATGAAGCGAATATTAACTGCCGCTGATCTACGTGACGATGACTTCGGTAAACAAGTGAAACAAAGGTTGCAAGGTATTAATTCTGTTATTGCTGTCAAGGCTCGTTATCACAAAAAGTGCTTAAGCAATTTTTTTGTTATTTCAATAAAAGGACTAAAAATTCGTGAAGATGATCCAAAAACACAAAATTTATTGAATATAATTTATAAACATATTGAAGAAAGTAGTGAGATTAAATTTTTATTATCAACTCTGCAAGAGCTTATGGGTGAAAATGCACTTTCGAATAAACGATTATATAGAAAATTACAAACTCGGTATGGAAACGACATTCGGATACACCAATGCCCTGGTAGAGATACCATTATATATTATAAACATAAATCTGCAGGAAAACTTTCTGATGATTGGTTCGAAGGCAATGATTCTTTATGTGAAACTGAAAAAAAAACTATTTTGCAAGCTGCTTCTGAGATTCTCCGAAGTGAAATAATGGCAAAAAAATATAATACTGAGTCTTATCGCGCATCTGGTGATTTTCTCGATAGTGTGGCAGAAGTCATACCAAATTTATTGAACTACTTTCTTAGTGATCTTATTTACAAAAAAAAAGGACAGTGAATTTATCAAGCGAGATAATATTGCTCATATAATTATTTCAAACATCAGACCTAAATCTTTTAATTCACATCTTCAACTTGTTGTTGGTACCTACATATATAAGAAAAGTGGCTCGAGATTAATTATAGATTTATTATCAAAATTAGGAGTGTCTGCATCATATTATAATCTTCAATTATTTGAAGCATCAGCTATGATAGATCCCCCAAAAATGATTATAGGCGATGTTTTTGCGCAGTATGTGTTCGATAACACGAATCACAATGCGAAAACGTTAGATGGCAAAAGAACATTTCACTGTCTTGGAAGAATTGTTGCGTACACCCCAGAAGGTAATGTAACACATGAAGGCTCCTCCAAAAAATGTAAGAAAATACCTTCTGCTGCCCAATTAGCATCGTGTGCTTCTGTTGATACAATTCCATTTCGGAATTCACTAGCCACTGGTTTGAAAACAGTTATTTTTGAAGATGAATCTACTTTGATAAGTGAACAGTCTGATCCTCTACCGCCATATTATGTATTATACTTATGGAGAAAAGCTAGTCTTCAAAATAAAATTCCAAGCTGGAGAGGGTTTATGGAAACTATATATCAAGATTTACCTTACGATAATGTTTCGCGAATTGTGTGTCTTCCATTCATAAACGAGCCTCCTTCGAAGCATACATCTATTAATACAGCAATAATTAATGCAATGAAAATCAGAAAACATGTGTAGTAATATTTGATCAGCCATTATTTATCAAAGCTTGTGAAATAGTTGCTGGCAATGATGCCATGAAGAATGTTTTCGTGCGGCTCGGTGGATTTCACATCTTGATATCATATTTAGGAGCTATAGGTTATATTATGGACGGAAGTGGATTAGAGGATATCTGGTCAACGGTATATGCTGATGACTCAGTTAAAAATATAATGAGTGGTAAAGCATTTTCACGAGCATTACGTGCTCACATATTAACATACACAGCTATTGGCATTCATTTAACTGAACATATAAAGGATGAAGCGAGTTTAAGTAAAAGACAAGAATATACAGCATTTTTAGAGAATAACTTGCGACACTGGGATGACAATCCTCCACGCTACGACGATTGTTCCAATGACCCAGTTTTAAATAAAATGAGAGCATGTTTTATAAATAAATTAGAATGTTTCAAAACTAATGGCCCAACTGCACAACTCTTTGTTTAATATTTCGATATGGTAACTATTGCACTTCAATTCATAGAAGTTGAACGCTTGGGGAATTGGCAATTCCATTTACAAAGTGTAGAAAAAATTTCCTACAATAAAGTATTGAGGCACCTCCTTGAATGTCTATTTGTTTAAATAATAGCGCGCGTCAAAGTTGCGTCACAAAAAACGAAATCGACAAAAAAAAAATAGGGCGATTTAGTTGTAAAATTCGTAAAAAACGTTTTTATTGAAAAATATATTGGAGAATATATTAATTGGAAAATAAAATTTTGGCCAGCGTTGCCTGATCCATGTCAGAAAACTGGAATCCTAAATTTTCGTTCCGAGTCAAATATATCAAAAACGACATAAATTCTGTTGTCTTGCTATTTTTATCTCACTAAGGCCCGGTTACGGTGCAGCACATGCATAGTGGCAATGATGCGTAAGCGCATCAGCTTGATCGTACTATTGCGAGAGTAACAGAGCACAGTATATACTTTTTTTCTCGGGACTAATTTGGACCCGCAAAAGCGTAGCCTCAAGGGCAATTTATTTTAGAATAGATCTATATCACAGGTAAATTCCCAGGTAAAAATAGGATGTGACTTGAAATTATGGCGTATATTTTTTAGATAAAACTTCAAAAAATGTAATAGCATACTTTTATTTCAATTTTAACGATAGAACAAATTCAAAAAATATAATTGTTTATAACTTTTTAAAAAGTTAATAAAGAAATTCTCTGAAAAAATTAGTTACGTTAAATAGATACAATTAAAACAAAAGGTTGAAAATTAATGATTTTTTTATTTTTTATGAATTTTTTCACATTCAGATATTTTTTAGCTAGCTGCGCGTCAAATAATAATTTTCAATTGCAAATGTGCGACCTCGATAATCCGGACTAATTAAAACCGCGGAGGTCCGAATTAGTAAATAATTCGAATTACTGAAGCAGGACATTATTTATATTAAAAAACGAATCATTTAATACGAAACAACTAAAAAATAGTATATAGATAGAATAATATTTAAAATAGAAGCATATCTTATCAAGTTTTATCTTATTTTGTAAAAAAAAATTTAATTTTTGTTTGCTTGACCCTTCTCTGGTTCATCATAAAAGCAATTTCTTTTAATCTTTGAAGTACAAGAACATCACTTAGAGGGATATGATTTTCTTCTGCCCATCTCATGCACACATTGAAACTTTTAACTGCCTCATCATTCTTCACAGTGTTCTTAACAGTCTGATTTGTATTAGTATTTAACTCTGAACCTTCATTATCACTCTCATTGTTGTTCATCTGTATCATCTATGTCTTCCAGTGGTAACAAATCTTCATCATTTTCAATCCAATTACATATTTTCACGTTCGTGAGATTCTGCTCAGTGAGAACATTCAGCATATCTGAAACATCTGTTAAATATTTACGAATTAACCAAAAAAATACTAAAAGTAAAATTTCAGGCTTTACCTTTCATTTCTTCATTCGTGGAAAGCAAATTTGCCGCAATTCACTCAGATGAATCAGATCTTCAGCATCATATTCAGGGTCTGGGTTGGTATCTGCCACATAAGCCATAATGTTGTGCCAGCACTTTTTCAAGCCTTTAGAGGAGACTTTTTCCCATGAATTGCATAGTAGACATACAGTATCTTTTAGGTTAATGCTTTTTAATAACTTAACAAGGTTCTCTTCATTATTTGATAAAATATGGGCTAAAAGACTTTTCCGATAAAATAATTTTGTCAGTCTGATTGCATTCTGGTCCATAGGCTACATAAGTGCACTAAGTTGGGAATGTGGAATCTTGGCACAATGATACTACTCAGTATATATCACCACTACAACAAACACTTTATTTTTGCGAGCGATCGCTCCTGATGAAGCTAACATGGTTAGTGAAACGCGCGTCGAGTGCAAAAATAAAGTGTTTGGTGTAGTGGTGATATATACTGAGTAGTACATAAGTGCAGTACAATTTGGTGAAAGAAATAATGTTGTAAACTGTCCATCCTCACTAGTCAGCTCTTCTATAGTTCCATGGCCCAAAGCGTTATCAACGATTAGCAGGGCTCTTTCAGGCAAGTTGAGACTTCTTAAATAACTTTTGACTTGACGAATAAAAGAATGATGAAACCAGCCTAAGAAAATTGCTGTAGTCATCCATGCATTGGCAGATGATTTGTACTCAACAGGTATGTTCACATTTTTAAAAGCCCTCGAATTTTTTGCCTTTCCGATCACTAACAACTTTAATTTTTGTGATCCATCAGCATTGCAACATGCTAGAAAGGTAACACGTTCTTTGTTTATTTTTCGACCTGGTGCGGTCTTTTCCTGAGAAAGAACCAGCGTTTTTTCAGGCAACATTTTCCAGTACAGAGCTGATTCATCTGCATTGTTCATTTGAGTAGGTCCAAGGTTTAATTCTTTTATCTTATCTGCGAATAAAGTTAGGAAAGGAACGACGGCACTTTCATCATTGGATAGTCTTTCGCCACAAACTTTTAAAGCATGCAGACATGTCTTTTTCTGAAATTAGAAATCCAGCCTCTGCTAGCTCTAAAATTATCATTCCGGTAGGTTTCAGTGTAAAACTGTTTTGCTTTGCCTGATAAAATTTTGTAGGAAATTGGAACGTGCTTTGATCGTTGCGTCAAAACCATGTATACAAACGAGTTTCCATTTCTGGATATTCGGCTTTTCGTAAGGTTTTTCTGACGCTAGGACCAGAATCACATTTGGAAATAAATCTAAAAGAAGCTACACGTCCCTAGTAAGTGTCCAAAATTATCTTTAAAATAAATCATAGATACATACCTTTTGATTTTCTCTTGCATTTTTTTTATATCCGAAATTGTGGATGTTCCTACTCTATTCATTTGCCAACACTTTTCCGCTTTCACCAAGAACTTGTCTTTCTAATATATCGGACTTTTATTTTATTGTTAGAGTAATATGTTTTCTTTTAGAAGGCATTTTATTATGTAGGTACATATACGTAAAAAAACGTTTACATACTTATATGAACCACATAAAGTAAAATAGAACGTAGGTATGTTGTACTTGTGACAATAAAGAAACAACTACAAAGTCCTTAACCTTTAGACGCGATACGCGATGCGTTGTAGGCAAATCAAAGGCACCTACGGTTTGTGTGAATCCCAGATGTATTAGACTGGAAGTTAGGGGAATCCCCTCACTATCGATTTCAGTTTTCCCATGTAGTTTAAATTAAGTAGATGTCTAAAAACGCAGGTCCGGATTACCTTGTACTCTCAAATCCAGATTATAAAGTACACAATGCAATATAAATGTTTGTCTGGATTATTAAAGAATCCGGTTTAATGGAGATCCGGATTATCGAGGTGGCACTGTATCTCATTTTATATCACAAATACGTGAAAAGTGATTTAAAACGATTTTGTAGATAAATGTATTATCTATCGGCTTTGTTCGAAAGATTTTTTTGTAATTTTTATATTTTCCGAGAAATTTCCGAAAAAGTGTTTTTTGGGGTAGTAGAACAAGGTCGTGAAACCGTATCATTTTCAATCAGTTGTGGCCTAACTCAGCTTATTGACGAACCAACACGGATCCCTGATCGAGACGGGGAGTTCGCCAGTCTTCTTGATTTGTTTTTAACCACCAATCCGGAGATTTACACGGTCAGGGTAAAACCGCCGTTAGGTTCTTCCGACCATAAACTACTTTCGACATCGAATATTCTACCAACCAGTGACAGAGAGGCGCCTAAACCGCGCAAGATTTGGCACTACAAATCTGCTAATTGGGAAGATCTCATGGAATATTTTCGAACTTTCCCTTGGTTAGACGTTTGTTTTCGATCTGACTGCGCCAGGGAGGTTTCCGATGTTATTTTGGCGGGTATGGAGGCTTACATCCCTTTTTTGAAAAAATGCCCTTGCAAAGGCAAGCCCTGGTTTGATCGAAAATGCAAAGAAGCTGTTGCTTCTAAACATCTTGCATACCGACAATGGCGTGAAAATCCACCATAAATCGTAACACCATTGTTCGTGCCAGGAACAGATGCAGAGAAATTATCGACGAAACCAAGGAGGCACACAATTAATGGATAAGAAACAAACTTCTCGCTTGTCCCAACAATTCCAGGTCCTTTTGGTCAGTCGCTAAGGCAGTTAGTCAAAATTTCACCAAATCCACGATACCAACACTCACACAATTCTATTGCAACGACACCTGTTGAGAAAGCGAACTGGTTGGCTGAACTCTTTGCTTCACATTCTACTGTCGATTTTCAAGGAAAAACACCACCTACTATTCCCATAGTGCAGTCAAGGATACCCGATATTGTCTTCAGACAGCGTATCATAAAACGTAATTTAATGAAGCTAGACACCAAAAAGGCTTCTAGAGCTGACGGAATACCTGCCATAGTTCTCAAAAACTGTGCGAGGGAACTAACGCTAGTTTTCTGTAGACATTCAACCAACCAAGGGAATATTTCCTTCCTGCTGGAAATGTGCCACAGTTCAGCCGATACCTAAAAAAGGCAAGGAGACCTTGCCAAATAACTACCGACCAATCGCACTGCTTCCAATAATATCGAAAGTCACGGACATAGATTACAAGGAGATCTTCA
Organism: Pachyrhynchus sulphureomaculatus; assembly: GCA_019049505.1. NCBI lineage: Eukaryota > Metazoa > Arthropoda > Insecta > Coleoptera > Curculionidae > Pachyrhynchus > Pachyrhynchus sulphureomaculatus. The sequence goes on along the minus strand of CM032447.1, from coordinate 164,852,576 downwards.
GACTTATGTGACACATGTTTGGAACAACGCAATTGAACCCTTTGGAGAATCTCGACCGGTTGCTCTTGACATAACCAAGGCATTCGACCGTGTTTGGCACGATGGGCTGTTGGCTAAGCTACGTTCTTATGGTATGTCTGAAAAGTTCTGTTTGTAGCTCTCATGTTTCCGCAGAGAGCGTTCTTTACGAGTGGCAGTCGACAGATTTCTTTCTAACACCTTCACTATCAACGCCGGTGTACCCCAAGGCTCCATACTGTGTCCTACTCTCTTTCTCATTTATATTAACGATCTGCTGGAAAAGACCGAGAACCCAATCTACAGCTTTACAGATGACAGTACACTTATCTCTTCATTCACCGTGAAAGCTCGGACATCGGCTACTCAGACGAATATCCGCAGACAGGAGGGAGTCATTCAACTTAGCAAAGACCTGGAGAAATTCTATCTTAGGGTGACAGTAACCAAGTGGAATTTAACGCTACAAAAACTCAGGCGGCAGTTTTTTCTAAAAAAGTTCACGTTGCTGCACCCGACATAGTTATGTCGGGGCACTCCATTCCTCTAATATCGTCACTCAATTTGTTGGGCGTTAATTTGGGAGCAAATATGTCCTGGCATGAACATGTTGCAGGCATTGCAAGGAGAGCTTCTCAAAAGTTGGGAATATTATTTCGAACCAGAAAGCTTTACACTCCACAACAACTGTTAATTCTTTATAAAGCTCAAATTCGACCAACTATGGAATACTGCTCCCATGTTTGGAGCTCCGTTCCCAAACAGACACTGCATTTGTTGGATTCTATTTAGAGAAGAGCTGTTCGTTTGATTGGAGACCCGGAACTGACCGGCGGCCTTGATTCGTTGGAACATCGAAGAGCGGTTGGCGACTTGAACCTATTCTACAAGTATTTTCATGGAAAGTGTTCGAAGGATGTAGCCCGCTTAATTCCTCCCAGAGCAGTGCATGTTAGAGGTACACGTCGCGCTAATACTTCACATCCGTGTGAGGTCCAGCTTGTTACTCCTCGTACAACGCTTTTCAAGCAGTCCTTTATATGGAGAACATCATCCCTTTGAAATGATTTGCCCAGGTCTGTGTTTCCCACCGATTACAATTTACAGCGATTCAAGAACAACGTGAATCGCTTTCTCCGCACACGTGTCGCTGCTGTAGCGCTTTAGGGACTTCCCTGTAGCACGTGTGCTAGACTCGTAAAGAAAAAACACTATATCGACAAAATTTATTTTACCCTGTCAACTCTAGTTCCCTACCTAACCTCATTTTTTATTTTTAGCCGTCTTAATCGAAAACAGCAAGTTTTACAATAATCCTGATAAAATTAATCTTATTATTTCATAATGGCTAGTAAGTTAAGACGTTGTGTTAACGATCGTGATAAGTTTTGTAACATTTGTGGTGAATATATTTTAAAAGATCAGCGAAAACTGGTAACAGATACTATTACTTCTGTATGGCAAATATGGTAGGCATCAATAAAACCAATCGTCATAAATGGAAATATCTCAATATATCTTCAGCAAGAGGACCAACACCCCCATTCAGAAAACGTTTCAGTACCAGTTTTTCATCAGTTACCTGCTTTCCTAACGAAAATTCAGGTTATGAAGGATTTTCCATAATTTCCATTTTTTTAAATCTGGTTAGTTCTAGTCTTCTCTGATTTCTTGCAAAACTTGATGTACTCCAGGTATTTCTTTGTTAATAAAAAAAATTCTGTACTCTTCTTCTTATTGCATTGCAGTCTTCATCGACCTCTAAGGGCTCATTTCCTTTGTGATTCTGAGGTTCGTTGCAAGGACCGCGTTTTCATTCTTTTAGAAATCTATAAATAGTTGCTACCTTATTGGCACAGGTTGCCACAATTTCACGGACTTGGCTTGTCGGCTGTTGATGGACTAGGGCATCTTGTACGTTAAGTATGATTATTTTTTCTCGCAGAGAAAATGTAGATTTACAGACTCTACTAAGTTTGACCGGGGTAAAACCGAATGTTGAAGCCATCGCTGTTCTGATTTGAACTAAGCATACTATAGGTTTTTGCTTTATTTCTAGTGTTCCGTACGGAACACTTATAAGATCACTTCGGTGTCCGTCCGTCCGTCCGTCTGCCATACCCGATTTTCTCCAAAACTATTTGTCACAGAAAGTTGAAATTTGGTACTAATATAGGAATCGCTTCATCAGAGCCGTGTAGTTTTGAAAGTTAAATTTTGACTTAAGTGGTTAGTTTTGCGGGATGAAATCGGAAGCGAAAAAAAAAGTTTTATAGAAGGTCATCGAGTGAGGTGTCAAATGAAAGCTTGTAAAAACACGAGTTCAAAAATATATGTACTTGCGTGCACTTTTTTATATTATTTTTAAGAAATCGCGAAAAATCGCTGTCCCCCCTTATCTCGAAAAGTACCGATCAAAAAATTTTGAAAAAAAATCTGAAATATTCTCCACGGGGTGTAGATTGAACAAAAATTATCACGAGTGTATTACTTTAATAATTAATCTGGTATATAAAAAAAGCAAAAATTTCATGGTCATCAGTTTTCAGTCAAGATCAGAAACAAAACTTTGTTGAAAACTAATTTGGGGTGTGCTTTGTGACTGCACAACTGTTTTTTCAATATTTCGATATGGTAACTATTGCACTTCAATTCATAGACGCCGAACGCTTGGGGAATTGGCAACTCCATTTACAAAAAATTTCCTACAATAAAGTATTGAGGCACCTCCTTGAATGTCTATTTGTTTAAATAATAGCGCGCGTCAAAGTTGCATTACAAAAAACGAAATCGACAAAAAAAATAGGGCGATTTAGTTGTAAAATGCATAAAAAAAGTTTCTATTGAAAAATATATTGGAAAATATATAAATTGGAAAATAAAATTTTGGCCAGCGTTGCTTGATCCATGTCAGAAAACTGGAATCCTAAATTTTCGTCCCGAGTCTAATATATCAAATAACCGGTCAAGTGCAAGTTGAACTTGCACAATTAGTGTTCCGTACGTTGATTGTTTTTGAAATAAAAAGTTTTGTTAGGGTGGTATAAAATGATCAGTGACTTCACAAAACACACCCCAAAATGTTTTCAACAAAGTTTGTTTCCAATCTTTACTGAAAACTGGTCACCTTGAAATATTGGTTTTTTTTCTATACCAGATAAATTATTAAAAGTAATGATAATTTTCGTTCAATCTATACCTCGTGGAGAATATTCCAGGATTATTTCAAAATTTTTTGATCGGTACTTTTCGAGATAAGGTAGGGGACAGCGATTTTTCACGATTTTTTAAAAGTAATACGAAGAAAAGTGTGCGCAAGTATTACATTATATATATATTTTTTACTCGTGTTTTCACAAGCTTTCATTTGACACCACACTCGATGACCTAGTAAAAAAATTTTTTTTTCACTTCCGATTTCACCCCTCAAAACGAATCCCTTAAGTCAAAATTTATGTTACGGTGATATAAAATGATCAGTGACTTCACAAAACACACCCCAAATAAGTTTTCAACAAAGTTTATTCCAATCTTTACTGAAAATTGATGACCTTGAAATTTCTGTTTTTTTTTATATAACAGATAAATTATTACAGGTAATGCACTCGTGATAATTTTCGTTCAATCTACACCCTGTGGAGAATATTCCAGAAATTTTTCAAAATTTTTTGATAAGTACTTTCCGAGATAAGGCGGGTGGACAGCGATTTTTCGCGATTTTTTAAAAATAATACAAAGAAAAGTGAGCGCAAGTATTACATTATATATATATTTTTTACTCGTGTTTTCACAAGCTTTCATTTGACACCACACTCGATTACCTACTAAAAATTATTTTTTTTTCATTTCCGATTTCACCCCCCAAAACTAACCCCTTAAGTTAAAATTTAATTTTCAAAAGTACATGGCTCTGATGAGGCCATCAATTCCTATATTGCTACCAAATTTCAACTTTCTATGACAAGTAGTTTCGGAGAAAATCGGGTGTGACAGACGGACAGACGGACAGACGGACAGACGGACAGACGGACAGACAGACGGACAGACACCGAAGTGATCTTATAAGTGTTCCGTACGGAACACTAAAAAGACGTAAATTCTGTTGTCTTGCTATTTTTATCTCGCTAAGGCCCGGTTACAGTTCAGCATATGCCAATGATGCGTAAGCGAATCAGCTTGATTGTACTACTGCGAGAGTGACAGAGCACAGTATATACTTTTTCTCTCTAGTTTGGAACCGGAAAAGCGTAGTCTCAAGGGCAATTTATTTTAGAATAGATTTATATCACAGGTAAATTCTCAGGTAAAAATAGGAGATGACTTGAAAGTATGGCGTATATTTTTTAGATAAAACTTCAAAAAGTGTAATAGCATACTTTTTTTTTTCGATTTTAACGATTCAAAAAATATAATTGTTTATAACTTTTCAAAAAGTTAATAAAAAAATTCTCTGATAAAATTAGTTACGTTAAATAGATACAATTAAAACAAAAAGTTGAAAATTAATGATTTTTTTTTTATTATTTATGAATTTTTTCACATTCAGATATTTTTTAGCTAGCTGTGCGTCAAATAACAATTTTCAATTGCAATTACAGTGCCACCTCGACAATCCGGCCTAATTGAAACCGCGGTGATCCGAATTAGTAAATATTCGAATTACCGAAGCAGGACATTATTTATATTAAAAAACGAATCATTTAATACGGAACAACTAAAAAATAGTACATACATAGAATAATATTTAAAATAGAAGCATATCTTATCAAGTTTTATCTTATTTTGTAAAAAAATTTGTAATTTTTGTTTGCTTGACGCTTCTCTGGTTCATCATAAAAGCAATTTCTTTTAATCTTTGAAGTACAAGAATATCACTTAGAGGGATATCATTTTCTTCTGCCCATCTCATGCACACATTGAAACTTTTAACTGCCTCATCATTCTTCACAGTGTTTTTAAAAGTCTGGTTTGTATTAGTATTTAACTCTGAACCTTCATTATCACTCTCGTGTTGTTCATCTGTATCATCTATGTCTTCCAGTGGTAACAAATCTTCATCATTTTCAAGCCAATTACATATTTCCACGTTCGTGAGATTCTGCTCATTGAGAACATTCAGCATATCTGAAATATCTGTTAAATATTTACGAATTAACCAAAAAAATACTGAAAGAAAAATTTCAGGCTTTACCTTTCATTTCTTCAATCGTGGAAAGCAAATTGTGCCGCAATTCACTCAGAGGAATCAGATCTTCAGCATCATATTCAGTGTCTGGTTTGGTATCTGCCACATAAGCCATAATTTTGTGCCAGCACTTTTTCAAGACTTCAGGGGAGACTGTTTCCCATGAATTGCATAGTAGACATACAGCATCTTTTAGGTTAATGCATTTTAATGACCTAACAAGGTTCTCTTCATTATTTGATAAAATATGGGCTAAAAGACTTTTCCGATAAAATAATTTTGTCAGTCTGATTGCATTCTGGTCCATAGGCTGTAAAAGTGTAGTACAATTTGGTGGAAGAAATAATGTTGTAAACTGTCCAACCTCACTAGTCAGCTCTTCTATAGTTTCATGGCTCAAAGCGTTACAACGATTAGCAGGGCTCTTTCAGGCAAGTTGAGACTTCTTAAATGACTTTTGACTTGACGAATAAAAGAATGATGAAACCAGTCTAAGAAAATTGCTGTAGTCATCCATGCACTGGCAGATGATTTCTACTCAACAGGTATGTTCACATTTTTAAAAGCCCTCGGATTTTTTGCCTTTCCTATCACTAACAACTTTAATTTTTGTAATCCATCAGCATTGCAACATGCTAGAAAGGTAACGCGTTCTTTGTTTATTTTTTGACCTGGTGCGGTCTTTTCCTGAGAACGAACCAGCGTTTTTTCAGGCAACATTTTCCAATACAGAGCTGATTCATCTGCATTGTATATTTGAGTAGGTCCAAGGTTTAATTCTTTTATCTGATCTGCGAATAAAGTTAGGAAAGGAACGACGGCACTTTCATCGTTGGATAGTTTTTCGCCACAAACTTTTAAAGCACGCAGACCATGTCTTTCTCTGAAGTTAGAAATCCAGCGTCTGCTAGCTATAAAATTATCATTCCCGTAGGTTTCATTGTAAAACTGTTTTGCTTTGCCTGATAAAATTTCGTAGGAAATTGGGACGTGCCTTGATCGTTGCGTACAAAACCATGTATACAAACGAGTTTCCATTTCTGGATATTTGGCTTTTCGTAAGGTTTTTCTGACGCCAGGACCGGCATCACATTTGGAAATAAATCTAAAAGAAGTTACACGTCTATAGTGAGTGTCCAAAATTATCTTTAAAATAAATCATATATCCTTACCTTTTGATTTTCCCTTGCTTGTTTTTTATATCCGAAATTGTGGATGTATTCATTTGCCAACAGTTTTCCGCTTTCACCAAGAGCTAGTCTTTCTAATACATCGGACTTTTGTTTTATTGTTAGTGTAATATGTTTTCCTTTAGAAGGCATTTTAATATGTAGGTACATATACGTAAAAAAAACGTTTACATACTTATATGAACCACATAAAGTAAAATAGAACGTAGGTATGTTGTACTTGTGGCAATAAACAAACAACTACAAAGTCTTTAACCTTTAGACGGGATACGCGATGCGTTGTAGGCAAACCAAAGGCACCTACAGTTTGTGTGAAGCCCAGATGTATTAGACTGGAAGTTAGGGGAATCCCCTCAGATTTCATTTTTCCCATTTTAAATTAAGTAGATGTCTAAAAACGCAGGTCCGGATTACCTAGTACTATCAAATCCTGATTATAAAGTACACAATGCAATAGAAGTGTTTGTCCGGATTATTAAAGAATCCGGTTTAATGGAGATCCGGATTATCGAGGTGGCACTGTATCTCGTTTTATATCACAAATACGTGAAAAGTGATTTAAAACGATTTTGTAGATAATTATATTATCTCTCGGCTTTATTCGAAAGATGTTTTTGTAATTTTTATATTTTTGGAGAGAATTCCGAAAAAGTGATTTTTGGGGTAGTTTTTATTTTTTTTTACAACCCCTTCCACTCAATTTCCAATTTTTGACTATTGATACTTGATCTACGTATTAAAACTAATTTTTGTTCAAAAATTCAGGTTTCCATTTTGAATGGCGATTCAAAATTCTTATTGATCGGACTATACGAGAAGAATCATGTTACAAGGACAGTAAAAATTCAAAGTATTGAGAATAAAATTATGTTTATTTATAATTTTAAAAAGTCATTGTTGAAAAATATCGTGCGTATGAGATTTAAAAAAATTAATAATTATTCTTTGTCAGAAGCTTTGCAAATTCATATATTTAAATTTATACTAATATGACATTACGAATGTGTCTATAAAGAGCAATGATTTATTATTTTTTAGGACAAATCTAAACTATCACCATGGCTCTCGATGACAATAATTCAAACAAATATAAGTTAGAGTTAGTTTTTAGAAATATAATTTTGTTTATTATACTACATGTAGTGGGTACTTACGGAATATATTTATTATTTAAAGGAAATCCAAAATACTACACGTTAATTTTTGGTAAGTAAATTTTTTAAATTTCTTTAATCTGCTTCACTACTGAAAGAATTAAGAAACAAAAAAGGGTTTTTTGATATTAATCAACTATTTTGATTTTCTTTCGAGATAAGTTAAAAAAATAAGAATTTTTGCTCTCTACGTTTAGCTTCCCTGACTAAGAAAAATATGGTATCTTAATATATCGATCATCAGACACATTTTGCTCTCAGCACACGGGTTGCAACAAAATCTATTAATAATAAGCGGCGTGTGTGCCGAAGTGGCGATCTACGCTGATTTTAAATCACTCGTCGGAAACACATTTCTAAGCAGTTCCTTCAATGATGAGATTGTCCATAAAAAGAAGTTCATGAAGAGGGTGGTATGGGGAGTGACGAGTAGAACTACTGTGATTTATTGTCGAACTACATCCATCGAACGCTTGTTTTCGATGTTACATGTCATCAGCGTTTCTAGCGAGCTTCTTGCAGTCATGTAATTAGCTCTCTTCTGAATAGAATATAACAATCGTTAAGTAAGTTTGGGCGCTGAATTCCAATTGTAGTCGCAGTATGGCCGAATTTGGCTGTTACTGAGTATAAAGCTCTCTGGTACGAAATAATATTTGCAACTTTGGAGAAGCTTTCTATACAACATGATCATGCATAGACGTTTGCTCCCATACACCCGGAAAATTGGGTAGCCACAATGAAATGTAGTATCCCGACATAACTATGTCGGATTGCGTAATACACATAGTGGTATTTCAGCGTTTTATGCGGCCAAAATATATTTTTTTATTTTTAGATATTTTAAATCGGGCTTTATTTGTAAATATAGCTGTGAAAGCTTTTTGGTGTGCATATTTTGAAGAAAAATACATTTTAATACACAAAAAAACAGTATATTGGGAAACAGTACATGTTGATTTAAACAAATATTACAAAAATAATTATTCACGATGAAGAATCCCACGTTTCTTCGTCCGCATCCGAGCTCCTCTGCAGATTCCTCCACGGTTTTTTCTTCGTCTTCGGAACTTTCGTCGTTAATATTGGGTTCAGCAGAAACAATAATTTTTATTGCTTCTTTACTAAATGCCATAGATCTTTTTTTGGGTTTAGGCCTTATACTAGATATTAAGAGATCTGAGCTAAGCGATAATCTGTTGAAGACATCTAAATTGCATTCTTCTCTTGAGAATTTTCTAATAAAATTTTGCTGGTACAGGCGAAAGTGCCTTTTCCGTTACTGCTGCACCGTGAATTAACAATATTTTGTGCATCGTAGGAGTCATGGGATGCCAAGGATACAACTTCACATGCTGGTGGTCTCATATCCATAGTCTGCAAATTTATGACCACTCGATATTATTTCTAACATCACTTTCAAGTGATTTATGAAGTTGAAGCCGACACTAGCTGTATTTCAACCTTTTTGCTTGACAATTTCCTTGTCACTGTCCGATCTTAGCTGCTACTTTTCAGAATACTTTCGAATAATCGGATCCTAGCGTGCAATACAGACAAGCCAAACTGTAATGCATCTGTGTCGACGTTATTGGTGTTCCGTATGGAACACTTATAAGATCACTTCGGTGCCCGACGGTCCGTCTGTCTGTCACACCCGATTTTCTCCGAAACTATTTGATATAGGAAGTTGAAATTTGGCACTTATACAGGAGTTGATGCCCTCATTAGAGCCATGTAGTTTTGAAAGGTAAATTTTGACTTAAGGGGTTAGTTTTGGGGAGTGAAATCGGAAGTGAAAAATTTTTTTTTATCAGGTCATCAAGTGAGGTGTCAAATGAAAACTTGTAAAAAGACTAGTTGGAAAATATTTATAACGTAATACTTGCTCACAGTGCGAAAATTCGCGGTCCCCCCACCTTATCTCGAAAAGTACTGTTCAAGAATTTTGGAACATTTTCTGGAATATCCTTTACAGGGTGTAGCTTAAACGAAAATTATCATTGCATTTGTGATAATTTATCTGGTACAAAAAAAAAAATGTCAAGGTCATCAGTTTTCACTAACGATCGGAAAAAAACTTTGTTGAAAATTTATTTGGGAAATGTTTTGTGAAGTCACTGATCATTTTATACTTCCGTAACGAAAATTTTTATTTTAAAAGCAATCAACGTACGGAACATTAATTGCGCAAGTCCAATTTGCACTTGAGTGGTTATTATTTTTTACATTAAGATCATTAAACTGCTTTGAACAGGACCACAAATGTAGCATCTCACTGTTACACTGCACGGACCATAGTTAGCGTCACTATATGTTTCATACAAAAATGGATGTCTCCTTGTACGAATTCGCTGTTTTCCAAAGCGCTTATTGCATTTGCTATGCAAGTAATTTCAGGATTTGTAATATCCAGTGTTTCTTTAACAAATCTAATCCTCACTGGCTGACAGTATCGTGGCGAATACGGAGTTGGATTCTGCTAAATAACTTTCTGGTTTGTCGCACAAATCAACTGTAGTAGAACAAAGCAACTTTGAAAAATGCTGCTCGCAATTACATCTTCTTGCATTTTTTGCTTAAATTGTGCTTGTTGCGATCCATCACATCCCCATTTCGAAATTAGTGCCAATGATTGACGCTTTTCTAGATTTAATTCTTTTAGTACATCCTCCAAATATGAGGCCAAAGGTTTAGCCGTGTGATCCAATAAAAGTTCTAAATTACGACGAATTATAAAAAACTAAAGTAAAGACTTATTAAAGCTCTTTGTTCCAAAATACACCATTTTGGCCTCTATAAAATATAAACTTTTAGTTGCAAATATTTCTGTAACATTTTCTATGCATATTTTTTTTTGTGATTAAAATTTCACTATAAAGTCCCGATCATGTACCGTATTGAGCTGTAATGCCTTTATTTTAACCTTTAGTATAAAAAGGCAAATTCAGCATTTGTGAGCATTGTTATTGCTAAAGTCCAACGATTAATGTGAACAGATAACATTTTATAGGTTGCGTCAGGTAGAACATTCTTTGAAAGTTTGTGTTAATCGTTTTGTAAAAGGTAAAATAAATTATGGAATAGAATAAGCATACATGTACATACATGTACAAGGTGGTCCAAATTGGACACTTTTAAAGGTAAATGTCTACAGGAGATAGAAGAAAACTGATGTCGGTGTCTGAGGCTCAATTTCTATGATGAACTCAATGGTGAAAACCGCATATCGATATCTAGTACCGTTTTAGATATACAGGGTGTTTTTTCAAAAATCTAATTCTTTTTCTATTGAAAATTTTTGATTTCTGTGAAAACATTCTCAAAGCACTTTTTCACATGGATTTCAACAGCGTAAGTTACATTTTTTACAGCGAATATTTTAATAGTTATTAACGCAAAAATATATCGGACGGAACGACAATATCAATTGTTTACCGATAGTAGTCAAATCATAAAAAAAATTCCCAGAAGTAACTCTAAGAGTCATAACTGCAATGAAATTTACTAAATGCTATAATACTTAACTATGTATAAAATAAAACAACGATAAAACAATTTATTCCGAGTAGAGCAATCTAAAACAAAACAATTTTCTATAAGAGATATTCGAAATGTCGACCAGCTTCATTTACACATAGGCGGCACCTTTTCTGGACACTTCTTACCGAGTTGATTAGTTCAAGAGGAGTGCAAGCTGCAAAACTTTGTATCGCTGCGACTTCTAACTCTTGCCTAGTGTTTGTCGGCAATTAAAAAATTTGGTCTTTCAATCTTCCCCAGAGATAGAAGTCCATGGGTGTTAAATCCGGTAAACTTGCCGGCCAACAGCTTGGACCTTAGTTGACTATCCAGTTATTGTCGAAATTGGCCGATAAAAATTACTGATAATTGCAGCGTTATGAGGGTGTGCCCCGTCGTGTTCAAAAAATATATTTCTAAGGACCATTAACGGCAGTTCATCAACAAGAAGCTCTATTTGTTGTCCTAAAATTTCTAAATATCTCTGAGAGGTGAGTGTTTCTTCGTAAATAAATAGACCTATAACCCTGCCTCTAAAAATTCCTGCCTACACATTAAATTCAGATCTGCCTTGATTTCTTTGCTCCACAACTAAATGAGAATTTTCTTGTGCCCACGTATAAGAATTGTAACGGTTAAAAATAACTGCATTGCAATGCAATTTAATAAAAAATTCGGAACATGGTTACATTTCTCCAGAAATCATTGGCAAAAATCCATACGCCGTTGAAAATCTCCATCTCTAAGGTGATGAACTTTTGTTGTCCTATATGGCCTGAATTTGTGCTTCTTCAAAGTACGACTTCCGTTAGTTTTTGGTAGACCAGTGGATTCTTTTAACTATCGGGTTGAAGTGTTGGGATTATTTCCGATAGTTCCTAAAACTACTATTTCTTCTGACTCCTTATCCCTGTTTGATGCATAATTTTTGGGTCGTTTCTTTTCAAACTGGCTACTATTAAGTAGGTTATGTCGCAATCGAGCGAATATATCCTTGAAGGATTGACGCCTCTCTGGATACCGTTCGTGGTACAAATTACTTGCCGGTTCCGAATTTTCTCCGGTTTGTGTGAAACACACTCTCATATCTCATTTTTCGTAATTTTCAAACTTCATTGCGATTTATTTGACAATTCAATAACTGATCCTGAAATAAAATTTGACTACGAGTAAACAATTGAATTAAACCATATGGCTGCTCAGTCCAAAGCCTATTTCACAAAATGCGCATTTAAAACTCGCGTAAAAACTGAAAACCTTTACATTTTGAAGTAGATTTCAGCAAAATATAAAGTATACTCTATTTTTAGAATTGTAATTTAAAGCTCTATTCGGACAAGAAAAAATATACAAGGTATCCCATTTAAAAAATATATTTTTGAGTTAATAACTATTAAAATTTTAGTTGTCATAAAATGTAACTTGCTTTGTTGAAATCTACGCGAAAAAGTGCTTTGAGGATGTTTTTTACAAAAATCAAAAATTTTAAATAGGAAAAGAATTACAAACATTTTTCCAAAATGCAGATTTTTGAAAAACACTTTGTATATCTGAAACGGTACTAGATATCGATATGCGATTTTCACCATTGAGTTTATCATAAAAATTGAGCCTCAGTCATCGACATCAGTTTTCGTCCATCTCCTTTAGATAAAGGGGATTACCTTTAAAATTATCCAATTTAGACCACCCTGTACATATTAGAGCCATAAATGTTACTAGGCAGAGCCACGTCGCCCCTGTTCAATAGAAGAAGCTTGTAATTCCATTCTTTTATTATAGTTTAGTGTATATTGTTCCTGAAATAAATGTAAATTTTTTAAAGAAAAAATATTTTAAAGAATAAATTATTTTTATTAGCATATAAGATATAAAAATCAGTTTCATTTCATAAAAAAAATATATTATCCTTAAGCTTGGCAACAGTGTAATCAATCATTCAGTCTTAACTCTGGTTACTTTTTTTACAGACCCCAAAAATTTTGAACTAAGTCTATTTTTAAGAGACCTTCTGCACACCAAGAAACTGTTGAGACTTTATTTCATTATTACTTTAAAACAATTGTGAATTGACACTACTGTTTCATAATTACTTTAAAACAATTGCAAATTGTTACGAATGCGTCGTTAGTATCGATTAAAATCACAATTATCTGAATATTTAATAAGGAACTCAATTCATTAGTACTTTTTTAAATTAATATTATTACTGGAACTTACAGGAACAATTCGAGTTAATAAAACGCTATAAAATAAATAAAATACCGAATTAAGTAGTCAGGAAACAATAAAGAAATGAAGTTATATGAGGTCGGAGCAAATGTGGGCGATCAATTTAACACGCTATTTTTAGTCAATGTCACTTGTGTCAAGTGATTGCTGGGTGGTTGTGAAAACTCAATTATTCCTATAGGTATGAATATGAGAAGATAACATCGAGAAACGAAAAACGTCTAAATACTAATCCACAAAGTCAAAAGTGCAACCATATAAAACATATGCAGGGATTTTCTTACATGAGTTGCTTAAAGACAAAATGTTTGGCTCTCGGTTTGAGTTCGCAAATCCTCAGCCTTCTTTTCAATTAAAAAAGATTGTGTTCGAAACCATGGTACATGTGTGTACGATAAATGTTAACATTAAGAATATATAATTGTACGAAACTTAAATTTCTTCACCAATAATAGTGCAAATGAAAAGAAAAAGTAAAGTAAATTTACATAAGTTAAAATGGACAATAAAAATTTTTAATAAATCTAAAATCAATGAATTTGTTTTAGGTTTGAATTTGCAATGGTTACCTCATGACTTTACATATTTAAATTGGTTTTCATTCTTTGTATCTCCTCATGTAAGAACAGGAATCATCATATTTCGTTCCTTTTTATGTTATACTAACCGTGCCTGCGGCTCCGCTCGCGTGGACCTGATTCACTATTATCGTCACTGCTTATTCCTTATGTTACCTAACGTAATAAAATATATCCTGTAACCTGGCTAGAGAATATATGTATTTTATAAAAAAAAAACAGACAGATGGACAGAAAGACGTTGTGTTTTATATATATTATAGATTTTTTTTTGATAAATATAGTCAAGAATTTTAAAAAAATACGCAAATACGTTCTCGAATAATAAGCACACTAACGGACCGACAGACAGACAGAGAGACATTGGGTTTTATATATATTAAACAGATTATTATTATTATTATTATAACAAAAAAGTTCTTCTTTCTCACATTTGGTCAATGTGGCTCCATGTTTGGCTGACGGGCCAAAGCCAAGTCAGCACAAACGCTATTACCATTATGTATTAAGGAATGACCTGACAATGTTACGTGTTTTCAAAATCACTGACTTCTGAATGTTTCTGTGTATGTTTGTGTTGAGTCCTAATTGTACTAAGTGTGGTGTGAATGTTATTGGTGTAAGGCCTGTGGCTGATATAATGCGGGGGACAATGATGGCTTTTTCTTGTTTCCATAGCCTTTTTATTTCCGTTGCAAGGTCTGTGTATTTGGAAATTTTTTCTGTGTATTTCGTTTGGATGTTTGTGTCGTTAGGGAAAGCTATATCAATTAGATAGGTGACTTTTCCTTTTTTGCACTGAAAAGTAATATCGGGTCTATTGGCAGAGACTGTTTTATCTGTATGGATGCTCATGTCCCAGTAGAGCTTGTAATCTTTATTTTCAAGTATGGATGTTGGTGTGTATTTGTTGTAGGGATCTGTGTTTTCTATGAGTTTGTATGTTGTGGCTAGTGCTTGGTGATCTACTTTGGCAGCTGACTCATGTCTGGCTGTGTATTCCGTTCCGGCTAATAGTTTACATCCGCTTGTTATGTGTTCGATCGTTTCTTTCTGCTGGTGGCATTTTCTGCATCTGTCTTCTGTAATAGTTGGGTCTTTGATGATATGCTTTTGGTAGTTTCTGGTTAATATGACTTTATCCTGGATGGCAAGTAAGAAGCCTTCTGTTTCAGGGAATAGCTGCCCATCCTGTAACCAGGTGTATGATTGTTTTTTATTTACGTGGTCTTGTTCTATGTGGTATCTGTGTTTTCCGTGGAGCGTTTTCTCAGACCATGTTTTCATCTTTTCCTGTTGTAATTGGGTGTGACTGTGTGTGTCTGCTGAGTGGTCTGCTCGGGATAAGTCGAGAGGTGTGTAGTTTTTGTCTGCTTTCACTGTCGCTGTGTGGAGGGCTGTTTGCTTGCTGTAAAAGAATTTCCTAAGTGCTTGTATTTGTTTTGTGTGTAATGATCTGATGTCTATAATTCCTCTTCCTCCTGCCTTCCTCTCGATGATAAGTCTTTCTTTGCATGCGTTGGGGTGTAATTTCCTGTATTTGGTGAATTGAGATCGTAGAAGGATGTGAATATTTTCTATGTCTGTTTGTGACCATTTGATGATACCAAATGAATATGTGAGTATAGGTATAGCGAACGTGTTGATGGCTTTAGTGAGATTCTTAGAGTTGAGTTTTGTTTGTAAAAGTTTCGTCAGTCTGTTTTTGAATTCGGTTTCTGAGCTCTGTTTCGATGTGAGTGTGGTTGAGTTTGGTGCTTTGTTGGAAGCCTATGTTTCTTTGTCGAACATGTTATCGAGTGTTTCATTGTTGATGGTTTCTGTCTCATGGTCGCATTTCCATTGGCCTTTGTTGATGTGGAGCACTTTGCATTTACTTATACCAAATCCCATATTCACATCTAAGGTGAATATTTCTCTGATTTTGAGGAGTTCTTTCAGCTGTATTTTTGTGGCAGCGTAGAGTTTTATGTCATCCATATAGAGGAGGTGGTTTATTTTATATTGATTCACTTTTTGGTGTCTGATATTGAAGTCATGCTCTGTTCTGTTTAGTATATTTGAGAGTTTATTGAGACAGAGGCAAAACCATAGAGCGCTGAGCGAGTCTCCCTAAAATATACCCCGTCTGATGTTCAGTTCTTCTGTTTGGATGCGTTCGGTTTGTGTTTCTAGGTGTATTTTGGTTTTCCATGTTTTCATAATTTGCGCGAGAAATTGCCTGAGGTGTTGGTTGACTTTATAGATTTCTAGGGCTCTGATTAACCAGCTGTGGGGTATGGAGTCGAAGGCTTTTTTATAGTCTATGTAACCGATGTGAAGGTTTCTGTGTTCTTTTCTGGTTTGTCCCATAATCACGCTGTCTATGATCAGCTGCTCTTTGCATCCTCGACTATTTTTCCTGCATCCCTTCTGCTCTTCTATGAGAATATTGTTTTCTGTTAGGTGTGTGTGTTCTATTTTCTTCGAAATTGTGGCTGTGATGATCTTGTATAAGGTTGGAAGACAGGTCGGTAGTTTGACGGGTTTGTGGTGTCTGTGCTTTTGGGTTTAACGTATGTTATTCCTTGTGCAAGGAAAGTGGGAAATGTGCGTGGTTGTAGAATGGCTTTGTTGATTTGGTGTGTGAGTGCTTCGTATGTGGTGGTTAACCGTTTGTACCAGAAGTTTTGTATATTGTCTATTCCAGGACATTTCCAGTTGTGTGTGCGTTTGATAGTTTCTGCAATTTCTTTTGTATTTAATGTGGAATTTTCTTGTTCTGTCACATGTTTATGTTTGTCTTCTTCGGCTTTGATTCAGGGGTGCTATTATTGTGTAGTTTGGGTTCTGACCAGATACTTTCCCAATAATCTGTGAGTTCTTGTTTATTTGGTGGTTCAGTCACTGCTGTCTGCTTGTTGTACATAGTTTTCCGGTAGAACTGTTTTTCGCTCCTTTGGAAGAGGTTGTTGGTGCCTTTCCACTCGTTTGATTCTTTGTATCTACGAAGTCTTGCGGCATATACAGATAGTTTTTGTTTCAAGGTATGGAGGATTTCTGGCAGTGTTCTGTTGGAAGACTTAGATTTGATCTTGGTTACCCCCTGTGTGACACGTTTGGACGTGTTCCCGCTTATAAACTGGGTAAGATGTCCTAGATCTCTCCTGATGTTATTGATTTTGTTTTCTATTCTTATTTGCCATTTGTTTGTGTGTGAGTGTGTGTGTTTGCCATTATTATTATTATTACTATAATTATATAGCCTGGCCAGAGAACATATGTATAAATTAAAAAAAAAGCACGTAAATCAGATAAGTAGTTTTCAAGTGATAAGCGCACTAACGGATACACAGACAGACAGACAGAGAGACGTTGCATTTTATATATAGTGTATTCTTTGTTACATGCTATTGTTCCATATTTAACGGTTTAGGCAGCGTGTCGCAAGAGAACGCGCTAGCAGCAAATTTTTTTTCGACTTGATTCGCTATTGTCGTCACTGCTTAATCCTTATGTTACCTAACGTAATAAAGTATATCATGTAACCTCGCCATGGAACATATGTATGTTTTTTAAAAAAAAGGCACTTAAATCAGAGAAGTGGTTTTCGAATGATAAGTGCAGTAACGAACAAACAGACAGACAGACAGAGAGACGTTTCAGTTTATATATATAATAGATTATAGATAACCTGGCCAGAGAACAAATGTATGAACTAAAAAAAAAACATGTATATCGGATAAGTGGTTCTCAAGTCATAAGGGCACTAACGGACAGACAAACAGAGAGACGTTGCATTTTATATACATTATATTCTTTGCTATATGATATTGTTCTATATTTAATTGTGTAGGCAGTGTATTGCAAGAGGACGCGCTAGCGGCAAACTTTTTTCTGACTTGATTCGCTATTGTCGTCACTGCTTAATCCTTATGTTACCTAACGTAATAAAGTATATCCTGTAACCTGGCCATGGAACATATGTATGTTTTTAAAGAAAAAGCACTTAAATCGGAGAAGTGATTCTCGAGTGATAAGTGCACTAACAGACAAACAGACAGACAGACAGAGAGACGTTTCATTTTATATATATAATAGAAGATTATAGATAACCTGGTCAGAGAACAAATGTATGAACTAAAAAAAAAAACCTGTATATCGGATAAGTGGTTCTCAAGTCATAAGGACACTAACGGACAGACAAACAGAGAGACGTTGCATTTTATATACATTATATTCTTTGCTATATGATATTGTTCTATATTTAATTGTTTAGGCAGTGTATTGCAAGAGAACGCGCTAGCGGCAAACTTTTTTCCGACTTAATTCACTCTTACTGTCACTGCTTATTCCTCATGTTACCTAACATAATAAAATATATCCTACTACCTGGCCAGAGAATATGTATGTGTTTTTTAAAAAAAAGCACCTAAATCGGATAAGCGGTTCTCGAGTGATAAGCGCACTAACGGACAGAGAGACAGACAGAGAGACGTTGCCTTTTATATATAATATAGATGAATGCCTAAATGCTGAGATGCAGTTCCTTCAATATTAAGTTTATTTGATTGTGCCAACATTATTTTACACCAATGTTGATATTTCCAAATCATTGCCTAGCAAAATACTTTTATAATTTTAATGATTTAAAACTCTAGGATTTTATTACATTTTATATGGAATTTAGTTTTCTCATAATTTCTATGTTCGCTTGTAGATATAAGTTCTTTTCAGATGCTTATTTTAACGAAAAATACAAATAAATATACATTTCGAGAAAGAGATCAATTAACGTCAAAACGGTTGCTTCTTTAATCTATTGCAACTAATTTACTATTCCTTACTATGTAGTATAGCTTCTTTTAATGATGCTATAGGTTTTTGATTTACCATGTGTACTCATTAGAAAAGCATAAATTACTATTGTTGAATTACCAGTTCTAAATTTACAGCTTTTAGAAATTTATAAATGGAAAAACTTTATGAAAAAGAACTTAGAGCAGATAGATAAGAAAACTTAAATCAATCACCTAGACTATCGCAAACTCAAGACCTACACCGACAAGTAAGCGATGCACTCACTAATAAAAACTATAGAATCCTGAAGTTTTGTAAATAAAGGAAAAATCCCAGATAATCGCAGGGACGTCTAGATTACACCAACACATAAAAAGGCGGTAGTAAAGATTCCAATAACTACGAGTGGGTTTCATGCGCCTGTACTTTCGGCATGCTATGAAAATATAATGAAAAGCCTTATCGAGGATAAATATCGGTCAATTGAACTGCTTCTTCTGGATCTAACAAAGTTCTATGATACCTTCCTATATGTAAATATGTACCATTAATAAGAGCAGATTTTACCATATTATAAGTCAAGAAAAAAACTATGTAGTAAGGGTGCATGCAAAAAAAAATAAATGCGCCAAAATTGCCTTTTGGCGAAAATCGACGCAAATGCGAGAGTATTTTGCTGGTTTGTATTCATGATAAAAACGTACTCCGATATTTTTAAATTTCAAGTTTTATGATCCCTAGATCACAAAAACATATTGTCTCATCAATCTGTCAGTCGGTTAACACGATAACTCCCGAACGAAATAAGATACCGATTTCAAATTTAACACACATGTAGTACTTTATATGGGGATGAAGCCTGTAGTTTTTAGAAAATATCACTAAAGGAGAAGGGGGCGAAAGAGGTGATGTTTTTTGATTATTATTTTAAATTATTATAGGTATTTTTCTTAGTTTAAAATGAACAAACTTTAAGCCAATTTTTTTTGTAGGGAAACATATAAATGAAAGTGTTAAGGGGTAACACCTCAGTGGCGAGCGAAAATCAAGGGTTTTTGCAATTTTTTTTTCATGTGGAAGGGAAAGTAATTGAATAAAAATACTTAAGGATGTTATGAGGCATATTTTTAAGTATAGAAAAAAAATATTTAAATATATTATAAAATGGTAGCAATAGAGCTGTTCTCATAAGATATCTTGAAGTGAAGAGGCTCCAAGGCACGCAGTAGAACTGCCGCAAATTTGAATCTGGAAAAACAAAAAAATTATCTCTTTAGCTAGATCATATTAGCTAGAGAAATACGTAGAGGATTTTGAAAATATTGATTTCTGTGAAAACGGCAAGCCCTCGAAGAAAAAGTTCGATTTTTGACCCAAAAAAATTATAGTTGTTTCTTTGTAAAAAAGGGTATAATCAATTTATTGAAAATCCCGTAGGTATTTCTCTTTGAAATGTTCTTTTAAAGATATATTTAAAATTTGGAGTGAATAAAATGAAAATTGTTCGAGTTATGCTGCGTGCCCTTTCGAAAAATCGTATTTCGAGAAAAACGTGTTCAAAGTTTTAAGTCACATTATTTATATCAAAAAATGAAAATTTTGAGTGTTTCAAATTTTTTTGCCATTAGTCTGCAATCCCAGCTCCATAAACCTGTCCTTAGCTTAAATTTTCCTCTTCATTTTCATTTCTTATCGATTTTAGTTCGGCGCTAGCTTCTAATGCCGCATCCATCAGTGACTCCTCAGCGCGCTTAATTCGAGTAGCATTGTCTTCGAAGCAAAAACTATAGGACTGGCAGCTAATAGTTAACGCCAATACTGTCATTATTTTTAAAATACTTGTTAGACCATCATTAAAAATACATACAGCAATATCAGTTGCTACATTAAATACCGTTTTCCCACATGAGTAGATCTTAGAAGCTAGACTTCAAATAGCATTACTAAAACTTTCATAGCTATTTTGTGTATATCCTCCCAAGCAACGTGTAAACAACTCGTCACGGCTCAACTCTTCATAAATAGGTTTTATGGCATGAAAAACTGTATCGGAAAGTGGTAGTTTATGATGGAAGGAGCCTAAGGAATCCGATGTTTGCACCTTCTTCCAGTCACACCAAGACTCTGAGCATTTCTCGTGCTGTGGATTTTCGTCGGTTGACATCTTGTAATACAAAGTCGCACATCTTTTCGCATGTTTTCAGTAGAGTTTGGATTGCGCCGTATTGCCACACCATAATAAATTGCTAATTCATCAAGTAATTTGGCAGTAAACTTATTCTTTCCTCTGAGGTTTATACCAACGTATTTTCGAACAAAGAAAATTTGAACTGAACATAAACTACTTCTAACGACATCTATCTAAAAAAAATCGTGTAAACATAAAACATTTTTCTCTTTATTCTTAAATGTTTAAAGTATGTTTTAAACTAATAAAAAAAAATCGATTTTTTGTGGGTTCTACAGTGGTGTTACTCCCTAAAGACATTGCTTCAAAGATGCCGTGTTTCATGTTCCCTTTAGGACTCTTGAAGTCTAAAAATTCTATTACTTTGTCAATATTTGCAATTATTTATGGGTGTAGGGTCACGCAGATCGTTTGTATTATTTTTACGTTATTTTCAATTATCATACATATTAGAGGTTAATGAGGTAGAGGAGATGATAGGAGGGGTTGTATATATCGTAGTATACGTCCTTTTCAGGGTTCTTGAAGTTAAGGAACTTAAAAATTATGTGACTATTTGATTTTCTCCTTAATTGAACATAAAAGGACTTAACGAAAAGGGAGAAGGTGTCAGAGGGGTTGCAAAATATTATGTTATACTTCTATTTCAGGATGCTTTGAGCCCACAAATCCGAACATGTGCTCTTTCTACTACTCAGTATATATCACCACTACACCAAACCCTTTACTTTTGCACTCGACGTGCGTTTCGCTAACCATGTTAGCTTCATCAGGAGCGATGATTGCTCCTGATGAAGCTAACATGGTTAGCGAAACGCACGTCGAGTGCAAAAATAAAGTGTTTGGTGTTTGGTGAGTAGTATCATTGTGCCAAAGATTCCACATTCCCAACTTAGTTGTGTTCTTTTGTTAATATTTTCATTGGTTAAATATATAAGGAGTTAATAAGATACGGATGGGGATTAGAAGTAGAGGTGTTGCTTCGTATATATCGTATTTCCAGGGTTTTTGAAACGAAGGATTCGGAATATTATTTTATTATTTTCAATAGGTCAAATATAAATAGTGCTAATGAAGTAGGGGAGGGGTTAGGCGACTTGCTTCGTATATATCGCCTTATAGTTCTTTTTAGGTTTCTAGGGTCAAAGGATCTGAAAATCATGTTATTTTCTAACATTTCTAATTTTAACGAAAATGAAGCCCTTCATTTTTCAAACTCTTGATTATTATATTTTTTTAAAGTACTCATTATTGAAAATTCCCAATAACAAAAAACGATCGTTATCAAATTTACAAAAGACGACTGAGTTTTCATCTTCTTATTATTTATGATGTTAATAAAAATAAGTAATCATTCTCGAAAAATGCGTTTGGAGAAATTTCTTTTTTTACTAGTTTCCGCTCTGCTGTAAGAATCTGGGCAGAATCCAGCAGAAACTTTTTTCATCAGTAAATGTTAGTCTTCAATCTTGAAAATTATGGTATCGGATAGTTCTTTAACAAGCCCTGAGCTCTTCATTCGTCCATCTGATAGCGGCATATCCTCAAGAAACCTACAATTTCTTCAGTTTTTCTTCCAATCCATCTTCCTGACCTGGGGTCATTATAGATCTAAATTTTACTTGAAAATAAAATGGGGCTGTATTAGCGTCCATCTGGGAAAATCTAAGTGCAATCTAATGACATACTCGGTTAACTTCAAGCATATTGTTTCAACTATCTTAAAATGTTTCCATTGGTTTTTGGTGCTTCCTATTATATTTTTTTACTGTAAACAATATTATTATATTATTTTTTATGGGTCTAGCACAAGTGCTGCAGGGAAGTCCCTAAAGTGCCACAGGAGCGACACGTGTGCGAAGAAAGCGATTCACGTTGTTCTTGAATTGCTGTAAATTGTACTCGGTGGGAAACACAGTCCTGGGCAAATTATTGCAAAGGGAAGATGTTCTCCATATAAAAGACAGCTCCAAACATGGGAGCAGTATTCCATAGTTGGTCGAATTTGAGCTTTGTAAAGAATTAACTGTTGTTGTGGAGTATAAAGCTTTCTGGTTCGAAATAATATTCCCAACTTTTGAGAAGCTCTCCTTGCTATTCCTGCAATATGTTCATGCCAGGACATATTTGCTCCCAAATTAACGCCCAACAAATTGAGTGACGATGTTAGAGGAACGGAGTGCCCCGACATAACTATGTCGGGTTCAGCACCGTTAACTTTTTTGGAAAAAAATGCCGCCTGGGTTTTTGTAGCGTTAAATTCCACTTGGTTACTGTCACCTCAAGATAAAATTTCTTTCAGGACTTTATTAAGTTGAATGACTTCCTACTGTCTGCGGATATTCGTCTGAGCAGCCGATGTCCGACCGTGAATGAAGAGATAAGCGTACTGTCATCTGTAAAGCTATAGATTGGATTCTCGGTCTTTTCCAGCAGATCGTTAACGTAAGTGAGAAGAGAGTAGGAGACAGTATGGAGCCTTGAGGTACACCGGCGTTGATAGTGAAGGTTTTAGAAAGAAATCCGTCGACTGCCACTTGTAAAGAACGCTCTCTGAGGAAACATGAGAGCCACAAACAGAACTTTTCAGACATACCACAAGAGCGTAGCTTAGCCAACAGCCCATCGTGCCAAACACGGTCGAATGCCTTGGTTATGTCAAGAACAACCGGTCAAGATTCTCCAATGTGTTCAATTGCGTTGTTCTTAACGTGTGCTACATAAGTCAGAAGATCTCCTGTTGATCTATTTTTACGAAAGTCATATTGGTGATCGCTAATATTTTTGAATCCTTCCAGATATTTTAGAAGATGCTGATTGATAGCTTTTTTCATGACTTTCGATATTATTGAAAGCAGTGGGATTGGTCGGTATTTATTTGGCAAGGTCTTCTTGCCTTTTTTAGGTATCGGCTGAACTGTGGCAGATTTCCAGCAAAAAGGAAATATTCCCTTTCTGTAGGATAGGTTGAAAAGTCTACAGAAAACTGGTGTTAATTCCCTCGCACAGTTTTTGAGAGCTATGGTAGGAATTCCGTAAGCGCCAGAAGCTTTTTTGGTGTCTAGCTTCATTAAAGTACGTTTTATGATACGCTGTCTGAAGACAATATCGGACATCCTTGGCTGCACTATGGGAATAGTAGATGGTGTTTTTCTTTGGAAATCGACAGTAGAATGTGAAGCAAAGAGTTCAACCAATAAGTTTGCTTTCTCAACAGTTGTGGCAATAGAATTATCTGGCCGTGTGAGTGGTTGTATGGTGGATTTGATGAAATTTTGACTAACTGCCTTAGCGACTGACCAAACGGACCTGGAATTGTCAGGACAAGCGAGAAGTTTGTTTCTAATTCGTTGATTGTGTGCCTCCTTGGTCTCGTCGATAATTTCTTTGCATCTGTTCCTGGCATGAACAAAGGTGTTACGGTTTATGGTGTTAGGATTTTCACGCCATTGTCGGTAGGCAAGATGTTTAGAAGCAACAACTTCTTTGCATTTTCGGTCAAACCAAGGCTTGCCGTTGGAAAGGCATTTCTTCGAAAAAGGGATGTAAGCCTCCATACCGGCCAAGATAACATCGGAAACCTCCCTGGCTCAGTCAGATGGGTCGTCGCAGTTTAGGTGCCTCTCTGTCACTGATTGGTAGGATACTCGATGTCGAAAGTAGTGGTCAACGACAGATCAAGAAGACTGGCGAACTCTCTGTCTCGATCAGGGATCCGTGTTGGTTCGTCAATAAACTGAGTTAAGCCGCAACTGATTGAAAATGATTCGCCTTCACGACCTTGCTCATCGGTAGTACGTGAATATTTAAGCAAGTTGTTGTTGTGGACATTAAAGTCACCCAGGATGGCAATTTCGGCATTTGGATAGTTAATTTGTAAATGATCGATGCTGTCTGCAAGAGAAGCGAAAATGTTCTAAAGTTAGTATCACTTGACGGTCGATAGAAGATACAGATGAACCTTGTAGTTCACTGAGTCGTTATTATTAACCACATAACATCAAAGTTTGGGGGCTCCAGAGCCTCTCCTCGTTGGCAAGAGAGGTCGTTTCTGACAAAAAGACACACTCCAAAGTTACGCCTAAATCGGGAATAGAAGTCGTACCCAGGATAAAAATAGTTGACTCTGTTGGTCGATGAACTGACCTTGGTTTCACAGAGAGCGAGTACATGAGGTTTATTTGATTGCAGGTGTTGGTACACTGAATTTATGTTCGAGTTTAAACCTCGTATGTTCCTAAAATCCATTTTGAAATTCTGATCTCTGCCCCCACCCGGAGATTCGAACGGGGGGCTATTTTGCCCATTTCTACCATCTAGGTTGTTCTTTAAGTCGCCTCCTACGACAGACAGAACGTACCGGGAGAGATATTCTATCCCGCTCCCCCACGGGGCGGGGGAATTAATTCGATGATTTGACTTTATTTTTAAAAATTTTTGAATAATTTTGTTGTTTTTTTATACTATTTTTTCTATCGTAAATATGTTCCAAATTCGCCGTTATATTTTTTAGACCTAATATTTGGTATTTTGAGCCAAATTGGAGTTACAGCGGGGGCACACAGGTTATGGTCTCATAGGTCATATAAAGCAAAAGCTCCGTTAAGATTTCTACTGGTACTTTTAAATACATGCGTATATCAGGTAAGTAATGTAACAATTTTTCTATTTTAATTAAAGTATTTTCTTCTTTTCTTCCGACTTATAGCTAGGCACTATTGACTATTTTCGTTGTTTCTTGCTCTACAAATTGTCGCTCCATCTTTTTCTTGGACATCCCATTGATCTTCTTCCATTTGATGACTTGTCTGTTTCTATCCGTACTATCCTGTTGTTTGCCAATCTTCCTATGTGTTGATTCCATTCCACTTTTCTTCTTCTTATTCACTGGTTGATATTTTCTATATTACATGTGCGTCTTATGTCTTCACTCCTTTCTCTATCCCTCAGTGTCTTGTTTGGTTGATTCCAGCATCCTCTGTGTTATACATATGTCCAGTCTTGTTTTAGATGTGTAAGTCATTACCGATCGTATTACGTTCTTGTATATTCTTGTTTTGGTCTCAACGGAGAGAAATTTATTTCCAAATATGGTATTATTGGGACACTCCGCTATCCTATTAGCCTTGCTGACTTGATATTTTACTTCTTCCTTGACTTTTTCCATTCCCAGGTAATCGATCTCCATCACCTGTTCAATTGATTTATTTTCCACCACCAGCTTGCACCTGATCGGCTTTTTTGCTATTACTGTTGTCTTGGTTTTTTCAGTTGAGATTGACATACTAAATTATTTTGCTGCTATGTAGAATTCCTATAGCAGCCTTTGCAGATCGTTCTCGTTCTCAGTCATTATTATCGCGACATCTGCATAACATATAATTTTAAGTTTTCTGTTACCCATTCTATATACCTTATTTCTTTTGACATTCTTTATAATTTCGTCCATACCAATATTAAATTGAAGAGGACTTAAAGAGTCTCCCTGCCTGATTCCAGATTCATAGTTGATTGGACCAAAGTATTTTTAAATATATAATTTATTATTATATTATATATAAAATAACTGTAATAAAAAGATCATTAAGAAAGGAATTTAATTTTTAGGGTTCAATTATCAACTGGTGTAGAGATCATAGAGGTCACCATAAGTTCACTGACACAAATGCAGATCCCCATAATGTAACTCGAGGGTTATTTTTCTCTCATTTAGGGTGGACAATGACGAAAAAGCATCCTGATGTTGTACAAAAAGGAAAAGGTATCGACTTGTCTGATTTGTATAATGATTCATTTGTAAGATTTCAACATAAATACTACTTCTACTTGATGCCAGTAGCTTGTTTCATGCTTCCGGTTGCTGTTCCCATGTACTTCTGGAAGGAAACATTTGTAAATGCATACTGCATTAATGTATTGCGATATTTGATAATTTTGCACAGCACGTTGACAATTAATTCACTGGCACACAGATTTGGATATAGACCCTATGACAGGTTAGAATTTTATATATATTTATATTTATATTTATATTTATATTTATATATTTTAGTTTTGTGTACGATCTATTGTATCTTTTTATGATGTTACGCCAGTACGTGAATAAATACTTCGAGTTTTATTCTCTCATTTGTCGATACTCATTCGAGTGATAGACTGACGAATGAAAAGACGGCGGGTAACTGCTGAAATATGAACTTTGTTCATTTTCAAAAATTAAAGCACGAACTAATAAATTAATAAGCAATAATTATAAATATAGATATGAAATATATGACAGAACTTTTTAAGAAAGAAGAGAAGGAAACAGAACTGAGAATATTAGAGGTAGTAACAAGAAATGAATTTTCGATAAACAAAAAGATGTATTAGCTATTATTATAGCTAACTTAAAAATAGAAGAGGCTCAGGCCAAGACGGTGTTTCTAACGAGTAGCTCAAGTACGGTGAAGAAAATCTGACTCAACAACTAACAATTCTAACAATCGACAAAACCTTTACCCGACATAAAATTGAAGATAAATGTATAACTAACACTACAATCTTGGTGTTAAGGGTAGTATATAATCACAGAGGGATAAACTTTTCAACTGAGATTTTCAAACTAAAAACGAAGATAATAAGAAACAAAATCAACGAGCAAGAAACACAGGATTTTAAATTAGTACGTCTTGTACGGCTATTGTTTTTATCATATCATATTGATTAAAATCCAGTAAACCAGAATTATTGTGGTTAATTAACTTAGACAAAGCCTTTTCTCAAATACAATTAGAAGACGTAGCACATCTCCTTTTCGAAAGACGTGTACCGCACAACATCATCAAAATAGTAAAAATATTTACTAAAAAATGACGTCATAGCCAAAATAAATAATGAACTCATAAAGCCAATATCGGCAAAAAGAGGAATTGACCAAGAAGACTCCTCAAATGTACTAATGGATGAGATAACTGGACAAATTCATAACATAAAAAAAATACTGTACTATGCTTACGATGTTGTGGTGACAACAAAGAACCAAGATGATCTTCAGAGGTTACTTTATCAATTTAAAAAAAAGATCCAAAAAAGTTTGAAAGATCACAATTAAGTGTACATTAATGTAAACAGAGGAAACCCGATACGAAATATCAAACACAAAATATATAGTTGAAATAACAGAAATGAAAATAATGGGCAGAATAGTGAGAAAGGTCCTATTCGTTGGAGAAAGAAGCGATAACATTAGACAAATATGTAAAATGGATAATATAAATTCCTAGATATCGCACAAAATACAATGGAACATCGCAAAACGAGAAAATTTGGAATCATGAGAGATATGTCACCAATAGGAAGGAGAAACATGAGTAGGCTCTGAAAAAGTTAACAATGTAAGATAGGCGAAGGCGGTAATAAACAGACCATAGTGCCTATACAATACCGGAAGGAGAAAAAAATTTTGCACTAATCTGTACTTTAGATATTGCCTTTTATTTTATTCCGTATTGCAATACTTCTTCAAAAGAAAAAATATTTAATGTCAGTTAAAAATAAACAGAAAAGGTATAGTGCATCAAAAAGTATAGGAGATCCAAGAAAAATAGATAAACTCCAGGCATAACGTCTCTCACTTACTAACCTACGACGAAACATGCTTCGCTCTACTACATAGTCCATCATTTAGCAAGGGCGAAGATAACGATCTACGGCATCTCGTACCACAGAACCGACAGTAGTAAAGATTCAAGCACCATATCTCAAAAGATGTTGATGTCAAACAAACCTCAGTGTCATGATGTGAAAAAATAATGAAAAGGCAACGAACACACAGCTGATCCCGCTGTAGAGGCCGAATTTGATATTTTATCCTTCGTCTTCGTAATATTGACAATATGCTAGATGTAACTAGAAAAAATTATAAAATAAATATATATTTAGCGTTCGTAGAAAGTACGCAGGAAAAATATATTGGCTAATCGGATGAAAACGTTCAGTAAATTTTTTCTTTGCATTAATAGGTAATATTAGCTTTCTGACAAAAATTATATCCACCAAACCTTTTTTTCTCATGATGCTCCCTTGAGAAAATGATGATGATTTTTTTTTGAAGAGAAGGGAAGTGAGGTTGATGTAGTAGATGATTGTGCGAAAATGATCAATGATTTTTTTTTTTAAAAAAAAAGCTTTATTTTTTTTATGGGTCTAGCATTCGTGCTGCAGGGAAGTCCCTAAAGCGCTACAGGAGCGACACGTGTGCGGAAAAAGCGATTCACGTTGTTCTTGAATCGCTGTAAATTGTACTCGGTGGGAAACACAGTCCTCGGTAAGTCATTCCAAAGGGATGATGTTCACCATATAAAAGACTACTTGAAAAGCGTTGTACGAGGAGTAACAAGCTGAACCTCGTACGGATGTGAAGTATCAGTGCGACGTGTACTTCTAACATGCACCTCTCTGGGAGGAATTAAGCAGGTTACATCCCTCGAACACTCTCCACGAAAATACTTGTAGAATAGACTCAAGTCGCCAACCTTTCTTCGATGTTCCAGCGAATCAAGGCCGCCGGTCAGTTCTGGGTCTCCAATCAGACGAACAGCCCTTCTCTGAACAGAATCCAACAAATGCAATGTATGTTTAGGAGCGGAGCCCCAAACATGGGAGCAGTATTCCGTGGTTGGTCGAATTTGAGCTTTGTAAAGAATTAACAGTTGTGGTGTAAAGCTTTCTGGTTCAAAATAATATTACCAACTTTTGAGAAGCTCTCCTTGCTATGCCTGCAACATGTTCATGCCAGGACATATTTGCTCCCAAATTAACGCCCAACAAATTGAGTGACGATGCTAGGGGAATGGAGTGCCCCGACATAACTATGTCGGGTTCAGCAACGTTAACTTTTTTAGAAAAAACTACCGCCTGGGTTTTTGTAGCGCTAAATTCCACTTGGTTACTGTCACCCTAAGATAGAATTTCTTCCAGGTCTTTGTTAAGTTGAATGACTTCCTGCTGTCTGCGGATATTCGCCTCAGCAGCCGATGTCCGAGCGTTCAAAGTGAACGAAGAAATAAGCGTACTGTCATCTGCAAAGCTGTAGATTGGATTCCTGGTCTTTTCCAGCAGATCGTTAATGTAAATGAGAAAGAGACTAGGAGACAGTATGGAGCCTTGGGGCACACCGGCGTTAACAGTAAAGGTGTTAGAACGAAATCCCTCTACTGCGACTCGTAAAGAACGCTCTCTGAGGAAACATGAGAGCCACAAACAGAACTTTTCAGATGTAGCTTAGCCAACAGTCCATCGTGCCAAACACGGTCGAATGCCTTGGATATGTCAAGAGCAACCGCTCGAGATTCTCCGAAGTGTTCAATTGCATTATTCCAAACATGTGTTACATAAGTCCGAAGATCTCCTGCTGATCTATGTTTACGAAAGCCAAATTGGTTATCGCTAATAATTTTGAATCCTTCAAGGTCTTTTAGAAGATGCTGATTGACCGCCTTTTCCATGCTTTCGATATTATTGAAAGCAGTGCGACTGGTTGGTAGTTGTTTGGTAAGGTCTTCTTGCCTTTTTAGTTATCGGCTGAACTGTGGCACATTTCCCGCAGGAAGGAAATATTCCCTTTCTACAGGATAGGTTGAAAAGTCTACAGAAAACTGGTGTTAGTTCCCTTGTACAGTTTTTGAGAACTATGGCAGGTATTCCGTCAAAGCCAGAAGCTTTTTTGGTGTCTAGCTTCATTAAAATACGTTTTATGATACGCTGTCTGAAGACAACATTGGGCATCCTTGACTGCACTATGGGAATAATAGGTGATGTTTTTCCTTGGAAATCGGCAGTAGAATGTGAATCGAATAGTTCGGCCAGCAAGTTTGCTTTCTCAACAGGTGTCGTTGCAATAGAACTATCTGGCCGTGTGAGTGGTGGTATGGTGGATTTAGTGAAATTTTGACTAACTGCCTTAGCGACTGACCAAAAGGACCTGGAATTGTTAGGACGAGCGAGAAGTTTGTTGCTAATTCGCTGATTGTGTGCCTCCTTGGTATCGTCGATAATTTCTTTGCATCTGTTCCGGGCACGAACAAAGGTGTTACGATTTATGATGTTAGGATTTTTACGCCATTGTCGGTAGGCAAGATGTTTAGAAGCAACAGTTTCTTTGCATTTTCGGTCAAACCAAGGCTTACCGTGAGAAGGACATTTCTTCGAAAATGGAATGTAAGCTTCCATACCGGCTAAGATAACATCGGAAACCTCCCTGGTGCAGTCAGAAGGGTCGTCGGATCGAAAACAAACGTCTAACCAAGGGAGATTTTCCCATTTAGCAGATTTGTAATGCTAAATCTTGCACAGTTTAGGCGTCTTTCTGTCACTGAGTGGTAAGATACTCGATGTCGGAAGCAGTTTATGGTCGGAAGAACTCAACGGCGGATTTACGGTGACCTTGTAAATCTTCGGATTGGTGGTTAACAACAGATCAAGAAGATTGGCGAACTCCCCGTCTCGATCAGGGATCCGTGTTGGTTCGTCAATAAGCTAAGTTAAGCCACAACTGATTGAGAATGATTCTGCCTCACGACCTTGTTCATCGATAGTATTTGAATATTTAAGCCAGTTGATGTTGTGGACATTAAAGTCGCCCAGGATGGCAATTTCGGCATTTGGATAATTAATTTCTAAGTGATCGATGGTGTCTGCAAGAGAAGCGAAATGTGTTCTAAAGTTAGTATCACTTGTCGGTCGATAGAGGATGCAGATGAACCGTGTGGTTTGTTGAGTCGTTATTTTTAACCATAACATAAAAGTTAGGGAGCTCCAAAGCCTCTTCTCGTTGGCAAGAGAGGTCGCTTCTGACAAAAAGACCGATTCCAAAGTTACGCCTAAATCAGGAATAGAAGTCGTACCCAGGATAAAGATAGTTGATTGTGCTGGTCGATGAACGGACCTTGGTTTCCCAGAGAACGAGTACATGAGGTTTATTTGATTGCAGGTGTTGGTGTACTAAATTTATATTCGAGTTTAAACCTCGTATGTTGCAAAAATCTATTTTAAAATTATGATCTCTGCATGTCAACGCCCCTGAACCAGCCCCGCCCGGACATCCGAACGGGGGGCTGTTTTACCTCCGGTATTTTTTGTGGTGGAATTTGGTGGTTCAGTCACTGCTGTCTGTTTGTTGTACATAGCTTTTTATTAACTTTATTTATACTATTATTAAGTTAATATTAACTGAACCTAGAAAAGAAAAATACTTTTTAGGAATATTATACTACTGAGCAGTCTATAAGACTGATGAAGGTCATGGGTAATTTTTCTGATGCAGATTGTGAATCTCAAAATCCTTTTTGATATACTTTATATAATGGAGAAGTAAATATCAGACTATACAAATTCGGGTAAATTTTAAACGACCGAAAATGGGGGTAAAGAGGGAGGCAAACACTTTACAACATCAGAGACGGCGCAGACAAGAGAATCCCTAATTTGAGGTTTTTAGGTCTTTTATTAACTTTTATTTCCCATTAAGGAACGGCTATTTGAGTTTTGAGTCTATATCAATTCATTCATTTATGGTTGTTCCTTAGAAATGAGACATTATCTTTTATTAATAAATGCGATTATCCGATACGAATGGAAGGTAATAACAGTCTTATAATAAAAGGTATATGAAACGGCCTATTATTGTGGGCATTGGAAGTACCACGAATTCCGTAAAATTTTCGATGTTATATTGTTACAGTTATTATGTTATTATACCCTGAAAATTGATTGACTTCGTAGAACGGTCAAATGTGAAGTGTTATGTGTAAAACTGTGTAAAACTTAAAAGTCTCCTTGATTAATTAAATATAATCTAATGAAATCCATACTTTTCGCTAATAAAGAAGAAAATAAGTAATAACATATTTATAATTAACAGCTAAATATTTTTTTAATTTATATTTCAATAAGTTATATATAACCAGATATAACTAGCAATTTAAATTAATAAATATAATTAGCAACATCCGTACATATCCAAAGCTAGTTTCTACAAAACATCGGCTGACCATTCGGTTTTCATAACGGTACTGCCTGGAACAAAAGTAAGGTAACTTCTTGCATAATTTCCCACGAACATTGGCGATATTACCATAAGGTTAAGTTCACGATCTTTTGCCACTCTGTTGTTTTTTATTTTTTTTTATTCCTGTCCATTCTTTTACGTTCATGAGACATCACATTTCCTTTCTACGGTTTACGTCGATCTTCTATTTTTAGTGTTCCGCACGGAAGACTTATAAGATGATTTCGGTGTCAGTCTGTCACACTCGTTTTTCTCCGAGACTATTTGCCATAGGAAGTTGGAATTTGGTAATAATATAGGAATTGATGGCCTCATCAGAGCCATGCAGTTTTGAAAGTCAAATTTTTACTTAAGGTGTTAGTTTTGGGGGGTGAAATCGGAAGTGAAAAAAAGAATTTACTGGGTCATCGAGTGTGGTGTCAAATAAAAGCTTGTGAAAACACGAGTAATATATATATATATATATATATATATATATATATATATATATATATATATATATATATATATATATATATACTTCAGCACACTTTTCTTTGTATTATTTTTAAGTAACCGCTTTCCCCCCTTTATCTCGAAAAATACTAATCAAAGTTTTGAGAAAATTCTGGACTTTTCTCCACGGGGTGTAGATTGAACGAAAATTATCACTTTTAATATCTGGTATACAAAAAAAAACAAAAAATTTC
Source organism: Pachyrhynchus sulphureomaculatus (assembly GCA_019049505.1). Classification (NCBI taxonomy): domain Eukaryota; kingdom Metazoa; phylum Arthropoda; class Insecta; order Coleoptera; family Curculionidae; genus Pachyrhynchus; species Pachyrhynchus sulphureomaculatus. Next base: position 164,818,992 of record CM032447.1, on the reverse strand, counting down.
AAGGTCATCAGTTTTCAGTAAAGATTGGAAACAAACTTTGTTGAAAACTCATTTGGGGTGTGTTTTATGAAGTCACTGATCATTTTATACCTCCGTAACAAAAATTTTTATTTTAAAAACAATCAACGTACAGAGCACTACATGCGCAAGTTAAACTTGCACTTGACCGGTTATTCCTTTTAAGATGAGCTGTAGCAGGTGATACTTTTCCCCTCGCAGAACGTAATCAAGTCACTCGATCTAGCGGCATTTAACGCTTAATAATTGCCTCTAGTTTTTGCTCGTCGTAAAACCTCCTTATTAGTCAGTAGATTCTTCCATGAAACTCGCGGCATTCTTCGATGGATCTACATATGTGTAGCAATCAATTCGTTTTCCTAACAAAACTCGAGGCCAAGGTTCCCTACCATCTCTAACCGAGAAACTTGTCCAATTTTTTCATTAAAATCGCCAATTATTAAGGCGATGTCTGTTTGGCTCAATTTATTATGGATTTTGTATAACAGATCGTAGAGGTTCTAGATATTATTGCCCTATCGTATTTTCGCTGCTGTTGCGTAAACTTGAATTATACTCGCGCCGGCGTCATTCTGCCCATGAGCGGTGAATGACACTCCTTATTGAAAGTAGCCGTGACAAAAATCAATATCATTCAGGTGGTCACGGTATGGGAAATTACTGCCCGAACAGTACAGTGTACCATGTTTATTTTGACATTTACCTATGTCTGGCCAACGCAGTCCGCCAACGCCCATTATGTCGACATTCAGGCTTCTTTAATTAGATTGTCGAGTTAAAGGGTTCTTATGTTCCATGTTGCAATAGGAATTTTGGATTTCACTAGGTTAAACCGGGAGATTCTTGGCATCCCTCGCCCATTTAAGGGCTGCCCTGGACTAAGCGCTGTGTTGTTTTCTCTACGTAGTAACGTCCTGAGAATGTATAACGGGGTAGAGTTATGTTGCTTTCCCATAAATGTTCAGCACTAAGCCTTTCTGATATAAGAAAGAAAAGTAGGGTTAACACTCCCACCAAATCCACGTATTATTCCACATTTTTTGCTGTTGTGGTTTTTATCCGCAAATCTGAACAAGGAACCTCAAGGCCACTACCAGCTGGTGCCAGCTGAACTGAGGTAACTGGCTGTTACCCCTTGATCCCTCCTCCTTGCTTATGTCTTGTGTAGTAAGGCCCTAAGCTTGAGATTAGCATAGCACCTTATCGCAAAATTTAAAAAATCCTATACAGGTATATTTGTGACCCCCTCTGTAATTTAATCCACTGTTTTCTATCTATTCTCGCACACATTAAAATTTTAAATGGATAATTTATTTAGCGGGAAACGATTACATGACTAGCATGGTTTAACTACCCTCAGGTATAAAAACTCTTGGATTTGTGATGATTAGTATAACTGATAAAATTTGTTTTTTTCCCAAAATGCAAGCAAATCGAGTTCTATCGGACTCAACATGGTATTGTTTTAGTTAAAATAAGAACCTGTTAGGTTATTTAAGCTTAGAAAATTCTGGAATCATATTTCTGCCTGAAAAGGTTTGCAGGCTTTAACATAGTTATTTAATAAAAAATTTAATCACCTTTATAAAAAACAGTTGCTGAATCCCTTGAAGCTTTTCTTAGGTGAAATTTGGGAACTGTTGATGTTAACCATGAGTAAATGCTTTGCGAAATTCGAGATATCCACACATTAATAGGACACCCTGCATGTGCACTAGTATTGTAACATACCTTTAACTTTATATTTAATATAAAGCTTGTAATTGTTGTCTAGAACTTAACTAAAAAGTAATTAAAATATAAAAAATAATACCTAATAATAATTTCGAGGATTGTGATATAATAATAAATATAATATACGTGATTTGTATATATATATATATATATATATATATATATATATATATGTACATATATATATATATATATATATATATATATATATATATATATATATATATATATACTATACTAGCCGTGCCCGCGGCTCCGCCCACGTGGATTTGATTCACTACTATCGTCACTGCTTATTCCTTATGTTACCTAACGTAATAAAATATCTGTCATTATTTCCTATTATCTCCCATTATTTCTCCTTATCTCCCTTTATCTCTACATAATTTCCATTATCTAGGCTTATCTCTGCTCATCTCCCATTATTTCTCGTTACTTCCCATTATTTCTCCTTATCTTCCATTTTCTCACCTTATCTCCCATTATCTAGGCTTATCTCGACTTATCTTGCAATATTTCTCCATATCTCCCATTATTTCTCCTTATCTCCCATTGTCTCACCATAACTCCCATTATCTAGACTTATCTCTGCTTATCTCCCATTATTTCTCCTTATCTCCCATTATCTCACCTTATCTCTCATTATCTCACCTTATCTTTCATTATCTAGGCTTATATCGAATTATATAGAACATATCTATAAATTTATAAAAACACGTAATTCGGATAAGTGGTTCTCAAGTGATAAGCGCACTAACGGACAGACAGACAGACAGAGAGACGTTGCAGTTTATATATATTATATTCTTTGCAACATGATATTGTTCCATATTTAATGGTTTAGGCAGTGTATTGCAAGAGAACGCGCGCTAACCGTAAACTTTTTTCCAACTTGATTCACTAATATCGTCACTGCTTATTCTTTATGTGTACCTAAGACATAAGGATGTTTTTAAAAAAAGCACATAACGCACTAACGGACAGACAGACAGATAGAGAGACGTTACATTTTATATATATTATAGATAGATAACCTGGCCAGAGAACATATGTATGTTTTAAAAAAAGGACAAACAGGCAGACAGACAGACAGACAGAGAGACGTTGCATTTTATATATATTATAGATAGAAGATTATAGATAACCTGACCAGAGAACAAATGTATGAATTAAAGAAAAAACACGTAAATCGGATAAGTGGTTCTCGAGTGATAAGCACACTAACGGACAGACAGACAGAGAGACGTAGCATTTTATATATATTATATTCTTTGCTACATGATATTGTTCCATATTTAATGCTTTAGGCAGTGTATCGCAAGAGAACGCGCTAGCGGCAAACTTTTCTCCGACTTGATTCACTATTCTCGTCAGTGCTAATGGTTTAGCATGTTAAAAAATAAAGCACGTAAATCGGATAAGTGGTTCTCCAGTGATAAGCGCACACACGGACAAACAGACAGAGAGACGTTGCATTTTATATATATTATAGATATCCTTTGCTCCATGATATTGTTCCATATTTAATGGTTTAGTATGTTTAAAAAAAAAAGCACGTAAATCGGATAAGTGGTTCTCCAGTAATAAGTGCACTAACGGACAGACAGACAGACAGAGAGACGTTGCATTTTATATATTATAGATATTATTATATAAACTGGCCAACGAATATATGTATGAATTTAAAAAAAGACGCTTAAATCGGATAAGTGGTTCTCGCGTGATAAACACACTAATGGACAGACAGGGAGACATTGCATTTTATATATATTATAGATTATAGATATTCTCTGCTACATAACATTGTTCTATATTTAAAGGTTTAGGCTG
>CM032447.1:164687910-164810410 GCA_019049505.1 Pachyrhynchus sulphureomaculatus | reverse complement strand
TTCGACATATTGAACACAACACTATGCACACACTTTTCCAATTTATTACGCGTGCACTTGTTGATGACACAACAAAATGGCGCAGTGTTAAATCTTTATAGCACAAACTGCATTGGTGCACCATTTGTTGTCTGAAATCAGCATTTCATACATGTACACCTGGTATATATATATATATATATATATATATATATATATATATATATATATATATATATATATATTATATTTTACGTGTTCTTGGAATTAGATCATTAAAACTGTTCTTGGTTCTGTTATATATTTATTAACGTTTCGACCTTCGGAAGAGGTCTTCTTCAAAATTTGCTCTAAAAGATTACATTAGAAGAATTAAATATAGCTAGTTTTAATCCGTTTGTTGTATATTTCGGGGTTAAATATTTGTGTCTTTTCGTAGTTTTTAATTTAATAAAATTAACTGTATACATTAATGAGGGCCTTACCTTAGAAAGTAGTTCATTTTGTGGGGTGTTGAGTTTAAAACACTATTAATATCACATTTTTTCTTTCTACAAACAAACCACTTAACTTGAGGGACTTTATATGACTGGTAGGTAGATACGGTTTAGGTTATTTACATCTGTTTTTTTTTCGTTTATTGCAGTGGGTGTCAACCGAATATGAACGGATTCGAGAATTTCTCTTTTTTTTGTATTTATTTCGGTGTTGATAATTTTGATGTTTTTGAAATCAAAGGTATGGCTTTTTTTATTTCATGATTCGTGAGGGCTGTACTTTTTTTTTTTCGTATTTATAGCCTTTGATTCTATTTTCTAGATATTGGCTTGTTTGCCCGACGTATATTCATTCGCAGTTATTACATTTGATTTCGTAGACTATGTTACTTTTTTTATTATTTGGGGTTTTGGTTTTAAGCCTGGAAAAATTGGATGAGAGCAGATTATATGATTTATGACATAACCGGATTTTGTAGTTTTCAAATAGTTTTTTGAGTGGTTGGGATAGGCCATTTATAAACGGTAGTGCAATATATGTTTTATGGTTGTTGTTGGATGGTTTTTTACTTATTGGGGTATTGTAAAAGTTATGTATTCGTTGTTTGAAGATTTTGTTTATAAGGTACATCGGATATTTGTTAAGTGTTAATGCTTCTTTAGCTTTGGTTATTGCACTCTCTCTGTATTCTGTGTCAGAAAGCTTGATTTGCTCTATCTGCAAGACCTATGATTACAGATTTTTTTTGTGAATTCGGGTGGTGTGATTCATAATTAAGGTATCTAGAAGACCATGTATTTTTAGTGTACCATTCAGTTTTTATATTTTCATTATTGTGGTGTAAAGTTACATCTAAGAAATTTATCTTATTGTTGTCTTCTGTTTCGAATGTGAATTGAATGTTTTTGTGGTATCCATTGAATTTTTGTATGATATAATTAATTTGGTTTTTGGGTATAGCGGTCAAGCAATCATCAACGTATCTGTTAAAAATGGAATGTTGAAGTTTAATTTTGGTATGATATCAGTTTCTAAGTCTTCCATTACTAATTGTGCAATTACGCTGGAAATAGATGCTCCCATTGCACACCCATCTATTTGTTCGTAAATTTTATTTTCGTATTGGAAATACATCGATTTTAGAATAAGTTCTGTTGCGTTTATAAATTCATTCATAGGGATGTCGGTGAATTGTTTAATTTTATCCCAGTTTTTCTTAATGGTTTTAACGGCTAATGCTATGGGTATACTGGTATATAGTGATATGACGTCAAGTGATATTAAGATATAATTATTTGGAAGTTTTATGTTTTTAAGTTTATCTTTAAATTGGAAAGAATCTTTAATGTAGTGGTCATTTTTATATAAGATTTTGTGTAAGATATCTTTCAAGTGTTTGGAAAGTGAAGCATATGGGTATTGGATACATGATACAATGGGTCGTAATGGAACGTTTTCTTTATGGAGTTTAGGAAGGCCGTATATTTTTAGTGGAACTGCATTTCGAATTTTCAGTGATTTGGCGGTGTTGGGGGATATATATTGTTTTTGTTCCCATCGATCAATTAGTTTATTGTTATTTTTTGGTATACATTTGTTGGGTCTAATTTAATTTGTTTATAGGTTTTTTTATCATTTAATAAATTTTCCATTTTGTTTTGATAATCATTTGATTTCATAATAACTGTTTTGTTGGTTTTATCTGCTCTTAATATTTTTATTTGAGGATTTTCTTTTAAAAAATTTTTAGTTTTTCTTATGTTTTTTGATAGATCTGTGGTTTTGTTTTGACTTTTTAGTTTGTTTTTGAAATTCGTTAAGATATTACAAGTTTTTGATCTAAGTTTGTCTTTTTCGCTATTTGTTAAGTGATTAATGCTTGTTTCTACATTTGCTATTATATTATGAACTGGCAGTTGTAATTCGTTTGTTATTTCCATAGCGAAGTTTGGTCCTAAGCTGAGGATTTTTGAAGCATAATCTGGGACTGCCATATCTATGAGGTTTTCAATCCGTCGTTTTTTTGTCTTTATTGTGACCCTTATTTGAAAGCCCTTTTATTTTTTTAATGTTTTTGGTTTTTATTTTTTGAAATAGTTTTTCGCATTTTTTGTGGGTATTGGATTTTAAAATATTAAATGTGTGTATTGGAATATTTGATTTAATAATGTTTTCAATATTAATTATTTCTTTTTGCAATTTGTCGATATAATAACAAGTGTCAGTGATTAGTAATTGTAGCGTTGCCGCGATGAACTTATTATAGAGTGTGTTTGTGAATCTACGTTCTAGGTTTACATTTTGAAATTTTATGTGAGTAATTTTAAGGTTCAGGAATATTGGTTTAAGTTTATCGGTTTTACATCTTAATAGAAATATTCTCCTATTTTTTTGGTTTACTAGTTTATTGGATAATGAAGTGTACTTCTTTATATGGTTGATAAGTTCTTCTCCATATTGATCTTTTCAGTGTTTTATGGTTTAGCATATTTTTTTCATCCATGCTGTATATATTTTTTTGTTGAGTGTAAGGTTCTTTGATCTTGGTATATATATATATTTTTTATATTTTACGTGTTCTTGGAATTAGATCATTAAAACTGTTCTTGGTTCTGTTATATATTTATTAACGTTTCGACCTTCGGAAGAGGTCTTCTTGAAAATTTGCTCTAAAAGATTATATTAGAAGAATTAAATATAGCTAGTTTTAATCCGTTTGTTGTATATTTCGGGGTTAAATATAATAAATTAAATAATTTCACTTACACTCAACAAATATATATATATATATATATATATATATATATATATATATATATATATATATATATATAAAAACACAAGAATCCCTAGGTGATTTTTCACGAATACAATACAACACAATACTTCTGGACAGGAGTGGCAACAAGCATGTTTAAGATCTACAATAGATGACCTATCAGCAAAAAAACACCTGTATCACCTACAATCATGGAAACAGGTTTTTTTTTATTTAACTGTTGCCGAAATAATATATTTAACAGTGGAAACTTAGTATTTTTTTGGGTTTAAGGTAGAAAGCCCACTGAAATATTTTTTTTCTTTTCTTGGTTATTTGTTCTTTGTTCATACATGAAACATAAGATGCAAGATACATTACGCTAAAATTTTTACTAATTAATTTAAATGTTCTTACAATTGAGTAGATATAACGCCCGTGGTATCACTACTGCGTTGTCTAAACGGTACCATAAAATAGGAATATATGTTTCGGAACTTGGACAATACATGAATTTCAGGCATCACCACGTTTACTGGTGTTCTCTGATTCGTAAGCGAATGTCTCCTTATCCACCTTTTTAATTTTTTACTGTGTTTTGCGCTTTTCCATTTGCCTGTCGTTGAACTCATTTGTACCCATCTACCGGTCTTCTGAATCTTTCCCATCTCTCGTAGCCGATTGGAAACAGCTGGTTGCGATTCATCTTTCTCCAACAATGCTTGCAATTCCACATCTTCGTATTCTTTTGGCGGTTTTCCACGGTTTTCCACTTTTGAAACCCGAAAACCATGTTCCTTGTCTGCAACATTGAAGTCACCACTTTTGAAACGCCGAAAATGCTGTCCATCGTTCACACGTATCTTGCGATGGCACAAACAGTATTGGTGCACCATCTGTTGTCTGAAATCAGCATTTCATACATGTACACCTGGTATATATATATATATATATATATATATATATATATATATATATATATATATATATATATATATATATATATACAATACAATACAATACAATTCTGGACAGGAGTGGCAACAAGCATGTTTAAGATCCACAATAGATGGCTTATCAGCAAAAAAACACGTGTATCACCTACAATCATGGAAACAGGTTTTTCTTTTATTTAACTGTTGCCGAAATAATATATTTAAGAGTGGAAACTTAGTATTTTTTTGGGTTTAAGGTAGATAGCCCACTGAAACAATTTTTTCTCTTTTCTTGGTTATTTGTTTATATATGGAACATAAGATGCAAGATACATTACGCTAAAATTTTTACTAATTAATTTAAATGTTCTTACAATTGAATAGATAAAACGCTCGTGGTATCACTATTGCGTTGTCTAAACGGTACCATAAAATACGAATATATGTTTCGGAACTTGGACGATACATGAATTTCAGGCATCACCACGTTTACTGGTGTTCTCTGATTCGTAAGCGAATGTTTCCTTATCCACCTTTTTAATTTTTTACTGTTGTCGCAGCCAGAACTCCTCTGGGAATACAGAAAAACTAACAATTTTTTATTACTGACATCTTTTATATTACACTGGTTGACAAAAAACTTTTGGAAAGATAGTAGGACCCGAGTAGTATTTTCCTATATATTTTGACCTGCTGACCACGAATCTGAGGTTCATTTTGTCATCACGTCCCGATTTTTTTCTAACCTCAAAAACACCTAAAAATAGACTAAAATGCTGTTTAATGGTAAAATAGAGACTCCATGCATATATTTCTATGTTTTTTGGGAGGCTGACTTCAATGAAGGTAAAAATTGTATTCTGCGATCAATATTTCTTTCTAACCTCAAGAAGTACTTAAATAATGAACTGCAGCCCTGAAGGATTAAAGTACTGTTCAAGATCACTTCAGGGTAGTTTCTTGGGTTAAAACTTCTTATGCGGGAGCTTTTCGTATGGATGATTAAAAACTTGAGGTTAGAATATTGAAATTTTTAAATCAAAGATGGCGTATACAAAATGACGGACGCAAATGTTATGAAATAGGGTACAAACTGTATGGATGGCACATGTTTTTGGATAATCGCCCTGAGGTTATGGATGATAACTGGAAGTACCCATCATACTCCTACAAATTGACTCCCCCTGTCCAAATAACCCACCCTATCCCCCATGTTAAATTACTTACCTCTCTTTTTAACACCTACCTATCAGAGTTCTTTTCGAAAACAAATTCCATGTATACAATTTGTATAAATTGAGCATGTTTTTACTGTTAATTGGACCGCTAGATGGCCACCATTAATACCTCCTAGTGATTTCAAAACTCTCGCTACTCATATAAGTAGGATGTATGATAATGCTTTTATTAAATTTATAAGATTCAGGTTGGAAGTTATATATATATATATATATATATATATATATATATATATATATACACATATATATATATATATATATATATATATATATATATATATATATATATATATATATATATATATACCACTTGCCGAGTATTAACTTACTTTGCAAAAATCTATTGATTTTTATGCAGTCCGTGATAAAACTGTAGGTGGTAAATTCGTAATTTGGGGGTTAAAATACATAAAGATATCACAAAGTAAGTTAATACTTAACGAGCGAGCAGTTGTTATCCATAACGTCAGGGCGATTATAGTCCAAAAACATGTTCCATCCATAGAGTTTGTACCTTATTTCATAACATTTGCGTCTGCCATTTTGTATACGCCATTTTTGATTTAAAAATTTCAATATTCTAACCTCATATTTTTATTCATCCGTACGAAAAGCCCTTAAATAAGAAGTTTTAAACCAAGCACCCACCCTGAAGTGTTCTTAAACAGCTCTTTAATCATTTAGGGCCGTAGTTCATTTTTTCGGTTCTTGAGGTTAGAAAGGAATACTGACCACAGAGTGAAATTTTTACGTTGATTTTAAACTCAGCATCCCAAAAAACATAGGAATATATGCATTGAGTCTCGATTTTACCATTAAACAGAATTTTAGTATATTTCTAGGTGTTTTTTGAGGTTAGAAAAAAACTCTGATGTGATGGAGCAAAATGAAAATCAAATTCGTGTTCAGCGGATCAAAATACATAATAAATACTACTCAGGTCCCAGTATTTTTCCGAAAGTTTTTTTTTTGTCGACCAGTGTGATATAAATATGTTTTTTAGGTACATCAGACCAGGAGATATCGTAAGTCTGTCCACAATTACATTAGGTGAGGGCTTTCATAACTACCATCATGTTTTCCCATGGGACTACAGGTCCTCAGAATTTGGTGCATTTTCTTTCAATGTAACGAGACAATTTATTGAATTGTTTGCAAATATTGGTTGGGCATATGATCTTAAAGCTGCTTCTGATGAGATGATTAAAGCACGAGTAAATCGAGCCGGAGATGGAAGTCATGCAATATGGGGTTGGGGTGACAAGGACCAACTTCAAAAAGAGATTGAATGTACTATTATTAAAAATAAAAAACAAAATATTTAGCATTATTTTGCCTTTGTGTGTTTTATTTTTATATCTGAAAAATAAACAAGCTCAAGCTATTATTTTCTTAGTTCATACCTACTGCATCAAAAACCAGTATTTATCTTAGTTTTGGTCAATTTTATACGTAATTAATGTATTAAATAATCGGCTAAATGCAAGTCGGACTTGCGCAATTGGTGTTCCGTACGTTAATTGCTTTTAAAATAAAAAATTTTGTCACCGAGGTGGGTCAAAGTTTCCGAAGATCTTGTAATTTTTGTTTTTTTTTATATACGAGATAAATTATTAAAAATTACTCGTGATAATTTTCCTTCAATTTACACCGTATAAAGAATATTCCAAAATTTTTTTTTCATCAGTACTTGTCGAGATAAGGCGGGGGGTCACCGATTCTTGGCAATTTTTTAAAAATAATACAAATAAAAGTCTGCGCAGGTATTACATTATATATATTTTCGAACTCGTGTTTTTACAAGCTTTACAATGTTCCATACGGAACACTAAAAAAGATAATATCAAGTTTCTATTTCTGCTACTGTGCCGGTCTTCCGCCAGTTTTATCGAGCGATTTCTCTGTAGGGCATGTGTCCAAAAATTACGGAATAAATATTTTCATTTTATGCACCTATACATATAGTCGTTTTACACAGTTTTTGATTGTACAAAAATAAGACAAGGTAAACACTATTTAAGCTCTATTTAATTTCTAATAAAAAACTTTCATACACGAACAAGAAAGATTGCTAATATATACATTTCTGATGCAAAGAGTAGCATTGACTCCTGACCTTATCTCATTCTGGCACAGTGGTCGGTTTCCCTTGGTCAGAATGATTCATGGAGATATTAAGGTAGCTTCTAATTAACAGTTGATTCTGATTCTATTTTTCCTGTTACATAAAATATTGCGCCATTAATTTCTGCTTGATTTGATAATATCCTCCTGGAAATATCTACACCACTGGATAAGTTAATGTCATTTATATGAGGTTTTCCAAGATATTCGATAGGTTTGATCGATACTGTCTTTTCCCAAAATTAGCTAAGAGTTGCATATTTATGCAGGTAACATGAATATGAAGACAACGTAGACAACATTTTAAAACCAGGGAAGATCTTGAGTGTAATGTTATAAAACTAAATATTTATATCCTTTTCCAGAAGCAGATAAATAAAATATTATCGGTATTGTTCTTAAACGAGTCTATTATTTTTAGGAACATTGGAGTCATATTTTAAAAAAATTTTATGTTCGTTCCTCACATTAAAGACAGTTGCAAAGTCTTACAAACTTTAAGTTTTTTATAGCCGGGAAAATTTGTGTGTCTACGATTTCCGTATGTTTAAATCTACTGGTTTGATCTATGTTTTACTGTTTCTTATACTAGCAGTAACCTAGAAGATCTAATTTTTCGGCACTAAAGATTGGACGAATATCTTTCTGATTTTTCTCTATTCAAACTAATAAACAAAATATTTCTCGATATTCATTGTAATTCAAGTAATAGGACCAAAATTGTGTTTCAGAAATTCTATTTTAAAGTTAAAATCATTACTTCATTAACCATCCCCACCTCTATCAATTCGTCTTAATTATATTACTAGACGGTATTCATATTTTTTTTACTTTCAAGAAGGTTATTAACATCATGTCATAATTACCCGGGCCACGAATTAATAATTACAAAGAAAAATGTGGAATAAATGTAGAACCGATTTTGTGAAATAATTTATTATTACTTTTTTTCTGTAAGACTTTACAAATCCATATATTTAATTTTATGCTAATACGATACCACGAAGTTTGCTTAAGTCATAAAATTTGGTTCTGTACAAAAACACTTTAAGTAAATAAAATCTTTATTAATTTCGAAAAAATATAATTTCGTTTATCATTATACTACATCTAAATTTCCTAAATTTCGTTTAATACTGAATGAAATGGGGAAGCAAAAATGACCTTTTATCAATATTAAAATCAAGATTTTCGAACTCCCTCTATAGGAAAATTGTTTGATTCCACGGTGCTGAGATATCAAAGGATGGAACCTTGAGGGCGCTAGTCTATTCCCTGGCCGGCATTGTACCTTTTCCATGATTTCACAGACTGACCATGCGATTCTAAGTAGCGTTGTCATTTGCATAGTTTGACATCAATGTCCCTTGAAGTTCAGGTATCACTTAAGATTTTCTGGAATCGCAACAGTTGTTTGTTAGTAGGATGAAGATAATCTTTGGATTTTTTATAGGCAGAGCATACACGATGCAGAGAAATTCCTAAAGCCCTACAGGAGCGACGCATGTGCGAAAAAAGCGATTCATATTGGTCTCCAATCGCTGCAAGTACTCTGTAAGGAAACACAGACTTGGTCGAATCATGCCAAGTAGATAACACGTAGGCTGAAAAGTTTTTGGTCTGATACATATATATCGCCCTTTTCAAAAAATCCATATGATTTTTAGGAAGTACCAACCTTCAAACAATATGTGTCAAAATCTCATGACATTTCGACGATTAGTTTACAAGTTACAGTTGTTTTAGTGACGTTACTTTTGATATTTTCAAAACAATGGAAAAAAATCAATTTTCGTGTGTTGATTAAACACTATTTTTTGATGAGAAAAAATACCGTTTAAGCAAAGCAATGACTTGATAAGTGTTACGGGGACTCTGCCCCCAGAAAATCACTCATCATTTACTGGTATGCTGAACTTAAACGCGGATGTACAGATAGAAATTATGCTAAACGCTCTGGAGGCCTCAATGAGTTTATACCGGAAAACATCAAAAAAATCCACAAAATTGTTTTAGATGACCATAAAGTGAAATTGCCTGAGATAGCTGACACCCTAAAGATATTAAAAGAACGTATCGGTCATATTTTACTTGAACATTTGGGCATGAGAAAGCTCTGTTCGAAATGGGTACCGCGTTTGCTCACAGTCGACCAAAAATAACAACGTGTTGATGATTCTGAGGGCTATTTGGACCCGTTTAAGCGTAATAAAAAGGACTTTTTCTTGCGATATGTGACAATGGATAAAACATGGATCCATCACTACACACCGGAATCAAATCGGTAGTCAGCTGAGTGGACAGCAGCCGGTGATAGCCGCCCGAAGCGACCAAAGACACAACAATCGGCTGGGAAGGTTTTGGCTTTTGTATTTTGGCATGCGAATGGAATATTTTTTATCGACTATGCTGTGAAGGGAAAAACCATCAATAGCGAATATTATATAAAATTATTCGTGCGTTTGAAAACAGAAATTGCAAAGAAATGGCCCTAAATGAACAAGAAAAAAGTGCTCTTTCATCGAGACAGGGCACCGTGTCACAAGTCAATGGTTATGATGGGAAAATTGTATGAAATGAAATTCGAATTGTTTCTTTATCCACCGTATTCTCCAGATTTGGCCCTCAGAGACTATTATCTATTCGCAGACCTCAAAAAATGCTCGCAGGAAAGATATTTGGCCCCAATGAAGAAGTTATCGCCGAAACTGAGACCTATTTTGAAGGCAAAAACAAGTCCTTCTACAAGAAAGGTATAGAAATGTTAGAAAAGCATTGAACTGATTGTATCGCTCTTGAAGGAGACTATTTGATAAATAAAGTCGAATTTTGCAACAAAATGTGTTTTAAGTGTTAAGATTGTATATACAAAAAAACTTTTTGAAAAGAGTGTTCCGGGAGTGTCATGCTGAACCCCATAAGAATATAATGTACTAGCGCGACGTGTATTCCTATCATGCACCACTCTGAGAGGAATTAAGTGGGCTACCTCAACTGAATACTTTCCTTGAAAGTACTTGTGCGGTTTTTCGATGTTTCAAGAAGTCAAGGTTGCTGACCTTTAGAGTCTCCATTCAACCGAATAGTCCACCTCGGAATAATATTTAGCAAATTTAACTTATCATTGGGAGCAGAGCCTCAAATATGAGAGCAGTGTTCTATCGTTAATCTAATTTGGTATTACGGGGTTAAGAGTTGTTGTAAGGTGCAAAGCTTTCTAGCACCAGTTAATATTTTTGGTAATGAAGAAATTAACTTTTTGCATTCTTCTTGAGAAATAGCATTCCCTTTTTCGAACAAGATGCGTTTGAGAGTATCTTTTGGTGCTATTGTGTGTTTCTCGATTTTTTGCTTAAAGATCGACCACACATGTTCTATTAGATTCAGATCTGGTGACTGTAGTGGCGACTCCACAAGCTCCACCCTATTATCACGAAACCATTATTCTGCCTGAAACAAATATTTTTCCAAGGTTACATCACCATACAATTTACATAATGATGGTTGTAGTGTAGTAGTTAGAACGTCTATATACTTTTGTGAATTCATTTGACCCTCGCGAACTGCTCTTTCTCCTACGCCACTTACTAACATGCACCCCTATACCACAATTATGCCATCTCGTATTTCGCAGTAGGTAATACGCAATCGAACTCTTCTATCCAGAGCCTTACGTAGGTAGTACCTGGAGAACCTAAAATAAGGAAAAAAACACAAACATTAGAGAAAAATTTAAAAAAAAAAATTCGGATTAATCATTTACTAAAATAATGGTTTAAAGAATATCCAATAAACAAAATATTATATATTTCAAAATTCCGACCACAAGATATAAAACCAAACCTCCTCTTGAAAGATTTATATATCTGGGCCCATGCCAAAGGCATCTTTTTATTCTTCTCCGATAGACAGGGTTTTTTCGAGCTTCATATATAGCCTAGTAACTTCCGGTGTTCTCTCGTATTCGTTATGCGTTTTCGACTACTCTTATTTAAGTTTTTGTGAGTTTTTGCTATTTTAAAAAACGATTTATAGTGTATCGCAACGTATTATATGGACATTTTAATATTTTTGGAATAACTGCTGTTTCTTGCTTTCAAAAAAAATAGTGTTTTCATGTTTTTTTTTTAATCCAATTCACACTTTTTGGCATTTTTGTAAATAAAAATACGCTTAACCTTCAATCGAAACCACCCCATTTTTTTTACTGAATTCTTACAGCATGTATATATATATATATATATATATATATATATATATATATATATATATATACATATATATATATATATATATATATATATATATATATATATATATATGTATATATATATATATATATATATATATATATATATATATATATATATATATATATATATATATATATATATATATATATATATATATATATATATATATATATATATATATATATATATATATATATATATATATATATATATATATATATATATATATATACATGTGTGAATTGGATTAAAAAAAAAACATGAAAACACTATTTTTTTTGAAAGCAAGAAACAGCAGTTATTCCAAAAATATTAAAATGTCCACATAATACGTTGCGATACCCTATAAATCGTTTTAAAATAGCAAAAACTCACAAAAACTTAAATAAGAGTAGTCGAAAATGCATAACGAATGCGAGAGAAGACCGGAAGTTACTGCATACTTCTTTGAAAATTGCAACTTCTGATCTATGTGCCGATTTTTCTCACGACGTTGGAAAGAAAATTTCTGCTCGAATAGTGACAAGAATCCTTTCAAATACTAAGCACAAAGGCTATATATGAAGCTCGAAAAAACCCTGGCTATCGGAGAAGAATAAAAAGATGCCTTTGGCATGGGCCCAGAAATATAAATCTTTCAAGAAGAGGTTTGGTTTAATATCATGTGGTCGGAATTTTGAAATATTTAATATTTTGTTTATTGGATATTCTTTAAACCATTATTTTAATAAATGATTAATACGAAATTTTTTTTTTTTTAAATTTTTCCCTAATGTTTGTGTTTTTTTTCTTATTTTAGGTACTTCAGGTACTATATATATATATATATATATATATATATATATATATATATATATATATATACATATATATATATATATAAATATATATATATATATATATATATATATATATATATATATATATATATATATATATATATATATATATATATATATATATATATATATATATATATATATATATATATATATATATATATATATATATATTTATATATATATATGTATATATGTATATATGTATATATATATATATATATATATATATATATATATATATATATATATATACATATATGTATATATATAATATATATATATATATATATATATATATATATATATATATATATATATATATATATATATATATATATATATTTATATATATATATATATATATATATATATATATATATATATATACATATATATATATATATATATATATATATATATATATATATATATATATATATATATATATATATATATATATATATATATATATATATATATATATACATTCCAGAAAAAAAAGGTAAAAATTCAGTAAGAAAGACTAAAAAAAATTATAGTCATCAATCTCTACAGCAAATGTCTCTAAAAATAAACCACCTAACTAATTTTCTTTGCCTAAAAAACAGTAAAAAGTCAGTAAGAAAAAAATTGCAGTCATCAATCTTTATAGCTAATATCTATAAAAATAAACCATATACCTAATTTACTTCGTGACGGGTGTAAAGACCTATCCAGGTGCGGATATGAGATCCGACCACAATCCAGTGTTTGCAAATATGCGTACTCGATTGAAGATAGTAAGAACCAGCACGGCTAATACAATGAAACCAAACGTTCGGAACTCAAAGAACGTAGACACAAGAGACACTGCTGTACATGTACTGAATAATCAATTATAAGAACTGCACAGGACTAGTATAAATATGCCCGTAAATACACTGTGAAGCAACATGAAATATATTATAACACATACAACACAAAATCAGCTTAAAAATGAACAAGAAAACCATTTAAAAATGAGTGGATGACAAAGGAAATCCTCGACTTAATTGAGGAACAATGGAGATAGAAAAACAAAGATACAACAGTATATAATGGACCGAAGCAGGAAGTAAGACGCAAAATCAGCTAAATAGAAATGGCTGACACAGAAATTTGAGCAAATCAACGAGTTGCAACGTCGTCAGCACGATTTCTCCAGTTTACACAAAAAAGTGAAAGAATTTGTGACACCACAATGGATGAAGATTCCACACAATGTTGGATTCTGACGGACAGCTAAAAACACATACAGAAAGAAACAATACTTTCAGAACAGCAAAGCGAGGGACTAAGCATCTTAAAATGCGAGGTAGAACGTGCTATTAAGCAACTCAAAAATAGTAAGTGTCCAGGAAAAGATGAGGTATATTCTGGAATACTGTAGTTGATCAATGACGACAATATCATATTCGCTACCCTGTTTAATAGAATTTATGGAATCCGTATTTGTACCTCTTCCTAAGAAATCCAACCCACAACGATATGCCGATTTTCGAATAACAAGTCTTATGTGCCATACTTTGAAAGTCCTGCTAAAAACAGTTCACAATCGAGTAAAAAGAGCCAAAGGGGATACACCAATTTGGATTCAAAAAGGGAATGGGGATTAGGTAGGTCTTGTTTCGTCTGCAGATGAATTCCTGGACCAACAAAAAGATATATTTATATGCTTTGTTGATTTTGAGAAGGCATTTCATCGAGTCAGATACTCAATATTGTTGGAAGAGCTTCATGATCTCTCCGTTGAAGGTGAAGGGCAGGAGGACAACTTGGCTTTTGCGGAGAATAATTATCTTGGTAAGCATATGAATATAATATTTTTGTTGGTCCAGGCATTCATCTGCAGACGAAACAAGACATCCCTCGTCCCCAATCCCTTTTTGAATCCAAATTGGTATATCTCCATTTGCTCTTTTCACTTCTAGAATACTCGATTGTGAGTTGTGTTAAGCAGGACTTTCAGAGCATGGCTCATAAGACTTGTTAGTCTAAAATCACCACATCTTTGTGGGTTGGATTTCTTAGGAAGAGGTACAAATACATACTCCATAAATTCTATTAAACAGGGTAACGAGTAAGTTGATATTGTCATTGATCAACTACAGTATTTCAGGTTATACCTCATCTTGTCCTGGACTCTTACTATTTTTAGTTGCTTTATAATATTCAATTTACAACACCGTTTTCTTTCTTTCAATCATGCAATATTTGTTAATTTAAGTTAAGCAATGTAACTCAACCAGTAGTGTGTAGCGCGTCTTGTCGACTTAACTTATTTCATTTGCATTGAATGCATCTGATTTACGAAGAAGACGGGCATCATCGGTTCTTGTCTACCAACTGTAAGTCAAACCCCGTTCTGGAAGTGAACCAGGAAGGGGCAAAGGTATATAACCGACCATTTCGAATTTTTCGAGGCTTTTTACTTCGTCAAGCCGTAGTGGCTTTTTCCTTCGTGATTCAGTAAGGGCTTTTTCCTTCGTCAGGTCGTAGTAGGCCTTTTTCTCCGTCATACAGTAACGTTTTTTTATCACGGAAGTGAGTGCCGTTTCTAGACCTCAAGTGTGAGGCCTTTTTATGTTCTAAAAATATTCTACTCATCCTAAGGGATTTCAGGTCAAAGAGCCACTCAAGTCAATCATCGCTCCTGATGAAGCTAACATGGTTAGTGAAACGAGCGTCGAGTGCAAAAATAAAGTGTTTGGTGTAGTGGTGATATATACTGTGTAGCTTTATATCGTGTCTTTTAAAGCCATTTATTAAAAAACTTAATAATTGTAATTTAGAAACTCTCTGCAAAACTATGCACTCTCATAGTATAAAAGGTTATTTATTTAGTCGATGTAATTTTAGGAGTGTACTAAATGTAAGAATTTTTAATTTGTTAATATACTCTTCTTTATTTAAGTATAGCGTTTCACTGAATTCCTGCTCTATCTTTCAGGACGTAAAGGTCGTACCCAATTCAATTTTATATTAACAACTAAATGACTCTTCAGTATTTTTTCATTTTTTGAGCTGAACTTAGATTCTTTTTATTCTAAAATGAATGGTGCCCAAAACAGTACGACTAAGCTTTAAACAACTATAGAGACTATTTTCAAAAGACGTACAAAAATTATCTCGATCTCCATGTTCTCTACCAGTAAGAAACGGGCTAGCTTATATCTGATTTTTGTTCTCTCAGTATTAATATCCACTAAATCCATTCTCAAAAATTAATATATACATAAGGGGCAAGTAACGGCTTTTGTTAATTAATAAATGAATTATTTATTTAAAAAAATAAAGAAAGTTGAGGTTATAGCTTAATAGCACGTTCTACCTCGCATTTTAAGATGCTTGGTCCCTCGCTCTGCTGTTTTGAAAGTGTTGCTTCTTTCTGTGTCTGTTTTTAGCTGTGCGTCAGAATCCAACAATGTGTGCAATCTTCATCCATTGTGGTGTCTTATAAATTCTTTCACTTTTTTGTGTAAATTGAAGAAATCGTGCTGACGACGTTGCAACTCGTTGATTTCCTCAAATTTCTCTGTCAGCCATTTATCTTTCGCTGATTTTGCGTCTTACTTCCTTCTTTGGTCCATTATATACTGTTGTACCTTTGTTTTTCTATCTCTGTCGTTCCTCAATTAAATCGAGGATTTCCTCTGTCAGCCACTTATTTGGTTTTCTTGTTTTTTTTTAAGTTGATTTTGTGTTGTATCTGTTATAATGTGTTTCATGTTGCTTCACAGTGTATTTATGGTCATCTTTTTACTACTCCTGTGCAGTTCTTATAACTGATTACTCAGTACATGTGTAGCAGTGCCTCTTGTATCTACGTTCTTTACATTTCGAACGTCTGGTTTCATTGTATCAGCCATGCTGGTTCTTACTATCTTTAATCGAGTACGCATATTTACAACCACTGGATTATGGTCGGATGTCATATCCGCACCTGGATAGGTCTTTACACCCCTTACTGAAGTAAATTAGGTATATGGGTTATTGTTATAGATACTATAAGGATTGATGACTGCAGTTTTTTTTAGTTTTTCTTACTGAATTTTTACTGTTTTTTTTAGGCAAAGGAACCCGAAGTAAATTTATGTAGTTTATTTTTACAGACATTTGCTGTAACGATTAGTCTTTCTTACTGAATTTTTGCCGTTTTTTTTTTTCCTGGAATATATATATATATATATATATATATATATATATATATATATATATATATATATATATATAATAAGTTATGAAACTAGTTGGGGAACTCGGCAAAAAGGGCATCAACAGATGTTCATACTATTTTTTTTTTTTTTTTATTGATCTAGCACACGTGCTGCAGGGAAGTCCCTAAAGCGCTCCAGGAGCGGCACGAGTGCGGAAAAAGCGATTCACGTTGTTCTTGAATCGCTGTAAATTGTACTCGGTGGGAAACACAGCGCTGGGCAAATTATTCCAAAGGGATGACGTTCTCCATATAAAAGATTGCTTGAAAAGCGTTGTACGGGGAGTAACAAGCTGAACCTCATACGGATGCGAAGCACAAGCGCGACGTGTATTTCTAACATGCACCGCTTTGGGAGGAATTAAGCGGGCTACATCCTTCGAACACTTTCCATGAAAATACTTGTAGAACAGACTCAAGTCGCCAACCGTTCTTCGATGTTCCAGCGAATCAAGGCCGCCGGTCAATTCCGGGTCCCCAATCAGACGGACCGCTCTTCTCTGAACAAAATCCAACAAATGCAGTGTATGTTTGGGAGCGGAGCCCCAAACGTGGGAGCAGTATTCCATAGTTGGTCGAACTTGGGCTTTGTAAAGAATTAACAGTTGTTGTGGGGTGTAAAGCTTTCTGGTTTTAAATAATACTCCCAACTTTTGAGAAGCTCTCCTTGTTATGCCTGCAACATGTTCATGCCAAGACATATTTGCTCCCAAACTAACGCCCAACAAATTGAGCGACGATGCTAGGGGAATGGAGTGCCCCGACATAACTATGTCGGGTTCAGCAACGTTAACTTTTTTAGAAAAAACTGCCGCTTGGGTTTTTGTAGCGTTAAATTCCACTTGGTTACTGTCACCCCAAGATAGAATTTCTTCCAGGTCTTTGTTAAGTTGAACGACCTCCTGCTGTCTGCGGATATTCGCCTGAGCAGCCGATGTCCGAGCGTTCAAGGTGAATGAGAGACAAGCGTACATACTATATTCATTTAGCCATTATTTCGGTCCTAGGTTGGAACCTTCATCAGGGCACAAACTGAAAAACAGATAACGAAGCAACCAATAAAGAAAATTAGGCATGAAGAATTGGTGTTGTTAAGTCCAGTTTTTAATTATTAATTTTAATTATTAATTTTTAATTTGCAATTTTTAATTTCAATCTTATAATTATTAATATGGAATTATTGTTCTAACAATCATAAATTATTATTATTATGGAGAAATATCAAAAACAAAATGCGAGTGACTCACATGTAGCATGCAATTTAACAATCGCCATAACAAAGACCAACACTGAAATAAAACAACCACTATTCACTAACATATTAATATAAAAACATGGCATTTACAGCAGGGATGCCATTAAAAACGTTGGATGCTGAAAAATCAAAATTAATTAACCACCTGCCATCTAAAAGAAAAGTGACAATTTTGACAGGGCGCTGACAAAGGACGACCACCTGACAGATGTAAGGGATCACTCAAAATGAATAAAAGGAAAAAGGTTAAACAACCAGGAAAGAACCGGTTTAGTACAAATTAAGTACTACGTCATTTAGTAAAATTTTTGGTATGAAGGGAAAAGGTATCCAATGGGAACGCAAATTTTCGCCGTTATGGTAATTAAGTGACATATGGAGGAAATGATTTTTCTTCATCTGGGGGGAGAATAGAACAGGAAAAAGAGGTGGCAAGTGGAAAGGGTTTTTCATTAATTGGGAATATACTAAGCAGTTTATTATTATTATTGTTATTATTATTAATGTCATTACAGATGGGAGTGTAATTATCAAGAATTTCACGGGAAACCAAGAAAAACATGTACTTAAACAAGGTGGTACCCAGAGGGCAAACATGCAGAAAGACAGAGCTGTAAGCTACCAAAACGAAAAAAATTATTATGACGTGTGTGACGACCCAGAGATATTATGTGAGGAATGCAGATCACAAGAAAGGAGAAAGCTGTATATGCTGCTCAAGCCGTCAAGATCAGTTCTTTTATTGATATTTTGGGGATTCTCGTTGATATAGCACATCTCAAGAAATTCTCTTTTAAGAAGGTTTTTTTGGATATGAAGGATTTTTGGTTCTCTGAAGTTGAAGGAATGTCCATTATCGACAGAGTGAATCGCCAGTGCACATCTTTGTGGATGACATCTGGTGTCGCTTTTATGTAATACGATGCGACGGTTGAGAGATTGTGATGTCTGGCCAATATATACAGCGGGACAATCAAGACAGGAAGTGGAATAGACAATATCTGACATAGAAAGAATGGGTAGAGAAGATTTCAATTTGCTAAAAATACGCTTGTTTTTATGGAAGTAATACTTGGCAATCTTAACATTGGGAATGACACGCAAAATATGAACCAATTTAGAGGTAAGACCAGGTATAAATGGCAAAGAGAGTAACGAAGGACTTATTTCCGTATGGCTAGCAGGGGATAGAGGGGGTGGAAGGGAGGGAGGGGATGAACGTATAGGAGGGGGCTCTGGTAAGATGTCATCAGAGAGGAAGAGCTTATCAACTTCGTCCTTGGTCTTGAGCAGGAACTTCTTATTGTACCCATTTTCCATAAAGAGATTGGTGAGTAGTGTTTGTGCTTGAGATAGATAATCTGGGTGAGCTATATTTCTGATTCTTCGATATAGGCCCTTTATGACATTTATTTTAACCTTCCAATCGTGGCCAGAATTGGCATGTATATATCTGCCTGATGAAGTTGGTTTTCTATACCAGTCTAGTCTGATAACACCATCAGGACCTCTGATGACTCTTGTGTCCAGGAAGGGGACAGCATTGTTCGACTCTTCTTCCATGGTGAACTGTGTTGATCGAAAGAATTGAAAATATGAAGGATTTCTTCTTTACCATTTTCTGGTATGGACAGAATAAGATCATCAACAGATTGAAAGAGAAAAGGGAGTCTGAAAGATAGCTTTTCGATAAAATTTTTCAAAAGATAGGACATGACTATTGCTGCAAGAATAGGACTTAGGTTACTGCCCATAGGGCAACCAAAGGATTGTCGGTAGAAACTTTCTTTATATTTGAAAAGTGTAGATTGAAAGAAAAACTCAATAACAGCGAGGAAGAAGGATTTATCTAATTTTGTGTTGGGCGAGATTAGTGCCCATTCAAAATCAATAATCTGTTTGGCTAACTGCCATGAAATGTTGGTAAAGAGACTGACTACATCGAGAGAAATGATGACATGATTCTCAGGTAATAGGAAATTATTAATTTCTGCACTGAAGGCAAAGGAGTCCTTAACTGCATATAGATGGTAATTTCGGAAGGATTTTTGTAATATATCTGCACAGAATTTGCTTAAGCTTGATGTAGGAGAGTTGATTGTGGAGACAATAGGTCTTAGTGGTACACCTTCTTTGTGTATCTTTGGCAGGCCGTAGATTCTTGGTGGAATGGCTTTGTAGGTATAAAGTTGTCTTGCTGTTCTGTCATCGATCTATTTTTTATTCTTCATTTGTCTGACAAAGAAATTGCTTTTATTTTGATATTGATTTGTAGGGTCATGCGAAAGCTTTTCATAGACTTGTTCATCATCTATTAATTCGGACATTTTTGTTTCGTAATGTTGCTTTTCCAATGCCACAGTGACTGAGCCTTTATCTGAAGGAATGATCAAGATGTCTCTGTGTTGTTTAAGGAAGGTTACTGCTTTCTTGAATAAAGTCTTCTCAAAGGATGTAGCGGTGTTACGATTGTGAAGTACAGCATTTGTGACGGCATTGGTGCACTTAGCTCTAAGGATATCTTGGTTAGGAGAAGGTAAAAGTTTAATGAAAGATTCAATATCTGCTAAAACTGTCTTGACTGGTATATCTTTACCTGGGTCTGATGGCAGAACTAAAGTTTGGAGAAAGAAGTATACCCCATTCGATATTAAAAACATTTGTTCCACGGTGAGACAAGGGGGTGACAGTGTTGTGCTTTGGGGATGCATGTCCGCTGGAGGGGTTGGAAATTTGCATTTTATTAATGGTACCATGGATCAGCATGTTTATCTGAACATTTGGAGAGACAACTTAAGAGAAAGTGTCTAAAAAAATTAACACTAGAAAAAATATAAATTTTCCTGCAGGACAATGATCCGAAACATACTGCAATCTTGGTGCGAGAATGGATGATCCATAAGCGACAGCAGCCATCGAGAATATATGGGAGGAACTTAGACGGCGCATTCGTAAAAATATTATTTCAAATAGAGAAGAATTAAAAAACAGAATATTGAAGGAATGGGAGAAAATGCTAACAAAAGTTACTAGAAAGCTGGTTTTAAGCATGACGAAAAGGTTACAGCAGATTATCAAGGCCAACGGCGGTCCCACTAAATATTAGCTTAAAGGAAGTTGTTATTTTCCGTTAAATTTCGTCAAACTTTTATTGGTAATTGTTAAGTGTATGGAGAATTTTTTGACATTAATTTTGTTTACATTTTTATAACAATCATGTGACATCTCCAACCTCCAGTTAATTAATTAAACATAACAGAAAAATAGTACAGAAAGCAAGTAGTGTATGGAGACTTTTGGACTGATATATATGTATATATATATATATATATATATATATATATATATATATATATATATATATATATATATATATATATATATATATATATATATGTACGTATATATATATATATATATATATATATATATATATATATATATATTATATATATATATATATATATATATATATATATATATATATATATATATATATATATATATATATACATATATATATATATATATATGCATATATATATATATAATATATATATATATATATATATATATATATATATATATATATATATATATATATATATATATATATATATATATATATATATATATATATATATATATATATATATATATATATATATATATATATATATATATATATATATATATATATATATATATATGTATATATATATATATATATATATATATATATATATATATATATAACAATCCTAAGTTTAACCACTGGGAAACGCCCTTATAAGCAGAAGAGATGAACAATCAAAGATCTAAAGGCTCTAGTATCTGCTTTTTATTTTTATTATCGAGCTTTCGCTGCCTAATGGTAGCTTCTTCTGGATTCTAAAAATGCAAACCAAGTACACAAAATAAACCAAAACGTTCATTTTTTAAAATGTGATTAAATGAATTGTACAACCGTATGTGAAATTACTTACAAAAATTTTAGCAGTTAGTTCATCTCTGGTGAAGACAATGAAATTTGCATTTTTGTTGGCCAGGTAGTATGAATGATTACACAAACATGATTAAAAGACACTTAGAGAGTTACACAAATAATGAAAATAAAACTTTGTCAATAAACATTAGTTGAAAACACTTTTTTGAAGACCGAAACATAACTGCAAGAAACACCATGATGTTGAAATGGTACTACATTTTAAAATTTTTTGACGTCGAGTTTAGTAACTATTTAGTGATATTTGAGTCCGAAACGGATATTGTTGGTAGTCTATGTCGTGATCAGGTCGACAAAAACCATAAAAAGCATTGAAGTTAGGGATGTGGTAAATTTTTTAGGTGGATGCTAATTTTAGATAAATTATTCATTATTAATGATATCTGTTTTTTAATTTTAATTTTATAAAAGAGGGGGACTTAAATTTAATGAATGTTACTCTTCGACGAGTTATTTATTGTTAATTATATTAATTCTTTAATTTTATAATCAAGAGATTCATAAGCTAATTTAAAAATTTGAAAGAGAAAATATTAATATATTTAATTTTTTAATTATTTAATTTTAACAGGAAGACATAAAAAAGAAACTGGTAATAAATATCAAAAATGACAGAAAGAGAAAAGAAACGTCAACTTTACTAGAAACTAATTTTTTCGTAAAGATCGTTTTATTGGTTTCTAGTAATGTTGACGTTTCTTTTCTCTTTCTGTCATTTTTGCTATTTATTACCAGTTACTTTTTTATGTCTTCCTGTTAAAATTAAATAAATAAAAAATTAAATATGACAAAGAATAAATAACGTCCAGTATTAATTTTCTCTTTCAAATTTTTAAATTTTTAAATTAGCTTATGAATCTCTTGATTATAAAATTAAAGAATTAATATAATTAATAATAAATAACTCGTCGAAGAGTAACATTCATTAAATTTAAGTCCCCCTCTTTTATAAAATTAAAACTAAAAAATAGATATCATTAATAATAAATAATTTATCTAAAATTAGCATCCACCTAAAAAATTTACCACATCCCTAACTTGAATGCTTTTTATGGTTTTTGTCGACCTGGTGACGACATAGACTACCAACAATATCCGTTTCGGACTCTAATATCACTAAATAGTTACTAAACTCGACGTCAAAAAATGTTAAAATGGAGTACCATTTCAACATCATGGTGTTTCTTGCAGTTATGTTTCGGTCATCAAAAAAGTGTTTTTAACTAATGTTTATTGACAAAGTTTTATTTTCATTATTTGTGTAACTCTCTAAGTGTCTTTTAATCATGTTTGTGTATACATTCGTACTACCTGGCCAACAAAAATGCAAATTTCATTGTCTTCACCAGAGATGAACTAACTGCTAAAATTTTTGTAAGTAATTTCACATACAGTAGTACAATTCATTTAATCACATTTTAAAAAATGAACGTTTTGGTTTATTTTCTGCACTTGGTTTGCATTTTTAGAATCCAGAAGAAGCTACCATTAGGCAGCGAAAGCTCGATAATAAAAATAAAAAGCAGATACTAGAGCCTTTAGATCTTTGATTGCTCATCTCTTCTCCTTATAAGGGCGTTTCCCAGTGGTTAAACTTAGGATTGTTTGTTGCCAGTGCCCTGTTACTGTCCTTCCTCTTTCTTATTATATATATATATATATATATATATATATATATATATATATATATATATATATATATATATATGTATATATATATATATATATATATATATATATATATATATATATATATATATATATATATATATGTATATATATATATATATATATATATATATATATATATATATATATATATATATATATATATGTATATATATATATATATATATATATATATATATATATATATATATATATTTATATGTATATATATATATATATATATATATATATATATATATATATATATATATATATATATATATATATATATATATATATATATACATACAAATACAAGCAGTGTTTTGATAGGTATCGAGATATTTTTTATTTTCTGTTTCTGTTCAAAATATTTATTGTGTATACTGGGTGTTTTAAAATATATCTTTTACGTTTATTTTTATTTTATTAAGTTTGTGTATGGCTAATTCCCTTCGTATCAGGTCTGCCACTTATAGAGTTTTTTTTTTACCTCGATCGCTTTCTTGATTTATAATTTTGTACAGTTTGGAGTCTTTGTTTATGCCTCTGGTTTCTTTATATTTAAAATCATGTTTGTATTCGATTACTTGTTTATTTAGTGCTGTTGATGCATTATTTGTGTATTTATGTCCATTTAGTCTATTTTTAAGTAGTTGGCTGGTCATTTCAATATATTTCTTAGAACAATCCATAGGGCTTTTTATAATTGTAAACAACGAACTTAATCTAATATGGGTTTTATGGCGTATATAGTTCCTTGGTGTATCGTAGTGGTAGATATTTTTCATTTTTTTTCGTTGTTTTGTGGCTATGTTTGTTTTAAAATTATTATAAAAATTGTACGTTTTTTTTTTTTTTAATTTACAGACAGTTTTTATCTTTTTTAGCGTAGTAGGTCTCAGTTCTGGGGTAGTTAAGTTTATTGCTCTGACTATTAAACCTACAATAACGCTGTTCTCTTGTGCCATTAGGGTGGGTGCGAGTATCTTCCTGACCATGGCGGTTTTGTGTACTATTCTATCAGAATGATACTGTTTTTTTTCCTTATGAGTATTAGAGCGAAAACATTTATTTTGCCATATTTCTTTATTTCTGATGTGAACTGTAGTTTTGTGTAAAAATTATTGAATTTATGTAAGATCTCATCGATTTTTTTTTGTTTACTGCAAGCAAACAATCATCTACAAACCTTTTAAAGAACGAAATGTTCATTTTTTTAGATTTTTTATGACGTCACTAATTGGGCCATGACGCATGATATTGGTGGGCCCATTGCAAATTCATAAATTTGTTTATAAAATGTATCTTTACACTGGAAAACCCTGGTGATTATACTGAGCTCAACTGCTTCAAGAAAATTGTTTTAGACAGTGCTGTGTATTCTTTTTAATTTATTCCAATTTTCTTCCAAGACTTTTTGAATTAGGTTTTTTGAAATATTTGTGTACAGTGATGTAACATCAATAGAAAGGAGTTGGTAGTT
Organism: Pachyrhynchus sulphureomaculatus; assembly: GCA_019049505.1. NCBI lineage: Eukaryota > Metazoa > Arthropoda > Insecta > Coleoptera > Curculionidae > Pachyrhynchus > Pachyrhynchus sulphureomaculatus. The sequence goes on along the minus strand of CM032447.1, from coordinate 164,785,131 downwards.
TTCGAGAATTCATATCCTATCAATGAAATTTTTGAAACTGAAAGAGTCTTTGATAAAATGATCATTTTCGAATGTTATATTTGATAGACAGTTTGCTAGGTATTTTGCTAGGTTGTATGATGGCGATTGTCTTAAAGGAATATCCTTTTTGTTTAGTTTAGGTTGGCAGTAAAAACGGCAAAAGAGGCAACGAACCAATCGGTTACATAAATTCAACAGTTTGCACACAAAATTACAGTTCACATCAAAAATAGAGAAACAAGGCAAAATAAATTTTTTAGATCTCACATTCATAAGGAGAAACAGTATCATCCTGATAGAATGGTACACAAAACCGACATGGTCAGGAAGATACTTGAACTTTCATTCGAGCCATGCAATGGCCCAAAAGATCAGTGTTATTGTAGAGTAATAAACTTAACTACCACAAAACTGAGACCTACTACACTAAAAAAAGTAAAAACTGTCTTGATACAAAATGGCTTTCAAGAAAGAGACATCAACCATACAATAAAGAAAAGAAAACCTACAAATTTTATAATAGTTTTAAAACCAACATAGCCACAAAAGAAAAAAAAATGAAAAGTATTTACCACTACCATAAACCAAGGAACTATCAGAAAAACTAAAAACTACCTTAAAAAATTATTAAAGTGTGCAATAAAACCCATAATAAATTAAGTTTATTGTTCACAAATTTAAAAACTCCGACTTTCATCATGAACCAAGCAAATATAGTGTACTCGATTCCATGTATGGATGGTCCTAAGAAATATATCGGCACGACTAGCCAACTACTTAAAAATAGACTAAACGGACATAAATACATAAATAATGCATCTACAGCACTAAACAAATATGTAATCGAACACAAAACATGATCTTAGTTATAAAGAAATCAAAATCATAAACAAGGAGTCAAACTGTACAAAATTACAAATCAAGGAAGCGAACGAGATAAAAAAAAAAAAACGCTGTAAATGACAGAAGTGATACAAAGGGAATCAGCCATATATACACAAACTTAATAAAATAACAATAAATGCAAATGATATACATATTTTGAAACACTCAGTATACACAATAAATATTTGAAACAAAAACAGGAAATAAAAAGCATCTTGATAACCACCATCAAATTAGTGATTTTAAAAACACACCGACGCGTGTACACTTTCAAGGTGTGTACTTCGTGAATTCTAAAAATATGTTTTATTTTAAATTATCCTGTGTTTTTAGAGAGTAACGTATACAGTGATAAGAAAAAAAATTTAAAATGTAACAAAGAATTCTATTTATTTTTAAATATGTAAAATAGAAACTATATATATATATATATATATATATATATATATATATATATATATATATAAATATATATATATATATATATATATATATACGAGGCTGGTTGGAAAAGTCCGTGCAAAAATAAAAACTACTTATGTGTTTGGGCTAAACCTTTTTTATTTTTCGATATAGTCTCCTTTTAGGCTTATACACTTCGTCCAACGATGTTCTAGTTTGTTGATCCCTTCCGAATAATAGGATTTGTCCAAGTCTGCAAAATATCCATTAGTGTCTGCAATCACCTCCTCGTTTGAATAAAATCTTTGTCCCGCTAGCCATTTCTTCAAATTGGGGAACAAATAGTAGTCCGGAGGAGCCAAGTGTGGAGAATAGGGGGGATGTGAAACGAGTTGGAATCCTATTTCCATTAATTTTGCGACCACAACTGCTGAGGTGTGTGCTGGTGCGTTGACGTGATGGAAGAGGACTTTCTTGTGGGCCAATCGTGGGCGTTTTTCTTGCAGCTCGGTTTTCAAACGGTCCAATAACGATGAATAATATTCACCTGTAATAGTTTTACCCTTTTCTAGATAGTCGATGAGGATTATCCCTTGCGAATCCCAAAAGACAGTCGCCATAACCTTTCCGGCCGAAGGAACGGTCTTCGCCTTTTTTGGTGCAGATTCCCCCTTGCTAACCCATTGTTTAGATTGTTGTTTGGTCTCAGGAGTATAGTAATATATCCATGTTTCATCCACAGTGACGAAACGACGCCTAAAGTCCTCCTGATTCTTCTGGAACAGCTGCAAACCATCCTTGCAACACTTCACACGATTCCGTTTTTGGTCAAGAGTGAGCAATCGAGGCACCCATCTTGCGGATAGCTTTCTCATGTCCAAATGTTTATGCAAAAAATTATGTACCCGTTCAGTCGAGATGCCCACAGCACTAGCAATCTCACGCACCTTAACTCTTCTGTCATCCATCACCATATCATGGATTTGATCAATGATTTCTGGAGTCGTAACCTCCACAGGCCGTCCAGAACGTTCAGCGTCACTTGTGCCCATATGGCCAGTCCGAAAATTTTGAAACCACTTATAAACTATTCTAATCGAAGGTGCAGAGTCACCATAATGTTTATCAAGCTTCTCTTTAGTCTCCTGAGGCGTTTTGCCTTTCATAAAGTAATGTTTAATCACCACACGAAATTCTTTTTCGTCCATTTCTTGAAAATCACTCGACTTCCTTGATTCACACGAATGCCAAACACAAAGAAATAGACCAATATGGCTAAAACTTGGTGTGCGTTCATTCAAGAGATGCTACTAACTAAACATGACCTCGATACGCGCCGGTGGTGCCATCTCTCGGACTTTTCAAACCAGCCTCGTATATATATATATATATATATATATATATATATATATATATATATATATATATATATACATATATATATATATATATATATATATATATATATATATATATATATATATATATATATATATGTATGTATATATATATATATATATATATATATATATATATATATATATATATATATACATGTATATGTATACGTATATGTATATGTATATATGTATATGTATATGTATATATGTATACGTATATGTATATGTATATGTATATGTATATATATATATATATATATATATATATATATATATATATATATATATATATAAAGTAAATTAGTGAGCCATTAAAACACTTTGTTTCATTGTTAAGCTTTCGGAGATATTCAATCATTCTTCAGAACATTTAGAAATTATTTATAATGGATTTTCAAAAACAGAACTATATGAAAGTTAGACTTACAAACGTGAAATTATAGAACTGACATGATTATAAGAAAATGAATCCAGAAATTTTATAAAGAATTACGAGGTAGTAAAGAGATTTTCCGGTTATATTTTCCCGGGACAACAGAGCTCGTTGTTTTAATTTTTAGGTTAGTAAAGAAAAGCAACTGGCAGTTTTATAAGAGTAACAGTGATAGTCGTGTTGTACAGTTGGTAGATATGAACTAAAATTGACTTTAAATTACAAAATTTTAGTACATTATACGTATATAGTGTGTTCTGTTATGGTGTAAAAACTTTTATTTATTATTAAGTAAAGAAATAAAACAAAAGATTTTTATGTATTAGTATTATTGAATAATGTCCTAATTTTGTGATAGATCATTAGAAAGTTTAAGGATTTAAGGATAGATGATGCTAAGATCTTCCACATCGGCCCTCTGTTCATCGCGCGATCGCAGGCATTAATCGTAACCATTTCCAAAAATTTTCTTTTATAATAGTTTTGCTGTTTGCTATTTCTACATTGTCATAGTCTGACTGATGGTCATTGTCCATTAATGTTCTGCAAGGGAACAAGATTTGATACCCCTTCTACAGTCACTCCTGTGTGAAGGTAACCTTCCCTTTATGCTGCGGGACGTGTGTCCGATGTAACAGGATGTGCAGCCTTTGCATGGGATTTTTTTGACCACATTGGAAGTTTATTCTTTGGTAAAGGGTTTTTTAACTTTTGTATAAAGTTGTTTTAATTTATGTATGGTTCTGGAGAAACGAATGTTTTCTTGTTTAAAAATTTGAATGAGTTTAAGAGTTAGACCATCTATTTGGGGAAGGGTCTTGTACATAATAGTGTTGTTGAGATCATTGGCGGGGTGGTTTTGAATTGGAAAGTCATACTGGTTTGAATGATTGGATTGTGGGGTGCATTATTAATAGAAATTAATTTGTTGAGTAAAGGGAAGGGATAAGGGTTTTTTGATAAGGAGAGTTTTCAATACATTCAGTGCATTTGATCTTTCGGAGCCTGTAGACTCTGTTGATAAGGACACTAGCCAAACCAAATTTCATTTTCATTTGATGATTGGAGTGAGAATCTTCCACTGCTCATTGGTTTCCTATACCATCTGGTAATGACGGTATTGTTGGGCCTTCTGATAAGCGCCATGTCTAGAAAGGCAGTGGAGTAGTTTGTTTCTCTTTCCAAAATAAATTTAATGTTGTCATCAAGACTATTGAAAACTTGAAACGTGTCTTCGTTTTGGTTAGCTAGAACTGCCATAATGAGATCATCAACATATCTTTTGATGAATGGAAGTTGGAACCGAAGTTGACTGATAATTCTTCGTACTATGTCGTCCATGACGTAACTGGAAATGATGGGAGATATGCTGGCCCCCACAGGTGTACCAAAGACCTGTTTGTAATACATATCATTGAAAATGAAACAAACAGACATAAGATGGTAATGAGTGAATGAGTCTTGGACAATAGAAGAGTGTTAGCTGATGCTTGGCCAGTTCTCAGTGATGCATTTTCCTGCTAATTCCAGTGGCAAGTTTGTGAATAGCGACACTACATCGAGACTGATTAGCACATGATCAGGAGGAAGTTGAAATTGATTGACAAATTCACCAAATTGAAAGAAGTCTGAGGCATAAACGTCATTACCAATCTTATAAGCACTTGTAAGTATTGTTGTGACAAATTTTTCCAACTCTGAATTAGGTGCATCGATGAATGATTTTATTGGTCTGGCAAATAAAGTGGGTTTGTGAATTTTAGGTGAGTTTTAGGGCTGCAACGGAGTTATATATATATAGAGTTTTGGCAAGCGCATCATCAATTTTATAGGTGTTCTTGAGATTGGTTACTACTTTGTTGGCCTTTTGTTCGATGGTGCTAGTAGAATCACGTCATAGTCTGGTCCCTGCCCATGAAGACTGTAGCATATCCTTTATCACTGAGGGTGACAATGATCTCAGAGTGATCTTTTAGGAATTTTTTGGTGTACCCTGTACAAATTTTTTGTCAGGTCATCCTTGTGTGAGATTGCTGTCTTCAAGTCAACCAGTAAAGTGGGGATGTCAGTGTTACACGGGTTACTAGGTATGGCAGACTTAGGGCCTAGTGACAGCAGCCTCACCGTGTCTGACGGTATTTGTGTATTTGAGATGTTTTTAAACCACTTATCTTATATTGAGAATGAGTAAAAATTATCTACATATGTCAAAACTCAACAAATTTAAAATAGATAATTGTCATTCCTTGATGTTTTTATGCTAATTTGAAGGACAAAGCCGATTCTTTACAAAGATCTAATATCATTTATGGCATTCCATACCAATATAGTTTGATCTATGTCGAACAAACGACATAAAAGGTCTCTAAGAGACTAGCTTTACATAGAAGTGATACCAAACATAAACCTAACGCCACAAATTTAAGTTTACATGTCAACAGTACAGATTACAGAGTATAATACACTAACAGTTTTATTCTGGATGTTGATACCAACTACTTCAGAAGAAGTTTTCTGGAAATGTGCTACATAAAAACTGGCGAAAACAATCTCAATCATGAAAAAGGCATAAAAGAATTGTGCTCTATTTACACTTATTTGCTAACACAGAATCACTCCAAACCAGTTAGAAGTATAGATTTCTATGAGAAAATTAATTTCGAATAAAGTGGACGTTCCTTTTTTCGGTTCTAAATACGTTGCGTAACTTTTCAGAAATTTTTTAAAAAAATACAAAAATAATTTTTCCAATAAAAACATGTTGTCAAAATGTTAAACTCCACCTTTGGTGAATACAAACTTGTTGCTTTTTGTTGGCTTGCTGACGAAATCTAGTAACAAAAATGGCCGGTGACGTATTAAAAATCACTAAGTTACTAAACGTTACGTGAAATACAAATTTAAAAATGGAATATCCATCTAAACATCATGGTATTTCTCACAGTTGGTTTTGGTTCTAAAAAGAAACTTTAAAAATGTTATTAGTATTGTTTTACCTCTTAAGACCTTTATAATTCTCCAAATGTGCTGTTCTACTGTGTTCTTTGTATAATTGTGTTCGCTATCTGGTTAGTGAAATGCTTAACTACCAGACTTAATGAGAGAAAAACCTGTTACAATTTTGTAAGTATAACATATTATTATATAGTTTACATAAACTTTTATATCACACGTCCTGACGAACATCTTAATTTTCCTTCTGTTGTTTATTTGCATTTCAGTATGCAGAGAAACCTACCAATTAGGAAGCGAAAGCTTGATTAAAAAAATAAAAAAGATAAACTAGAGTCTAAAGATCTTTGATTGCTCATCCCTATTTCCTCACAAGGGAGTTTCCCAGAAGTTAAACTTTCGTTTGTTGCCAATGTCCTGTTACTGTTCTTCCTATATATATATATACATATATATATATATATATATATATATATATATATATATATATATATATATATATACATATATATATATATATATATATATATATATATATATATATATATATATATATGTATATGTATATATATATATATATATATATATATATATATATATATATATATATATATATATATATATATATATATATATATATATATATATATATATATATATATATATATATATATATATATATATATATATATATATATATATATATATATATATATATATATATATATATATATATATATATATATATATATATATATATATATATATATATATATATATATATATATATATATATATATATATATATATATATATATATATATATATATATATATATATATATATATATATATATATATATATATATATATATATATATATATATATATATATATATATATATATATATATATATATATATATATATATATATATATATATATATATATATATAATATATATATATATATATATATATATATATATATATATATATATATATATATATATATATATATATATATATATATATATATATATATATATATATATACATATATATATACATATATATATATATATATATATATATATATATATATATATATATATACATATATATATATATATATATATATATATATATATATATATATATATATATATATATATATATATATATATATATATATATATATATATATATATATATAACAGATGTTCACACTATATTCATTTAGCCAATATTTCGGTCCTAGGTTGGGACCTTCATCAGGGCACAAACTGAAAAAAAGAGATAACGAAGCAACCAATAACGAAAATTAGGCATGGAGAATTAGTATTATTGAGACTAATTTTTAATTATTAATTTTTTAATTTGTAATTTTTAATTTCAGTCTTATAATTATTGATAAAAAAACTTATTGTCGTTTAAAAGTACTGTTGTTCTGAAGAAACGTAAATTATTATTATTATTATTATTGCACATACAGTGTGCGAATTAATATAACAAGAACGACTCTAAATAACAATTGCCATAACAAAGACCAACACTGAAATAAAACAGCCACTATTCACTAACATATTAATTTAAAAATATGGCATTTACAGCAAGGATGCCATTAGAAACCTTGGATGCGGAAAAATCAAAATTAATTAACCACCTGCCATCTGAAAAGAGAAATGACAAGTTTGACAAGGCGCTGACAAAGGACAACCACCTGACAGATGTAAGGGATCACTCAAAATAAAAGGGAAAAAGGTCGAATAACCAGGAAGGAAATTTTGGTATATAAGGAAAAGTACCCAATGAGAACGCAAATTTTTCAACGGTATGGAAATTAAGTGGCATATGGAGGAAATGATTTTTCTTCTTCTTGAGAGGAGAATAGGGGATCAGGAAAAGGAGCTGAAAAGTAAAAAGGGGTTTTTTAATTAATTAGGAATATACTAAGCAATTTTAATAAAAATGGGATTGTAATTGTAAAGAATTTCACGGGAACCAAGAGAACATGTAGTCAAAAAAGGGGGCACCCAGAGGATAAATATGTAGCAGGAGAGAGCTATAGACTACCGAAGACGAAAATTTATGACGAGAATGACGACCCAGAGACATTATGTGGGGAAGGCAAATCACAGGAGAGGAGAAAACTATATATATATTGCTCAAGCTGTCAAGATCAGTTCTTTTATTAATGTTGTGGGGATTTTCGTTGATATAGCACATCTCAAGGAATTCTCTTTTAAGAAGGTTTTTTTGGATATGAAGAATCTTTGGTTCTCTGAAATTGAAGGAATGTCCATTATCGACAGAGTGGATTGCCAGTGCACACCTTTGAGGATGACATCTGGTGTCATTTTTATGTAATGCGATGCGGCGATTGAGAGACTGTGACGTCTGGCCAATGTACACAGCGGGACAATTAAGACAGGAAATGGAGTAGACAATATCTGACATTGAAAGAATGGGTAGAGAGGATTTCAATTTGCTAAAAATGCGTTTGTTTTTATGGAAATAATATTTGGCAGTCTTAACACTGGGAATGACACGCAGAATATGAACTAATTTTGAAGTAAGACCGGGTATAAAGGGCAAAGAGAGTAACGAAAGACCTGTTTCCGTATGGCTGGCAGGGGGTAAGGGGGTGGAGGGAGAGGAGGGGGTAAAGGTATAGGGGGAGGCTCTGGTAAGATGCTATCAGAGAGGAAGAGCTTATCAACTTCGTCCTTGGTCTTGAGCAGGAACTTCTTATTTTCCATGAAGAGATTGGTGAGTATTGTTTGTGCTTGGGATAGATAATCCGGGTGAGCTATATTTTTGACTCTTCGGTAAAGACCCTTTATAATATTTACTTTCACTTTCCAATCATGGCCGGAGTTGGCATGGATATATCTGCCTGAAGATGTTGGTTTCCTATACCAATCAAGTCTGATAACACCATCAGGACCTCTGATGACTCTTGTGTCCAGGTTCGACTCTTCTTCCATGGTGAACTGTAGGTGTGGATCAAAAGAATTGAATATATGGAGAATTTCTTTTTTACCATTTTCTGGTATGGACAGAATAAGATCATCAACATACTGAAAAAGAAAAGGCAGTCTGAAGGATAGCTTATCGATGCAATTTTTCAAAAGATAGGACATGACTATTGCTGCAAGAATAGGACTTAAGTTACTGCCCATTGAGCAACCAAAGGTTTGTAAATAGAAACTTCCTTTGTATTTGAAAAATGTAGATTGAAAGAAAAATTCTATGATGGCGAGGAAGAAAGATTTATCCAATTTAGTGTTGGGCGAGATTAATGCCCATTCAGATTCAATTATTTGCCTGGTTAACTGCCATGAAATGTTGGTAAAAAGACTTGCTACATCGAGAGAAATGACGACATAATTATTAGGTAATTGAAAATTATTAATTTCTGCACTGAAGTCAAAGGAGTCTTTAACTGCATATAGATGGTAATTGTGGAAGGATTTTTCTAATAAATCGGCACAGAATTTGCTTAAGCTTGATGTAGGAGAGTTGATTGTGGAGACAATAGGTCTGAGTGGTACACCTTCTTTGTGTATTTTTGGTAAGCCGTAGATTCTTTGTGTACCAAAAATACACAAAGAAGGTGTGGTGTTAAGGCTTTTATAAAGTGAGATGGAGATAGACCTCATAGATCAATGTCGTTTAAGTATTTTAACTAAGAAATTTGCCGGAGATTTTGGCAATTGGAACATATGAATAAATCTGATAGTTCGTAAAGAAGCATGAAAGTTTATTTTTAATGATAGCTCAGAGCAATCTAAGAGCTACCTTAAAATAAAATTGAACCAACCTATTATTCCTAACAATAAAACTACTTAATTACTTTGTTAACTGTCACTAAATATATTTGTAAAGATTTTACAATTGCGTTATCGCTATTTCATAGTACAACTACATTGTCAAACGCTTAACTAAGACTAAAACAGATTTTTGGTATTTTATGTTTATATGATGAACAGATGTGGGTCTATTATATGTTAAAAAAGTTTGAACAAAAGAGAATTTGCTACGTCTAATTGACTATTCAGTAAATTTATATTATGGTCCTTTGAATGTCTGTAAATTTCTATAGATTCTAAGAAGTTGAGTTTTGACCCTTTAGGTGCCATATGGAGTATTTGTAAACAATCGATATTGGGAAAAGTATGGCCTGTTTCTAAGAAATGTTTAGCAAAGTGTGATTTTTCAATTTTTAGCCTGTAAGAGGCATTGTGTTCTGCGAATCTTGTCTTGAAAGTCCGTCCCGTTTGGCCTACGTAACAGCTATTGCACTCTTGACAATTAAGTTTATAAACTCCTGATTTATTATATTTATTAGTTTTATCTTTGGCATTAAAAAATATATTGGATAATTTTTGAGCGGGTTTTAAAGCTATTCTTGTTTTTTCGGTCGTGAGAACTTGGGATATTTTATCCGAGATGGGACCAAAATATGTCAGAGGTATGAATGTTTTCTTTTCTCGGTATTCTACGGGGTTATCGCGATAACGCAATTGTAAAATCTTTACAAATATATTTAGTGACAGTTAACAAAGTAATTAAGTAGTTTTATTGTTAAAATGTACTGTCACAAAGTAACGGACCACTCAATCAACTCTTTAAAAGAAGCAAGTACTGCAGACCAGTCCAAACTCTACTTTAAATTAAGACTCAAACACCGTATATCAGTTCAAAACGCATGGTTCAACCAAGAATGTCTAAGAAACAACGTCTTCCCAAAATACGCACACGTAAAATGCAACTCATCATCTACCTCGGCCCGGAAAGCTATCCATTCCTGCAAGATCACATGGCTGAAGGAAGAAGCTAAGAAATGGTTCCGCAACAGGGACAACCTCTTACTCCATATAAAGGTATTGCACTCTGAATTAGCTTATAAACTCCACCCAATAGAATTCGATATCTTTGATGATAATACTAGATTAAAAATTAGCCAAATTATTCACAAAATTTATTTAACTCAATCAAAAAAAAAAACTTAAAAAACTAATAGAGAATAAAAAATATACCGAAACTTCAGATAATACTCAACAAAAAACTTTCTATAATAGATTTATCAATATCTCTAATACAAATTTCACAGAAAGTGAGAAATAACTGCTTGAAAAAGGACCAAAATATAACCCTAACTTTAATATAAAAAATACTACCGAAACAATAATATCCGAAATTGAATCAGCCACAAAAAATATAGGTGACCCAAATATTAAAAAAGAAAAAAATAAAACATATAATGATAAACACAAAAAACACTACTTGCAGTAACCAAGAACAATTAACGATAGCATCCATTCAGTCTAAAATAAAAGAGAATAACTTACTAATAACAAAAGCAGACAAAGGCAACTCCATCATAGCTCTTGATAAAAACCATTACATTCAAAAAGTAAATGATTTTTTGGAAAAAGAAAATCCAGTAAAAAACTAAAAAAAGGTCCAACGGATAAAATTCAAAAACAACTCAAGACCCTGCTAAATGAAACCCTGAGCATTGTGGATGAAAGAGAAAAGTTTAAAATAATAAACCAAAATCCTACATCACCAAAACTTTATGGCCTGATAAAAATACATAAAGAAAATTCGCCAATAAGACCAGTAGTATCGTACAGCAACACCCCCCTAAAAAATCTGGCAACACATCTCAACACCATCTTCAAAGAAATTACACAATTCAATCCAAAATACAAAACAAAAAACTCTATAGACCTTACAAATAAACTTAAAAATATCTCCATCCCAAATAACGCCCTTCTAGTTTCATTCGATGTAACAAATATGTTCTCCAATATCCCAAATAAAGATTGTTTAGAAATTATAAAAACTATGTTACAAAAAAACAACTTCAATATAACAATACAACAAGATATATTGAAACTATTCGAATTTTGTATATCCGAAAATTATTTTCAGTTCAATAATCAATTTTTCAAACAAAGAGATGGACTTGCCATGGGGTCTCCACTTAGTCCTTTGCTAGCCGAAATCTTTATGTCAGAATTGGAAAACAGTTTTCTAAAAACTCAACACGCGAAAAATATTCTCTTTTGGTTTAGATATGTGGACGACATCTTAGTATGTTTCCTTGAAAATGATACTGAACTAAATTCCACTTTAAATCAGCTAAATAATTTACACCCCAACATAAAATTCACACTTGAAAAGGAAACCGATAATAAAATAAATTTCTTAGATATTACAATTTTAAAAAAGGAAAATAGACTAGAATTCGATATCTTCCGCAAACCAAACTTTTCAGATGTCACCATCCCAGCTGACTCAATACACCCTAACTCCCATAAACTGGCAGCCTATAGATCTATGATCCATAGAGCCTTCAATATCCCTCTTAGTAAAAATAATTTAAAAAAAGAACTGGACACAATCAAAAATATAGCACTTAATAACGGCTTCCAATCTAAAATAATTAATACCTTAATAAGCCGTAAACGAAAACAAATCACTCTCAGCTTAATCTACCCCGTAAAAGAATACCGAGAAAAGAAAACATTCATACCTCTGACATATTTTGGTCCCAAGTTCTCACGACCGAAAAGACAAGACAAGACAAGATTCGCAGAACACAATGCCTCTTATAGGCTAAAAAAAAATCACACTTTGCTAAACATTTCTTAGAAACAGGCCATACTTTTCCCAATATCGATTCTTTACAAATACTCCATATGGCACCTAGAGGGTCAAAACTCAACTTCTTAGAATCTATAGAAATTTACAGACATTCAAAGGACCATAATATAAATTTATTGAATAGTCAATTAGACGTAGCAAATTCTCTTTTGTTCAAACTTTTTTAACATATAATAGACCCACATCTGTTCATCATATAAACATAAAATACCAAAAATCTGTTTTAGTCTTAGTTAAGCGTTTGACAATGTAGTTGTACTACGAAATCGCGATAACGCAATTGTAAAATCTTTACAAATATATTTAGTGACAGTTAACAAAGTAATTAAGTAGTTTTATTGTTAAAATGTACTGTCACAAAGTAACGGACCACTCAATCAACTCTTTATTATTCCTAAGATTAAATAAAGACGTTAGAAAGTCTATAGAAATATATAACTCATCCATCTTAACACAAATTTAACAAACGTTTCCTGGATATTTTGCAGTTAACATATATACTAGGATACCATACACCAAATCCCAGCGTAGATCTCAAGCAGCTAAAACAGAGTGGTAGTAGTATTTGAGTATTTGTAAAATCACCCGGATTTCTTAATATAAATCTGAATTTCTATGAATATTGTCGCAACAATGATCAAAATTTTAAGAAAAAAAACATAGTGGCAAGGTTGCTACCATGATGAGTATCGCTCGTTACTTTTAGTTTAACAGATTCATTTTAGATATGAGTCAAAAATTATTATCAGATTCGCAATATACCCTAACTGAAATAATGATTTACTTTGTTGAATACCTTTGAAAAATATCTGCAGATAACATCTACGTTTACGATTGTCCAAGACGTGTCGAACCTATTGGCTAAGACACGTTCACTATCCTGTGAAAACTGAAAAAAAAGCCGTGTTGTTTAGGGGAGATCAGCTGTTTAATTTGATAAATATTATCCTGTGGGGGAGCGGGATAGAATATCTCCCCCGGTACGTTCTGCCTGTCGTAGAAGGCGACTTAAAGAACAACCTAGATGGTATATGCACTGATCTCACCAGCATCGCCCGGTGCAATACCATCGCATCAGCTTAGGCTGCGTGACGTTGCTTAACGTTTCTTGGCTGTGCCTATGTTTCGGATTGTGGGACCAAATAGCATGATGAGGCACCTGGATACAAAAAATTAGCCCCTCGTTTGGATCTCTGGGTGGGGGTTGGTTCAGGGGCCTCGACATGCAGAGATCATAATTTTAAAATAGATTTTTGCAACATACGAGGTTTAAACTCAAATTCACTGCACCAACAGCTGCAATAAACCTCATGTGTGCTTTCTAGCACCTTCATTATCAACTCCGGTGTGCTCCAAGGCTCCATACTGTCTCCTACTCTCTTTCTTATTTACATTAACGATCTGCTGGAAAAGACCGGAAATCCAGTCTACAGCTTTGCAGATGACAGTACGGTTATCATTTCATTCACTTTGAATGCTCGGACATCGGCTACTCAAACGAATACCCGCAGACAGCAGGAAGTCATTCAACTTAACAAAGACCTGGAAGTAATTCTATCTTGGGGTGACAGTAACCAAGTGGATTTTAACAAAAACCCAAACGGCAATTTTTTCTAAAAAAATTAACGTTGCTGAACCCGACATAGTTATGTCGGGGCACTCTAACATCGTCACTCAATTTGTTGGGCGTTAATTTGAGAGCAAATATGTCCTGGCATGAACATATTGCAGGCATAGCAAGGAGAGCTTCTCAAAAGTTGGAAATATTATTTCGAACCAGAAAGCTTTACACTCTACAACTGTCAATTCTTTACAAAGCTCAGATTCAACCAACTATGGAATACTACTCCCATGTTTGGGGCTCGGTTATTCAGGGAAGAGCTGTTCATCTAATTGGATACCTGGAACTGACCGGTGGCCTTGATTCGCTGGAACATCGAAGATCGGTTGGCGACTTGAGCTTATTCTACAAGTATTTTCATGGAAAGTGTTCGAAGGTTGTAGCATGCTTAATTCCTCCCAGAGCGGTACTTGTTAAAAATACACGTCCCGCTAATACTTCACATCCATATGAGGTTCAGCTTGTTACTCCTCATACAACGCTTTTCAAGCAGTCCTTTATACGGGGAGCATCGGAGCATCATCCCTTTGGAATAGTTTGCCCAGGTCTGTGTTTCCCACCGAGCACAATTTACAGCGATTCAAGAACAACGTGAATCGTTTTTTTTTTTCCGCTCACATGTCGCTCCTTGTCCTTCCCTGCAGCACGTGTGCTAGACCCATAAAAAAAATTTACTACTCAGTATATATCACTACATCATCAAACATTTTATTTTCGTACTCGATGCGCGTTTCGCTAACCATGTTAGCTTCATCAGGAGAGATAATTGACTACTACCCAATCATCGCTCCTGATGAAGATAACATGGTTAGCGAAACGAGCGTCGAGTGCAAAAATAAAATGTTTGGTGTGGTGGTGATATATACCGGGTAGTGTCATTGTGCTCATGATTCCACATTCCCAACATAGTTAATTAAATATGTGAATATATATCAACATCTCAAAAACCAGTTTTGAAGACTGGAGTAATCCTTGAATCTTTCCATAGTTCCAGAAATGTCTTATTTTTAATAACTTTGTTAAAAAGAAAGGATAATGGTTTCAACAATGTAGCGGCACATTGTTCGCCAACGAAGCAAGGCATTTGATCCAGACCATATGTCCGTTTGTTTTTCGACCTTTTAACAACCTCATGATTAGTTCCTCTTGTATGCATCCAAACTTAAAAGAAGAAATGTCATTGACAGATTGATGCGGACAGAATAGAGTCGTTGAAGCAACGTACACAGGACTGTACAGAATACTGAGAATTGTCGTACATAAATATTTCGAGAAATGAATTTGTAGATTTAGAATTAATAGAAACCAAAAAATTTTAGACCACTTGAAATAAAATTTTCAGCTTTAAGTGTGCATTTTCATAGAAAATATCAGTCTTTTGTTTTATATCTGCTCGCAGTTCCTTGTATTGGTAAGCCGAATATTTTATATTTCTTCCAATTTAAATGTTTTTATTTGCTGAGCCTGATTATTTCAGATGTACTTCGGTCAATAAGTTTTGAAAGCAAAAATGAAACAAGATGAATTAATGAGTCGAAATACGTTTACTCTCCCTTCAGCTAAATACATTTTTCCAGCGACTTTCCAATTTATGTATCCCACCTCTGAAGTGATTTTCCGGAACACCTTCAAAATACCCATCTACGGATGCTATCAGCTCATCATTTGTTGAAAAACGCTTCCCACGTAGAAATATTTTGAAGTTTGGGAACAGATGGAAATCAGATGGAGCCAGATCTGGCGAATATGGTGGATGTTCCAACAATTCGTACTTTATTTAAACCGATCAGTCTTGCAAATGCCAAAGACGCTTCTATTATTATCAGTAATAAAAATAAGCAAATTAGTAAGCAACCTGATATCTCCGAATAGATTACCACATTTAAATAGTGAACCGTCTACTTCGGGATTTAAGCTAAAGCTTTAAAAAATTAGTAAAACCTTTATGCCCAGTACTACAAAAAATACTGTGCAAAAAAAACTGTGAGAATTACATTAAGTCCTTAAAAAAGGTAAAGACATCAATAAACAAAAGAAGGAATCAAAAAAAAGAGACACCACCAATAACAAAAATAATACGATATACCTACAAACCTCAAATAAAAAGTCACACTCAGCCGGCGCCCAAAAAAATTCTTTGATGCTTCCACGGGCTGGCGAACAAAAGAAAGCATTTTTGTGTTGAACAAAAGAAAGCCAAAAAAAAAGGTGATGAAAGATTTTTTCTTCTGCAAACCGGGCCTTTTCTCATGAATTTTCTTATCCAGCTTGTGCAATAGGTGGCAATAATACTCTCAGGTGATTATTTTACCATTCTAAAGGTAATAAATTGACAAAATTCCTTTTGCATCCTAAAAACTGATGCCATAATTTTTTTGGGCGACTTTAGCTGCTTTCGAGCTGAACAACCGGACTCAGTCCACTGTACGGTTTATTGTCGTAGTTTTGGATCATAATAGTAAGTCAGGGTCTCGTCCATAGTTATAAATTGATGCACAAAATCAGTTTTATTCTTTATGAAACGAACCAAATGTTGCTTGAAAGTTTCTCTCGAGTGCGTTTTTGTTCCGATGTTAGAAATGTGGCACACATATTGTGAATAGCTTTCTCATACGCAAAACGTTAGTTAAGATCTCATGTACTGATCCACGTGAGATGCCTAGAGCCTTAGCTAAATCATCCACGGTTAATGGACGGTCTTCCATTACCATATCTTGTACCAGCACAACAGTTTCTTCAGTTCTTGCAGTTTTTAGACCTCCGGAACCTGTATCATCATTGGCACTTGTACAACCACGTTTAAACTCCATCCATCTATGAATTAGTTGGAAATGAAGGAGTTGACTCTCTTAACATTTTCACTAACTTTACATGGATTTCGGTTGCCGATAAACCTTCCAAAACAAAGAATTTTATTACTGCATCACATTCGATTTTTTTTCATTATTAAAAAATACTCCAACATGATTACTTTAACCAACTGATAAACAATGAATGACTTGACAGATAGACTTGAAATTTAGAGCGTGTTCATATGACAGATGAAGCTTCAAAATGGTGTTCAATATTTGGTTCATAGGTGTCGCTTTCGAAACTACATAGGTATCGCTTTTAAAAATTATTAACTGACCTGATAAACCATACTCGGTACGTACTTTTACGAATTATGAACTTGGAAAATCATTTATCAGGTATTTCACATAGTATCTTATAAACCCGTACACATGCTTTGTCAATATTCTAGCGTTTATTTAAATCCGACCAATCCACATTCAAAATCCTATAATATGTGTGTTTACCAGTAACATGGATTTTTTCCTACAGAGAAAAGATACGGAAATATTTAGGGAAAGACGATGCTTGTCTTCGTTTACTAATGGCATAGATTCCCTGAAAGTTAAAAAATTAAAATTTGAAAGAACTAAATCGAGGAACCTAACATGCGTATTAGGATTTTTGTTGACAATCAAACTAATCGATAAAATTCTTTAATAAACCAATTTTTGAATATTCAGCTGGATTTTCATGTATGTTAGGTATACTAAAGTCTCCTAAAACCAAAACACTGCTATTGTATATAAAGTGAAGTACTTCATTGCCTTCAAATAGTGTATTTAGTACTTGATGAGAAGTGTTTAAAGGTACGTAAACATCCAACACGAGTAATATTACATAATGAAAGTTTACCTTACAATCTACTATATCTACCTTACTGACATTGTTGTGAACGTCTTGAAGCAACACATGTGTTTCGTTATATTTATTTTTTAAATCCAGTATCATGCCACCTCCGCGTGGCAGATCCAATTCGCCTAGATCTCTGTCAAAGCAAATTACAGAGTACCTATTAAGTAGTTTATTCGAGAAGACATAGTTTTTTATACAAGTTTCCGTCCTTGCTATAAAATCGTGAGTAGAACTGCAAACCGACTTGAAGAAGTTATTCATTTTGATACAGACAATAATCTTAAAATTAAATTCATTATTTTGTAAACGAGACCCTAGGGTCGATTTCCTTTGCTTACATTCTTCAATTTACGTTGGTATCTTCTCGAAACTAATAGAGGCATCCCTGTAGGCTTCTAGTTTCTTTATTCACTTTCGTTACGGACAATGGCTTTAACATCATCTGTGCATTTTATTATGACATTTATGGGTCTAGTTTTTGCTGAATTCTCACGACTCAGGCAAAAGACTCATATTTTAGCAATTTTAATATCATAACAAACTTTTAATATTACATCAGGAGCAGTAACAATATCCAGCTAAGAATATATGATCTATAGTATGCTAGTACAGGTCAAATATAATATATTTCTATGAAAATAGTAACTACAAACAAATTCGAATTAATTCGAAACAACGAACAAGCAGGTTTTAGAAAATAATATAACACTCTAGATCACATACGATCAATTTGAAACATAATTAAAAAGCCCTAGAATATAACAAGGACTTTTTGAATATATAAATACCATTTATAGAAAATAACAGGGCATTTGACTGAATCAAAAAACAATTATAAATGCGTCATAAAATAGGGGTGATGACAGTAACAATGAATCACCGAAATTATGACATTAAATAATGAAATAGTTTCTAAAAAATGCTATTATTTTTATATTAAAAGCGAGATCAATATTATTTTTGTTAAAATAAAAATGCAAAATACAGCAATCCGCCATGTTATGTGGAACACCAATCAGAGCGAAGGACGTCACGCCTAAGTAATCATTATTTCGGTCGAACTTCTCTTGTATTAACCATAATCTCTGCACCGTTTATCAGTTAATTTGTTGTTTTAAACTATCGAGTTGCCTAGTTTTGTGTTACAAAAACTAGAACCAAGAATCGTTAGCGATGGAAGATGGATTTATCAAGGTAAATAGCTCTAATATACCTAAAATTAATTTGTTGATGCTTGGAGAGTTTCTTGCGTCAAACAAAGACTTTTGCTCCGCAGAATTTAGAAATATTAAAACTTCCATGCAAGTATATAGGTAATCTGTATTAAAACTACAATTTAAAACTCAAAAATCCATAAAAACTGCACTTTATTTCTTCGTCATAGTTATTAGTTTTAGGTTAGGTTATGATTGTTACGAAAATGTTGATATGTCGTACGAGTAAGTACATACTAATTGATTTCATTTATTTTAGGTCCTCGCACCCATCGTATGGCGATGACGCTCTAAGCTATGTACAGCTTAAACGTTTTGAAAAAGTGTGCATAGTGACATGTAAAATTTGCCCAGAACATAAGGTCCATGCAAAGTTATATACAGTTACGTTAATAGTCAATGAAGAAGAAGAAGCAGTTATTTCTGGTCAATGCCATGAGTGTGTTGCCTCTCAAGGGGGCTACAAACACGCCATAGCATTCCTCATGTGGGTCCATCGAAGGAGTGAAGACCCGTCTTGTACTTCAGTGGAATCTTACGGAATGAAATCCAAACTGTCTAGGGTTGGCACTAGCCTAAAATACATAACGACAAAGCAATTATCAAATGGTAAGCCTAGTTCGCCATCAAACAGTAAAGTTCTTGAAAAGTTTTTGGAAATGGGAAGGGAGTTATATTTGTGATGATACAGAAAGTGTATCTATGGACCAACTTGTGCTGAAACATAAAGAGACATCCTGTGACACATTTTTGGAGAAGCTCGTTTTGACTGATGCATATTTTTAAAACTGAAAAAGAGACCAGAGAACAGCACCAAAGTAGCCTTTGGTATGAATTCAGGTATGGCAGAATCACAGCATCCCGAGCATTTGAATTTAGTCTTTGTAAAACAAATGATGGAACATTTATATCATTAATTATGGGAGGAAAAATTCCAGATACACCAGCTATGAAACGTAGTAGAATATTAGAAGATAGATAGGTCACATGTAAAAGTACACATTGTAGTTCTTTATTTCCTGACAATAGAATCTTAATAAATCCAAAATAGTAGGTGCAATAACAAGTGGCTACGTTGTTTTCAATCACAACTAATTAAATAAACATGTAAGTAGTTTAATGTTTTATTTATTGTGTAAAGTATCAAAATAAATCTAGAAATATTCACTTTAGTTTTGCTTGGAAAAAGAAATAAGTAACTGAACTTCCAGTCTCTCCAGGTTCTTCTGTTTTGTAACTATACTTCTTTCTTCTAAATCTTTTTCACTTTCTTCAACTACCATCCTTCTTTGTTTCTTGAGGATATATGGTCGTTCTATAGTATTAGATGTTCGTTTTCTTCGATCAGATTGCCATTCAAATCTTGTGGGAATACACTCTGGTTTCATGCGCACTTGTAACACTGAACCCATCACATGGTACTGAATGTAATTCTCCATATCATTTGGCAACTGGAACAAGAATAAAGTATCCATTAAATAAATAGTAGTGGATGATAACCTTAAGGAAATAAAGCCTAACCTCAATAGTGATGTGACTATCTAAAAGTATTATTTAGATAATTAACAATTTCTCAACAATTTATTACGACACACCTCATTTATAATAATAAAATATTAAGTTAAAACTTAATCAAAATGGTCTTCACAGAAATAAATTGAAGAATTTGGGGTAATAACTGCTGAGTCTCGCCGTGCAAGAGTTAGCCACTTATTTTTTATTGTTTTCTTGTTTGGAACGTAAACAAATAACTTGTTAGGAGTTTTTATCGATATGTTTTTACACTAAGGGACCGCACACCACTTATACACTTTAGAATTCATTTTAAACACACAAAAGAACAAAATTATTGTATAGACATTGTATACTTCACTGTTGTTGACATGAAGTTTAAAAAGGAGTGACGTCACGAGCAGACGTTATGACACCTGCGAGCGTTTTTCGTGAAATTCAAAATTAGTTCAAAAAAGGCCAATTTTATGCTAGGAAACCTGTAATTTCTCCAGAAATATCTATATTTTTTGGAAATAGTAGTTCCGTAAAAACATCGTGGAATAGTTTTTCAAAATTGGTCATCATGCCTATTGCAATGGGGATACAAGGTATATCGAACTTATCGAAAATGCATGTAGGGAAGCAACTAGAAGAGCAAACTACACTCAGAAACAGAAAAAAAAAATAAAACTGAAGGAGGAATAAGGCAAAGAGACTCAATATCGCCGAAGCTTTTCTCGTTAGCGATGGAGGATATATTTTTAAAAATATTATTGCGTATATACAGTGAAGGACAAAAATTAAACAAACTAAAAACATACATACGATGTAGTATTTATTATCACGTGGAACTACAGAAAATGATCCTAATAAAATAACTATCTCACCATTCTGAATTGAACGAAGATCGAAGAAGTAGAACTACATATACCTAAGACGGAAAAATGCAAATGGATTTTTGGAGAGTAAAACATATATTACAAAACAAAAGGAACAGAATTACAACATATATGAAACCAAAAATGTGTCATCCCCGTCTTGCCGAATCGGTCTGAAACGTGGGCGATGACAAAGAAAACAGGAATTAAGACGCAAAATACCCAGCGCCAGTTTATTAACTGTCAAAACTGAATAAAGTCTATACTTTAGACATTTTTCCACCTGTCAAAGCATCTCGTAAAGCCATTCCTAACTTGAAGTATGTATCGAGATATGGTGAGACGCTCACCTAGTGATATTTTAGTCGGTAAGGAAGCCATAAATGAATACTTGCCCAGATATAGCCGTTGATTTTGGTAGTTATTAATTATTTTTAATGTTCCGTACGGAACACTTATAAGAAAAATTCGGTGTCTGTCTGTCTGTCTGTCCCACCCGATTTTCTCCGAGACTATTTGACATGGAAAGTTAAACTTTGGCGCTAATATAGGAACTAATGGCCTCATCAGAGCCGTGTGGTTTTGAAAGTTAAATTTTGACTCGAGGAGTTAGTTTTGGGGGATAAAATCAGATATGAAAAAAAAAATTGTTTTCCAGGTCATCGAGTGAGGTGTCAAAAGAAAGCTCGTAAAAACACGGGTTCAAAAAGTGTATATAATGTAATACTTGCTCATACTTCTCTTTG
Source organism: Pachyrhynchus sulphureomaculatus (assembly GCA_019049505.1). Lineage (NCBI taxonomy): Eukaryota > Metazoa > Arthropoda > Insecta > Coleoptera > Curculionidae > Pachyrhynchus > Pachyrhynchus sulphureomaculatus. The sequence continues at coordinate 164,762,719 of CM032447.1, read as the reverse complement.
TATTATTTTTAATAAAGTGCGAGAATTCGAGATAAGGGGGGACCTTATCTCGAAAAGTACTGATCAAAAAATTTTGAAAAAAATCCTCAAATATTCTCCACAGGGTGTAGATTGAACGAAAATTATCAAGAGTGCATTTCCTTTAATAATTAATCCGATATATAAAAAAACAAAAATTTCAAGTTCATCAGTTTTCACTAAAGATCAGAAAAAAACTTTATTGAAAACTCATTTGGGATATGTTTTGTGAAGTTACTGATCATTTTATACTTCCGTACCGAAATTTTTTATTCTAAAAGCAATCAACGCATGGAACACTAATTGCGCAAGCCCAACTGGCACTAGAGCGGTTATTATTTTTTACATTAAGATCATTAAACTGTTTTGAACTAGCCCCAGAAATATAGCATCTAACTATTGAACTAGCAGCATTGCAAAATTTCAAGGTCATTAGTTTTCAGTAAAGATCAGGAAAAAAACTTTGTTGAAAACATATTTGGGTTGTGTTTTGTGAAGTCACTGATCATTTATTCCTCCGTAACAAAAATTTTTATTTCAAAAGCAATCAACGTACAGAACACTGACTGAGTAAGTCCGACTTATACTTGGCCAGTTATTATTCCTAGTCGTGAAACAACGAATTGTATGCGCAGCCGAGCAGTTGTAGTAATTGTGACTGCGAAGTAGTTGCTCAAATTACTCTAATAATTTCTTACTTATAATTGCACGATCTTTGGTAAAAAGCCAGTTTGCTTTTAATATTAGCCTGAAATCTACCAGAAATTTAACGAATACTAGTCCGATCAATAAAAATTTTAAATCGTCATTCAAAATGGATACCTGAATTTTTGAACAAAAATTAGTTTTAATACGTAGATCAAGTATCAATAGTCAAAAATTGGAAATTGAGTGGAAGGGGTTGTAAAAAAAAATAAAAACTACCCCAAAAAACACTTTTCCGGAAATTTCTCGGAAAATATAAAAATTACAAAAAATCTGTCGAAAAAAATCGATAGATAATACAATCATCTACAAAATCGTTTTAAATCACTTTTCACGTATTTGCGACATAAAACGAGATATTTGCAATTGAAAATTGTTATTTGACGCACAGCTAGCTAAAAAATATCGAAATCTGAAAAAATTCATAAACAATAAAAAAATCATTATTTTTGAACTTTTTTTTTCATTTGTATCTAAAATTTATTTGTTTGGAGTTGATACCAGAATTCTCTCATTGTAGACGCAGTGCGCCCAAAAGAAAAAGGGATTTCTTATGCATTTTACTGAATTTTGCTACTTGTTTTAAATGATTTTTAAGAGTTCACCCTATTTTAGGCAGAGAACCTCTGGAGACATAAATCGTAAATGAGAGTTCATCGGTAGCATGGCCGTCCGAGCGTAACTTGCTTTTGGTGTTTAATAAATAAAATTATCTTAAAAATAAAGTTATAGAAATATAAGATTTATTACCAAAAATTTTTTAATCTATAGATGTATATATACAAATTCACAATTCACGATATGGAAGTGCTTTAATTACAATCAAAAACAATCATCATCTTAAATCTGAAGATTCGACTTCTCTTAAATTGATAATTAAGGGTTCTATTTCCACAATTCTTCGATGAATTCGTCAACTTTCCACATTTTATTTTCTTCTTCTATAACATGCCAGATGGCATTTTTCCAATTAACCCCTTTGATCCTCTCTATTCCGGCGAGTAATAATTGTCTTACGTCTTAAAGTTTGAACGTGATGTTTTCCCTTGCAACGAAACCTTTCATTTGTGCCCAAATTAGCTCTATGGGATTCAATTCGCAATGATATGGAGGTAATCTAACACTGTGATATTTCGTTCCTTTGCTATGTCATCGACTGCGTATTTCTTAAACTGTACCTTATTTTGTTTCGCAATTTTGAGAAGTTTCACTGTCTAGTATTATAACTGATTCTGTTGATATCATTTGTTGGAAGTACTCTTCAAAAACATCGGCCGTCATCTCCTCATGGTAATCTTTAGTTGACTTTGAATCGAATTCCAACGAGCCACCGTCGAGAAATCCGTTTTTACTACCAATATGTGCTATAATTAACCTGCGACCTTTTCCTGAAGGGGGTTGTAAACCAGTTGACTGTGTGTCCCTCATTAACCTAAGTCTGATCTAAATAAAAATTAATTCTTTCTTCGGCTCGAAATTTTCTGATTGCTCGTAGATATTCTCTTCTCCAACAAATTATTTCTGTTTTATCAAACAGATTTTCTGTTGTGTTTTTCCTAACGAAAATTCAGGTTATGAAGGATTTTCCTTAATTTCCATTTTTTAAAATCTGGTTAGTTCTGGTCTTCTCTGATTTCTTGCAAAACTTGATGTAGTCCAGGTATTTCTTTGTTAATAAAAAAAATTTTGTACGTTTCTTCTTATTGCATTTTTAAAGTCTTCATCGACCTCTAAGGGCTCCTTTCCTTTGTGATTCTGAGGTTCTTTGCAAGGACCGCGTTTTCTTTCTTTTAGAAATCTATAAATAGTTGCTGTCTTGTTGGCATAGGTTGCCACAATTTCACGGAATAGGCTTGTCGGCTGTTGATGCACTAGGGCATCTTGTACGTTAAGTATCATTGCTTTTTCTTGCAGAGAAAATGTAGATTTACAGACTCTACGAAGTTTGACCGGTGTAAAACCGAAAGTTAAAGTTCTGATTTAAACAAAGCATATTATAGGTTTTTGCTTTGTTTCTAGTGTTCCGTACGGAACACTTATAAGATCACTTCGGTGTCCGTCCGTCCGTCTGTCACACCCGATTTTCTCCAAAACTATTTGTCACAGAAAGTTGAAATTTGGTACTAGTATAGGAATCGCCTCATCAGAGCCGTGTAGTTTTGAAAGTTAAATTTTGTCTTAAGGGGTTAGTTTTGCGGGATGAAATCGGAAGCGAAAAAAAAAGTTTTTTAGTAGGTCATCGAGTGAGGTGTCAAATGAAAGCTTGTAAAAACACCAGTTCAAAAATATATGTACTTGCGTGCACTTTTTTGTATTATTTTTAAAAAATCGCGAAAAATCGCTGTCCCCCCTTATCTCGAAAAGTACCGATCAAAAAATTTTGAAAAAAATCTGAAATATTCTCCACGGGGTATAGATTGAACAAAAATTATCACGAGTGTATTACCTTTAATAATTAATCTGGTATATAAAAAAAGCAAAAATTTCATGGTCATCAGTTTTTAGTCAAGATCAGAAACAAACTTTGTTGAAAACTGATTTGGGGTATGCTTTGTGAAGTCATTGATCATTTTATACCTCGGTAACAAAAATGATCATTTTATACCTCGGTAAAAATTTTTTTATTTTGAAAGCAATTAGCGTACGGAAGAAACACTAATTGCGGAAATTGAACTTACACTTGACCGATTATTATACTTATACGGAATAATTTTATTGCGTACTTAGATACTTAGGCACCTACCTACCGATAAATACTTTAGTTAATTATATTCCAATAACTGCTAAAATTCCAAATAACTTTATTCTACCTATTAACATTAAGCTTTATAACACTGTAAATTTCTAGTTCTTAAGCGAAAAGCGATAATAAGTAAAAACTGTGGGAAAACGAAAGATCACTTGAAATTCATGAAGGTATTTACATTTTTTTTTATTATTAATTTTTATGTAAAATGTATTTACAATATTGTAGGTTATCTACGTGTAGTGAATCGATTTTTAGTGTTCCGTATGGAATACTTATAAGATCCCTTCGGTGTCTGTCTGTCCGTCTGTCACACCCGATTTTCTCCGAGACTATTTGACGTAGAAACTTGAAATTTGGTACTAATACAGAAAGTGATGGCCTCATCAGAGCCGTGTAGTTTTGAAAGTTAAATTTTTTTAGTAGGTCATCGAGTGGTGTGTCAAATGAAAACTTGTAAAAATACGAGTTCAAAAATATATATAATGTCTTACATGCGCACACTTTTCTTTGTATTATCGAGTGAGGTGTCAAATGAGAGTTTGTAAAAATACGAGTCCAAAAATATATATACTTGCGTGCACTTTGTTGTATCATTTTTAAAAAATCGCGAAAAATCGTTGTCCCCCGTTTATCTCGAAGAGTACTGAGCCAAAAATTTTGAAAAAATTCTGGAATATTCCCTACAGGGTGTAGATTGAACGAAAATTATACCTTTAATAATTTATCTGGTATATAAAAAAAAAATTCAAGGTCATCAGTTTTCAGTAAAGATCGGAAACAAACTTTGTTGAAAACTTATTTGGGGATGTGTTCTGTGAAGTCACTGATCATTTTATACCTCCGTAACAAAAATTTTTATCTTAGAAGCAATCAACGTACGGAACACTAATTGCGCAAGTTCAACTTGCACTTGACCGGTTATTTAATTGTTAAATACTTAAAAATTAGACAATTCCGATATATAATTGATTATTTCATTAATTAATTACCAAAATTATTAGTTCATTTACTGGTAAATTTATTTAAATAAATTTTCTTTTAATATTCAAAATAATAATTTGAAGTTAAATGTCAAAGTTTTTATATAATTAAAATACATAGCGATATAATAGCGATAAAGTTTCAAATTTTTGTCTTTAATATAATTTATTTATTGAAAATTTATTAACGATTAAAAAAATAGTTTTGTTTCGTCAAATGATAATGTAATTTGTACTAAGTACTATATTTTGTGGGAGCAATAAATATATTATTCGTAAAGATTAATATAAGGAATTGTCACAATAAAATCATTTTGTTTGAGATAACTATCTTTGTACATACCCTTTATTTTTATTTTTAAACAAAAAAAAATATATTTCAGAGTGTCGAAAACGATATCAAGTATCGTCTAATCTTACAGTGTTTGTGCGGAGTGAAAAATCGGTTACGTTAAATGAACTTTCTACATCAAGCCAGCAAGCATCACAACAATCTACGGATAATTGTTTCGATTTTATTGATTTATGTTTAATCTGCGGGAAAAAAAAACATTGTCGTGAAAGTCGTAGACATGAAATTTCAACTAATTATTTAATGAAGCGAATATTAACTGCCACTGATCTACGTGACGATGACTTCGGTAAACAAGTGAAACAAAGGTTGCAAGGTATTAATTCTGTTATTGCTGTCAAGGCTCGTTATCACAAAAAGTGCTTAAGCAATTTTTTTTTTATTTCACTAAAAGGACTAAAAGTTCGTGAAGATGATCCAGAAACACGAAATTTATTGAATATAGTTTATAAGCATATTGAAGAAAGTAGTGAGACTAAATTTTTATTATCAACTCTGCAAGAGCTTATGGGTGAAAATGCACTTTCGAATAAACGATTATATAGAAAATTACAAACTCGGTATGGAAACGACATTCGGATACACCAATGCCCTGGTAGAGATACCATTATATATTATAAACATAAATCTGCAGGAAAACTTTCTGATGATTGGTTCGAAGGCAATGGGTCTTTATGTGAAACTGAAAAAAAAAAAACTATTTTGCAAGCTGCTTCTGAGATTCTCCGAAGAATGGCAAAAAAATATAATACTGAGTCTTATCGCGCATCTGGTGATTTTCTCGATAGTGTGGCAGAAGACATACCAAATTTATTGAACTACTTTCTTAGTGATCTTATTTTACGAAAAAAAAAAATGACATGCTCATATAATTATTTCAAACATCAGACCTAAATCTTTTAATTCACATCTTCAACTTGCTGTCGGTACCTACATATATAAGAAAAGTGGCTCGAGATTAATTATAGATTTATTATCAAAATTAGGAGTGTCTGCATCATATTATAATCTTCAATTATTTGAAGCATCAGCTATGATAGACCCCCCCCAAAAAATGATTATAGGCGATGTTTTTGCGCAGTATGTGTTCGATAACACGAATCACAATGCGAAAACGTTAGATGGCAAAAGAACATTTCACTGTCTTGGAAGAATTGTTGCGTACACCCCAGAAGGTAATGTAACACATGAAGACTCCTCCAAAAAATGTAAGAAAATACCTTCTGCTGCCCAATTAGTATCGTGTGCTTCTGTTGATACAATTCCATTTCGGAGTTCACTAGCCACTAGTTTGAAAACAGTTATTTTTGAAGATGAATCTACTTTGATAAGTGAACAGTCTGATCCTCTACCGCCATATTATGTATTATACTTGTGGAGAAAAGCTAGTCTTCAAAATAAAATTCCAAGCTGGAGAGGGTTTATGGAAACTATATATCAAGATTTACCTTACGATAATGTTTCGCGAATTGTGTGTCTTCCATTCATAAACGAGCCTCCTTCGAAGCATACATCTATTAATACAGCAATAATTAATGCAATGAAAATCAGAAAACATGTGTAGTGATATTTGATCAGCCATTATTTATCAAAGCTTGTGAAATAGTTGCTGGCAATGATGCCATGAAGAATGTTTTCGTGCGGCTCGGTGGATTTCACATCTTGATATCATATTTAGGAGCTATAGGTTATATTATGGACGGAACTGGATTAGAGGATATCTGGTCAACGGTATATGCTGATGACTCAGTTAAAAATATAATGAGTGGTAAAGCATTTTCACGAGCATTGCGTGCTCACATATTAACATACACAGCTATTGGCATTCATTTAACTGAACATATAAAGGATGAAGCGAGCTTAAGTAAAAGACAAGAATATACAGCATTTTTAGAGAATAACTTGAGACACTGGGATGACAATCCTCCACGCTACGACGATTGTTCCAATGACCCAGTTTTAAATAAAATGAGAGCATGTGTTATAAATAAATTAGAATGTTTCAAAACTAATGGCCCAACTGCACAACTGTTTGTTTAATATTTCGATATGGTAACTATTGCACTTCAATTCATAGAAGTCGAACGCTTGGGGAATTGTCAATTCGATTTACAAAGTGTAGAAAAAATTTCCTACAATAAAGTATTAAGGCACCTCCTTGAATGTCTATTTGTTTAAATAATAGCGCTCGTCAAAATTGCGCCACAAAAAACGAAATCGACAAAAAAAAATAGGGCGATTTAGTTGTAAAATTCGTAAAAAAAGTTTTTATTGAAAAATATATTGGAGAATATATAAATTGGAAAATAAAATTTTGGCCAGCGTTGCCTGATCCTTTTCAGAAAACTGGAATCCTAAATTTTCGTCCCGAGTCAAATATATCAAAAACGACATAAATTCTGTTGTCTTGCTATTTTTATCTCACTAAGGCCTGGTTACGGTGCAGCACATGCATAGTGGCATTGATGCGTAAGCGCATCAGCTTGATCGTACTATTGCGAGAGTAACAGAGCACAGTATATACTTTTTTTCTCGGGACTAATTTGGACCCGCAAAAGCGTAGCCTCAAGGGCAATTTATTTTAGAATAGATCTATATCACAGGTAAATTCCCAGGTAAAAATAGGATGTGACTTGAAATTATGGCGTATATTTTTTAGATAAAACTTCAAAAAATGTAATAGCATACTTTTATTTCAATTTTAACGATAGAACAAATTCAAAAAATATAATTGTTTATAACTTTTTAAAAAGTTAATAAAGAAATTCTCTGAAAAAATTAGTTACGTTAAATAGATACAATTAAAACAAAAGGTTGAAAATTAATGATTTTTTTATTTTTTATGAATTTTTTCACATTCAGATATTTTTTAGCTAGCTGCGCGTCAAATAATAATTTTCAATTGCAAATGTGCGACCTCGATAATCCGGACTAATTAAAACCGCGGAGGTCCGAATTAGTAAATAATTCGAATTACTGAAGCAGGACATTATTTATATTAAAAAAACGAATCATTTAATACGAAACAACTAAAAAATAGTATATAGATAGAATAATATTTAAAATAGAAGCATATCTTATCAAGTTTTATCTTATTTTGTAAAAAAAAATTTAATTTTTATTTGCTTGACCCTTCTCTGGTTCATCATAAAAGCAATTTCTTTTAATCTTTGAAGTACAAGACCATCACTTAGAGGGATATTATTTTCTTCTGCCCATCTCATGCACACATTGAAACTTTTAACTGCCTCATCATTCTTCACAGTGTTCTTAACAGTCTGATTTGTATTAGTATTTAACTCTAAACCTTCATTATCACTCTCATATTGTTCATCTGTATCATCTATGTCTTCCAGTGGTAACAAATCTTCATCATTTTCAATCTAATTACATATTTCCACGTTCGTGAGATTCTGCTCAGTGAGAACATTCAGCATATCTGAAACATCTGTTAAATATTTACGAATTAACCAAAAAAATACTAAAAGTAAAATTTCAGGCTTTACCTTTCATTTCTTCATTCGTGGAAAGCAAATTTGCCGCAATTCACTCAGAGGAATCAGATCTTCAGCATCATATTCAGGGTCTGGGTTGGTATCTGCCACATAAGCCATAATGTTGTGGCAGCACTTTTTCAAGCCTTCAGGGGAGACTTTTTCCCATGAATTGCATAGTAGACATACAGCATCTTTTAGGTTAATGCTTTTTAATAACTTAACAAGGTTCTCTTCATTATTTGATAAAATATGGGCTAAAAGACTTTTCCGATAAAATAATTTTGTCAGTCTGATTGCATTCTGGTCCATAGGCTACATAAGTGCACTAAGTTGGGAATGTGGAATCTTGGCACAATGATACTACTCAGTATATATCACCACTACACCAAACACTTTATTTTTGCGAGCGATCGCTCCTGATGAAGCTAACATGGTTAGTGAAACGCGCGTCGAGTGCAAAAATAAAGTGTTTGGTGTAGTGATGATATATACTGAGTAGTACATAAGTGCAGTACAATTTGGTGAAAGAAATAATGTTGTAAACTGTCCATCCTCACTAGTCAGTTCTTCTATAGTTTCATGGCCCAAAGCGTTATCAACGATTAGCAGGGCTCTTTCAGGCAAGTTGAGACTTCTTAAATAACTTTTGACTTGACGAATAAAAGAATGATGAAACCAGCCTAAGAAAATTGCTGTAGTCATCCATGCATTGGCAGATGATTTGTACTCAACAGGTATGTTCACATTTTTAAAAGCCCTCGAATTTTTTGCCTTTCCGATCACTAACAACTTTAATTTTTGTGATCCATCAGCATTGCAACATGCTAGAAAGGTAACACGTTCTTTGTTTATTTTTCGACCTGGTGCGGTCTTTTCCTGAGAACGAACCAGCGTTTTTTCAGGCAACATTTTCCAATACAGAGCTGATTCATCTGCATTGTTTATTTGAGTAAGCCCAAGGTTTAATTCTTTTATCTTATCTGCGAATAAAGTTAGGAAAGGAACGACGGCACTTTCATCATTGGATAGTCTTTCGCCACAAACTTTTAAAGCATGCAGACCATGTCTTTTTCTGAAATTAGAAATCCAGCCTCTGCTAGCTCTAAAATTATCATTCCGCTAGGTTTCAGTGTAAAACTGTTTTGCTTTGCCTGATAAAATTTTGTAGGAAATTGGGACTGCTTTGATCGTTGCGTCAAAACCATGTATACAAACGAGTTTCCATTTCTGGATATTCGGCTTTTCGTAAGGTTTTTCTGACGCCAGGACCAGAATCACATTTGGAAATAAATCTAAAAGAAGCTACACGTCCATAGTAAGTGTCCAAAATTATCTTTAAAATAAATCATATATACATACCTTTTGATTTTCCCTTGCATCTTTTTTATATCCGAAATTGTGGATGTTCCTACTCTATTCATTTGCCAACACTTTTCCGCTTTCACCAAGAACTTGTCTTTCTAATATATCGGACTTTTATTTTATTGTTAGAGTAATATGTTTTCTTTTAGAAGGCATTTTATTATGTAGGTACATATACGTAAAAAAAACGTTTACATACTTATATGAACCACATAAAGTAAAATAGAACGTAGGTATGTTGTACTTGTGACAATAAAGAAACAACTACAAAGTCCTTAACCTTTAGACGCGATACGCGATGTGTTGTAGTAGCAAATCAAAGGCACCTACAGTTTGTGTGAATCCCAGATGTATTAGACTGGAAGTTAGGGGAATCCCCTCACTATCGATTTCAGTTTTCCCATGTAGTTTAAATTAAGTAGATGTCTAAAAACGCAGGTCCGGATTACCTAGTACTATCAAATCCAGATTATAAAGTACACAATGCAATAGAAATGTTTGTCCGGATTATTAAAGAATCCGGTTTAATGGAGATCCGGATTATCGAGGTGGCACTGTATCTCGTTTTATATCACAAATACGTGAAAAGTGATTTAAAACGATTTTGTAGATAATTGTATTATCTACCGGCTTTGTTCGAAAGATTTTTTTGTAATTTTTATATTTTCCGAGAAATTTCTGAAAAAGTGTTTTTTGGGGTAGTAGAACAAGGTCGTGAAACCGAATCATTTTCAATCAGTTGTGGCCTAACTCAGCTTATTGACGAACCAACACGGATCCCTGATCGAGTTCGCCAGTCTTCTTGATTTGTTTTTAACCACCAATCCGGAGATTTACACGGTCAGCGTAAAACCGCCGTTAGGTTCTTCCGACCATAAACTACTTTCGACATCGAGTATTCTACCAATCAGTGTCAGAGAGGTGCCTAAACCGCGGAAGATTTGGCACTACAAATCTGCTAATTGGGAAGATCTCATGGAATATTTTCGAACTTTCCTTTGGTTAGACGTTTGTTTTCGATCTGACTGCGCCAGGGAGGTTATTTTGGCCGGTATGGAGGCTTACATCCCTTTTTCGAAAAAATGTCCTTGCAAAGGCAAGCCCTGGTTTGATCGAAAATGCAAAGAAGCTGTTGCTTCTAAACATCTTGCATACCGACAATGGCGTGAAAATCCTAACACCATAAATTGTAACACCTTTGTTCGTGCCAGGAACAGATGCAAAGAAATTATCGACGAAACCAAGGAGGCACACAATTAACGGATAAGAAACAAACTTCTCGCTTGTCCCAAAAATTCCAGGTCCTTTTGGTCAGTCGCTAAGGCAGTTAGTCAAAATTTCACCAAATCCACGATACCACCACTCACACAATTCTATTGCAACGACACCTGTTGAGAAAGCGAACTGGTTGGCTGAACTCTTTGCTTCACATTCTACTGTCGATTTTCAAGGAAATACACCACCTACTATTCCCATAGTGCAGTCAAGGATACCCGATATTGTCTTCAGACAGCGTATCATAAAACGTAATTTAATGAAGCTAGACACCAAAAAGGCTTCTAGAGCTGACGGAATACCTGCCATAGTTCTCAAAAACTGTGCGAGGGAACTAACACTAGTTTTCTGTAGACTTTTCAACCTATCCTACAGAAAGGGAATATTTCCTTCCTGCTGGAAATGTGCCACAGTTCAGCCGATACCTAAAAAAGGCAAGGAGACCTTGCCAAATAACTACCGACCAATCGCACTGCTTCCAATAATATCGAAAGTCACGGACAAGGCTATCAATCAGCATCTTCTAAAATATCTTGAAGGATTCAACATTATTTGCAATCACCAATGTGGCTCTCGTAAAAATAGATTACAAGGAGATCTTTAGACTTATGTGACACATGTTTGGAACAACGCAATTGAACACTTTGGAGAATCTCGAGCGGTTGCTCTTGACATAACCAAAGCATTCGACCGTGTTTGGCACGATGGGCTGTTGGCTAAGCTACGTTCTTATGGTATGTCTGAAAAGTTCTGTTTGTAGCTCTCATGTTTCCGCAGAGAGCGTTCTTTACGAGTGGCAGTCGACGGATTTCTTTCTAACACCTTCACTATCAACGCCGGTGTACCCCAAGGCTCCATACTGTGTCCTACTCTCTTTCTCATTTATATTAACGATCTGCTGGAAAAGACCGAGAATCCAATCTACAGCTTTATAGATGACAGTACACTTATCTCTTCATTCACCGTGAACGCTCGGACATCGACTACTCAGACGAATATCCGCACACAGGAGGGAGTCATTCAACTTAGCAAAGACCTGGAGAAATTCTATCTTAGGGTGACAGTAACCAAGTGGAATTTAACGCTACAAAAACTCAGGCGGCAGTTTTTTCTAAAAAAGTTAACGTTGCTGCATCCGACATAGTTATGTCGGGGCACTCCATTCCTCTAATATCGTCACTCAATTTGTTGGGCGTTAATTTGGGAGCAAATATGTCCTGGCATGAACATGTTGCAGGCATTGCAAGGAGAGCTTCTCAAAAGTTGGGAATATTATTTCGAACCAGAAAGCTTTACACTCCACAACAACTGTTAATTCTTTATAAAGCTCAAAATCGACCAACTATGGAATACTGCTCTCATGTTTGGAGCTCCGTTCCCAAACAGACACTGCATTTGTTGGATTCTATTTAGAGAAGAGCTGTTCGTTTGATTGGAGACCCGGAACTGACCGGCGGCCTTGATTCGTTGGAACATCGAAGAGCGGTTGGCGACTTGAGCCTATTCTACAAGTATTTTCATGGAAAGTGTTCGAAGGATGTAGCCCGCTTAATTCCTCCCAGAGCAGTGCATGTGAGAAGTACACGTCGCGCTAATACTTCACATCCGTGTGAGGTCCAGCTTGTTACTCCTCGTACAACGCTTTTCAAGCAGTCTTTTATATGGAGAACATCATCGCTTTGGAATGATTTGCCCAGGTCTGTGTTTTCCACCGATTACAATTTACAGCGATTCAAGAACAACGTGAATCGCTTTCTCCGCACACGTGTCGCTGCTGTAGCGCTTTAGGGACTTCCCTGTAGCTTGTGTGCTAGACTCGTAAAGAAAAAACACTATATCGACAAAATTTATTTTACTCTGTCAACTCTAGTTCACTACCTAACCTCATTTTTTATTTTTAGCCGTCTTAATCGAAAACAGCAAGTTTTACAATAATACTGATAAAATTAATCTTATTATTTCATAATGGCTAGTAAGTTAAGACGTTGTGTTAATGATCGTGATAAGTTTTGTAACATTTGTGGTGAATATATTTTAAAAGATCAGCGAAAACTGGTAACAGATACTGTTACTTCTGTATGGCAAATATGGTAGGCATCAATAAAACCAATCGTCATAAATGGAAATATCTCAATATATCTTCAGCAAGAGGACCAACACCCCATTCAGAAAACGTTCCAGTACCAGTTTTTCATCAGTTACCTGCTTTCCTAACGAAAATTCAGGTTATGAAGGATTTTCCATAATTTCCATTTTTTTAAATCTGGTTAGTTCTAGTCTTCTCTGATTTTTTGCAAAACTTGATGTACTCCAGGTATTTCTTTGTTAATAAAAAAATTCTGTACTTTTCTTCTTATTGCATTGCAGTCTTCATCGACCTCTAAGGGCTCCTTTCCTTTGTGATTCTGAGGTTCGTCGCAAGGACCGCGTTTTCATTCTTTTAGAAATCTATAAATAGTTGCTGTCTTATTGGCACAGGTTGCCACAATTTCACGGACTTGGCTTGTCGGCTGTTGATACACTAGGGCATCTTGTACGTTAAGTATGATTATTTTTTCTCGCAGAGAAAATGTAGATTTACAGACTCTACGAAGTTTGACCGGGGTAAAACCGAAAGTTGAAGCCATCGCTGTTCTGATTTGAACTAAGCATACTATAGGTTTTTGCTTTATTTCTAGTGTTCCGTAAGGAACACTTATAAGATCACTTCAGTGTCCGTCCGTCCGTCCGTCTGCCATACCCGATTTTCTCCGAAACTATTTGTCACAGAAAGTTGAAATTTGGTACTAATATAGGAATCGCTTCATCAGAGCCGTGTAGTTTTGAAAGTTAAATTTTGACTTAAGGGGTTAGTTTTGCGGGATGAAATCGGAAGCGAAAAAAAAAGTTTTATAGTAGGTCATCGAGTGAGGTGTCAAATGAAAGCTTGTAAAAACACGAGTTCAAAAATATATGTACTTGCGTGCACTTTTTTGTATTATTTTTAAAAAATCGCGAAAAATCGCTGTCCCCCCTTATCTCGAAAAGTACCGATCAAAAAATTTTGAAAAAAATCTGAAATATTCTCCACGGGGTGTAAATTGAACAAAAATTATCACGAGTGTATTACTTTATTAATTAATCTGGTATATAAAAAAAGCAAAAATTTCATGGTCATCAGTTTTCAGTCAAGATCAGAAACAAACTTTGTTGAAAACTAATTTGGGGTGTGCTTTGTGAACTCATTGATCATTTTATACCGCGGTAATAAAAATTTTTATTTTAAAAGCAATCAGCGTACGGAAGGAACACTAATTGCGCAAATTCAACTTGCACTTGACCGATTATTATACTTATACAGAATATTTTTATTGCGTACTTAGATACTTAGGCACCTACCTACCGATAAGTACTTTAGTTAATTATATTCCAATAACTGCTAAAATTTCAAATAATTTTATTGTACCTGTTAACATTAAGCTTTATAACACTGTAAATTTCTAGTTCTTAAGAATTGTTAATTGTATTCGTTTAGGCCTTTATCATACAGTTCAATAATTTATTGTGAGTAGTATGGATTCAAAATGGAAATACTTGAATTGTGCACGATTTGTGATAAACCTATTAAAAATGAAACAGATATTGTTGTCACCGTTAAACAACTTATTAATTAAAAAAAGTCAAGCGAAACACGATAATACTCGTAAGTATAAACTGTGGGAAAACGAACAATCATTTAAATTTCATGAAGGTATTTACATTTTTTTTATTATTAATTTTTATGTAAAATGTATTTACAATATTGTAGGTTATCTACGTGTAGTGAATCGATTTTTAGTGTTCTGTACGGAACACTTATAAGATCCCTTCGGTGTCTGTCGTCTGTCTGTCCGTCTGTCACACCCGATTTTCTCCCAGATTATTTGACGTAGAAAGTTGAAATTTGGTACTAATACAGAAAGTGATGGCCTCATCAGAGCCGTGTAGTTTTGAAAGTTAAATTTTTTTAGTAGTCATGTCAAATGAAAACTTGTAAAAATACGTGCGCACACTTTTCTTTGTATTATCGAGTGAGGTGTCAAATGAAAGCTTGTAAAAACACGAGTTCAAAAATATATATACTTGCGTGCACTTACTTGTATTATTTTTAAAAAATCGCGAAAAATCGCTGTCTCCCGTCTATCTCAAAGAGTAGTAATCCAAAAATTTTGAAAAAACTTTGGAATATTCCCCACAGGGTGTGGATTGAACGAAAATTGTCACGAGTGCATTACCTTTAATAATTTATCTGGTATATAAAAAAAAATCAAGGTCATCAGTTTTCAGTAAAGATCGGAAACAAACTTTGTTGAAAACTCATTTTAGAAGCAATCAACGTACGGAACACTAATTGCGCAAGTTCAACTTGCACTTGACCGGTTATTTAACTGTTAAATACTTAAAAATTAGACAATTTCAATACGTAATTTATTATTTCATTAATTAATTACCATAATTACTAGTTCATTTATTGGTAAATTTATTTAAATAAATTTTCTTTTAATATTCAAAACAATAATTTGAAGTTCAATGTCAAAGTTTTTATATAATTAAAATAGATAGCGATATAATAGCGATAAAGTTTCAAATTTTTGTCCTTCATATAATTTATTTATTGAAAATTTATTTACAATCAAAAAATTAGTTTCGCTTCGTCAAATGATAATGTAATTTGTACTAAGTACTATATTTTGTGGAAACAATAAATATATTATTCGTAAAGATTCATATAAGGAATTGTCACAATAAAATCATTTTGTTTGAGATAACTATCTTTGTACCCTTTATTTTTACTTTTTAAATAAAAAAAAATTCTATTTCAGATTATCGAGAACGATATCAAGAATCGTCTGATGATACAGTGTTTGTGCGGAGTGAAAAATCGGTTACGTTAAATGAACCTTCTACATCAAGCCAGTAAGCATCACAACAATCTACGGGTAATTCTTTCAATTTTATTGATTTATGTTTAATTTGCGGGAAAAAGAACATTGTCGTGAAAGTCGTAGACATAAAATTTCAAATAATTATTTAATGGAGCGACTATTAACTGCCGCTGATCTACGTGACGATGACTTCGGTAAACAAGTGAAACAAAGGTTGCAAGGTATTAATTTTCTTATTGCTATCAAGGCTCGTTATCACAAAAAGTGCTTAAGCAATTTTTTTGTTATTCCAATAAAAGGGCCAAAAATTCATGAAGATGATCCAGAAACACGAAATTTATTGAATATAGTTTATAAGCATATTGAAGAAAGTAGTAAGACTAAATATTTATTATCAACTCTGCAAGAGCTTATGGGTGAAAATGCACTTTCGAATAAACGATTATATAGAAAATTACAAACTCGGTATGGAAACGACATTCGTATACATCAACGCCCTGGTAGAGATATCATTATATATTATAAACATAAATCTGCACGAAAACTTTCTGATGATTGGTTCGAAGACAATGAGTCTTTACATGAAAGTGAAAAAAAACCATTTTGCAAGCTGCTTCTGAGATTCTTTGAAGTGAAATAATGGCAAAAAAATATGATACCGAGTTTTATCGCGCGTCTTATTTTACGAAAAAAAAAAAAATGACAGTGAATTTATCAAGCACGATAATATTGCTCATATAATTATTTCAAGCATCCGACCTAAATATTTTAACTCACATCTTCAACTTGCTGTCAGTACCTACATATATAAGAAAAGTGGCTCGAGATTCATTATAGATTTATTATCAAAATTAGGAGTGTCTGCATCATATTACAATTTTCAATTATTTGAGGCAACAACTATGATAGACCCCCAAAAATGATTATAGGCGATGTTTTTGCGAATATGTGTTCAATAACACGGATCACAATGCGAAAAACGTTAGATGGCAAAAGAACATTTCAGTGTCTTGGAAGAATTGTTGCGTGCACCCCCGAAGGTAATGTGACAAATGTAGGCTCCTCCAAAAAATATAAGAAAATACCTTCTGCTGCCCAATTAGCATCGTGTGCTTCTGTTGATACAATTCAATTTCGAAGTTCACAAGCCACTGGCGTGAAAACAGTTATTTTTGAAGATACTTTGATAAGTGAATAGTCTGATCCTCTACCGCCATATTATGTATTATACTTGTGGGGAAAAGCTAGTCTTCAAAATAAAATTCCAAGCTGGAGAGGGTTTATGGAAACTCTATGTCAAGATTTACTTTACGATATTGTTTCGCGAATAGTGTGTCTTCGAGCCTCCTTCGAAGCTTACATCTATTAATACAGCAATAATTAATGCAATGGAAGACTGCGAACGAAGAAATCAGAAAACATGTGTAGTGACATTTGATCAGCCACTATTTATCAAAGCTTGTGAAATAGTTGCTGGTAATGATGCCATGAAGAATGTTTTCGTGCGGCTCGGTAGATTTCACATGTTGATGTCATATTTAGGAGTTATAGGTTATATTATGGGCGGAAGTGGATTAGAGGATATGTGATCAATGGTATATACTGATGACTCAGTTAAAAACATGATGAGTGGTAAAGCATTTTCACGAGCATTACGTGCTCACATATTAACATACACAGCTATTGGCATTCATTTAACTGAACATATAAAGGGTGAAACGAACTTAAGTGAAAGATAAGAATATACAGCATTTTTAGAGACTAACTTGCGACACTGGGATGACAATCCTCCACACTACGACGATTGTTCTAATGACCCAGTTTTAAATAAAATGAGAGCATGTTTTATAAATAAATTAGAATCTTTCAAAACTAATGGCCCAACTGCACAACTGTTTTTTCAATATTTCGATATGGTAACTATTGCACTTCAATTCATAGACGCCGAACGCTTGGGGAATTGGCAACTCCATTTACAAAAAATTTCCTACAATAAAGTATTGAGGCACCTCCTTGAATGTCTATTTGTTTAAATAATAGCGCGCGTCAAAGTTGCATCACAAAAAACGAAATCGACAAAAAAAAAATAGGACGATTTAGTTGTAAAATGCATAAAAAAAGTTTTTATTGAAAAATATATTGGAAAATATATAAATTGGAAAATAAAATTTTGGCCAGCGTTGCTTGATCCATGTAAGAAAACTGGAATCCTAAGTTTTCGTCCCGAGTCTAATATATCAAAAAAGACGTAAATTCTGTTGTCTTGCTATTTTTATCTCGCTAAGGCCCGGTTACGGTTCAGCATATGCGTAATGCCAATGATGCGTAAGCGCATCAGCTTGATTGTACTACTGCGGAGAGAGACAGAGCACAGTATATACTTTTTCTCTCTAATTTGGAACCGGAAAAGCGTAGTCTCAAGGGCAATTTATTTTAGAATAGATTTATATCACAGGTAAATTCTCAGGTAAAAATAGGAGGTGACTTGAAAGTATGGCGTATATTTTTTAGATAAAACTTCAAAAAGTGTAATAGCATACTTTTTTTTTAATTTTAACGATAAAACAAATTCAAAAAATATAATTGTTTATAACTTTTCAAAAAGTTAATAAAAAAATTCTCTGAAAAAATTAGTTACGTTAAACAGATACAATTAAAACAAAAAGTTGAAAATTAATGATTTTTTTTTATTTTTTATGAATTTTTTCACATTCAGATATTTTTTAGCTAGCTGTGCGTCAAATAACAATTTTCAATTGCAATTACAGTGCCACCTCGACAATCCGGCCTAATTAAAACCGCGGTGATCCGAATTAGTAAATAATTCGAATTACTGAAGCAGGACATTATTTATATTAAAAAACGAATCATTTAATACGAAACAACTAAAAAATAGTACATACATAGAATAATATTTAAAATAGAAGCCTATCTTATCAAGTTTTATCTTATTTTGTAAAAAAAAATTGTAATTTTTGTTTGCTTGACGCTTCTCTGGTTCATCATAAAAGTAATTTCTTTTAATCTTTAAAGTACAAGAACATCACTTAGAGGGATATCATTTTCTTCTGCCCATCTCATGCACACATTGAAACTTTTAACTGCCTCATCATTCTTCACAGTGTTATTAAAAGTCTGGTTTGTATTAGTATTTAACTCTGAACCTTCATTATCACTCTCGTGTTGTTCATCTGAATCATCTATGTCTTCCAGTGGTAACAAATCTTCATCATTTTCAAGCCAACTACATATTTCCACGTTCGTGAGATTCTGCTCAGTGAGAACATTCAGCATATCTGAAACATCTGTTAAATATTTACGAATTAACCAAAAAAATACTAAAAGAAAAATTTCAGGCTTTACCTTTCATTTCTTCAATCGTGGAAAGCAAATTGTGCCGCAATTCACTCAGAGGAATCAGATCTTCAGCATCATATTCAGTGTCTGGTTTGGTATCTGCCACATAAGCCATAATTTTGTGCCAGCACATTTTCAAGACTTCAGGGGAGACTTTTTCCCATGAATTGCATAGTAGACATACAGCATCTTTTAGGTTAATGCATTTTAATAACCTAACAAGGTTCTCTTCATTATTTGATAAAATATGGGCTAAAACACTTTTCCGATAAAATAATTTTGTCAGTCTGATTGCATTCTGGTCCATAGGCTGTAAAAGTGTAGTACAATTTGGTGGAAGAAATAATGTTGTAAACTGTCCAACCTCACTAATCAGCTCTTCTATAGTTTCATGGCTCAAAGCGTTATCAACGATTAGCAGGGCTCTTTCAGGCAAGTTGAGACTTCTTAAATGACTTTTGACTTGACGAATAAAAGAATGATGAAACCAGTCTAAGAAAATTGCTGTAGTCATCCATGCACTGGCAGATGATTTCTACTCAACAGGTATGTTCACATTTTTAAAAGCCCTCGGATTTTTTGCCTTTCCTATCACTAACAACTTTAATTTTTGTGATCCATCAGCATTGCAACATGCTAGAAAGGCAACGCGTTCTTTGACCTGGTGCGGTCTTTTCCTGAGAACGAACCAGCGTTTTTTCAGGCAACATTTTCCAATACAGAGCTGATTCATCTGCATTGTATATTTGAGTAGGTCCAAGGTTTAATTCTTTTATCTGATCTGCGAATAAAGTTAGGAAAGGAACGACGGCACTTTCATCATTGGATAGTTTTTCGCCACAAACTTTTAAAGCACGCAGACCATGTCTTTCTCTGAAGTTAGAAATCCAGCGTCTGCTAGCTCTAAAATTATCATTCTCGTAGGTTTCATTGTAAAACTGTTTTGCTATGCCTGATAAAATTTCGTAGGAAATTGGGACGTGCCTTGATCGTTGCGTACAAAACCATGTATACAAACGAGTTTCCATTTCTGGATATTCGGCTTTTCGTAAGGTTTTTCAGACGCCAGGACCGGCATCACATTTGGAAATAAATCTAAAAGAAGTTACACGTCTATAGTGAGTGTCCAAAATTATCTTTAAAATAAATCATATATACTTACCTTTTGATTTTCCCTTGCTTGTTTTTTATATCCGAAATTGTGAATGTTGCTCTGCGTATTCATTTGCCAACAGTTTTCCGCTTTCACCAAGAACTAGTCTTTCTAATACATCGGACTTTTGTTTTATTGTTAGTGTAATATGTTTTCCTTTACAAGGCATTTTAATATGTAGGTACATATACGTAAAAAAAACGTTTACACACTTATATGAACCACATAAAGTAAAATAGAACGTAGGTATGTTGTACTTGTGGCAATAAACAAACAACTACAAAGTCTTTAACCTTTAGACGGGATACGCGATGCGTTGTAGGCAAATCAAAGGCACCTACAGTTTGTGTGAATCCCAGATGTATTAGACTGGAAGTTAGGGGAATCCCCTCAGATTTCAGTTTTCCCATTTTAAATTAAGTAGATGTCTAAAAATGCAGGTCCGGATTACCTAGTAATATCAAATCCGGATTATAAACTACACAATGCAATAGAAGTGTTTGTCCGGATTATTAAAGAATCCGGTTTAATGGAGATCCGGATTATCGAGGTGGAACTGTATCTCGTTTTATATCACAGATACGTGAAAAGAGATTTAAAACGCATTTTGTAGATAATTATATTATCTATCGGCTTAATTCGAAAGATTTTTTTGTAATTTTTATATTTTTGGAGAGATTTCCGAAAAAGTGATTTTTGGGGTAGTTTTTATTTTTTTTTACAACCCCTTCCACTCAATTTCCAATTTTTGACTATTGATACTTGATCTACGTATTAAAACTCAAAAATCAAAAATTCAGGTTTCCATTTTGAATGGCGATTTAAAATTCTTATTGATCGGACTATACGAGAAGAATCATGTTACAAGGACAGTAAAAATGCAAAGTATTAAGAATAAAATTATGTTTATTTGTAATTTTAAAAAGTCACTGTTGAAAAATATCGTGCGTATGAGATTTAAAAAAATTAATAATTATTCTTTGTCAGAAGCTTTGCAAATTCATATATTTAAATTTATACTAATATGACATTACGAATGTGTCTATAAAGAGCAATGATTTATTATTTTTTAGGACAAATCTAAATTATCACCATGGCTCTCGATGAAAATAATTCAAACAAATATAAGTTAGAGTTAGTTTTTAGAAATATAATTTTGTTTATTATACTACATGTAGTGGGTACTTACGGAATATATTTATTATTTAAAGGAAATCCAAAATACTACACGTTAATTTTCGGTAAGTAAATTTTTTAAATTTCTTTAATCTGCTTCACTACTGAAAGAAGTAAGAAATAAAAAAGGGTTTTTTGGTATTAATCATCTATTTTGATTTTCTTTCGAGATAAGTTAAAAAATTAAGAATTTCTTTGCTCTCTACGTTTAGCTTCCCTGACTAAGAAAAATATGGTATCTTAATATATCGATCATCAGACACATTTTGCTGTCTGCACACGGGTTGCAACAAAATCTATTAATAATAAGCGGCGTGTGTGCCGAAGTGGCGATCTACGCTGATTTTAAATCACTCGTCGGAAACACATTTCTAAGCAGTTCCTTCAATTATGAGATTGTCCATAAAAAGAAATTCCTGAAGAGGGTGATATGGGGAGTGACGAGTAGAACTACTGTGATTTATTATCGAACTACATCCATCGAACGCTTTTTTTCGATGTTACATATCATCAACGTTTCTAGCGAGCTTCTTGCAGTCATGTAATTAGCTCTCTTCTGAATAGAATATAACAATCGTTAAGTAAGTTTGGGCGCTGAATTCCAATTGTAGTCGCAGTATGGCCGAATTTGGCTGTTACTGAATATAAAGCTCTCTGGTACGAAATAATATTTGCAACTTTGGAGAAGCTTTCTATGCAACATGATCATGCACAGACGTTTGCTCCCATACACCCGGAAAATTGGGTAGCCACAATGAAATGTAGTATCCCGACATAACTATTGTAACATTCATTTTTTCCTAGATTTTAAGAACATGTAATGTTACTGATTTTTGGCTTTATAGTGTACTTCTTTTCATTTTTGTATCGAGCAGTGTATTTAGCAGAAATTTCTAGCCGCTCGTGGTACAGTGTGCAGTGCGGGTTTCCGACCAAAAATTCGTGGTACGTCGCGATTGGTCAAATGTTTGTTTCCCGGAAGCCGGCATTTTTAGAGACAGAGTTCTCACGGCTTATTTAAGGGTCTGCAGAACGCAGATCGAGGCTTTTTTCCATCGAGCCGCAGAGAAGGCTTTTTCCCATCAAGCCGCCGCCGAGGTTCTTTCCAACATGTAGTGGCAGAAGGCTGTTCTGCAACCAGTAGCCGTAGTTGGCTTTTCTCCGATCAAGCCGCAACCAGGCTTTGTTCATCCAGCCGCAGTAGAGGCTTCTTCAATTTTATCGAGAGCCAAGTCGAGTACGAGTTTTTTAAAGTGAAGCCGTAGTGAGCTTTGTTTTTTTAACACGAAGTAGCCGTTGTAGGCTCTTCTCGTCATGAAGCAGTACCGATAAATTAGTGATGGAATGTGTGAAAGCGGTTTTAAGTGTTCAATTTAAGGCCTAGAAGCCCGTAGGAAAACCGTAAGTCACCAATATATACATCAGTAGACCTATTTCCCGCATATAAGTGATTTAGCATCGAATTGAACTGATAGATCGTGAAGTGAACGTCACGAACTTTCAATATCGGGTGTAGCAAAATTTTAAAAGTAAAATGTCTGATTTCAGAACTCTATTTAGTAATAACTATCTTTTAGGCTAAAGTTTTTGTGATTACTAGTTAGAACTTTTAATTTAAATCATTAATAAACCTTTTTTTTGTTGATTAAAGCTAGTCTCTCACTGAATACCTATCTTACTTTTCAGAAAAAAAGGGTTGTACCAGAAAAATTCTTTTTATTAACAACTGCATAACACTTCAGTATTTTTTCATTTTTTTAGCTGAAAGTAGATCCCTTCTATTTTAAAATGAATGGTGCCCAAAAATTAGTACAACCAAAAATTTTTTTTAACAACGATAGAAACTAATTCCAAAAAGACGTACAACAATTATCTCTTACCCATATTACTCTACCAAGAAAAACTGAGCTAGTGTATGTTTAATTTCTTTAGTTCCTTTAAAATCAGTATCCACTCAATCCATTCTCAGAAATTAAAACGGGGCAGTAAAAGGTGCGCCTCAAGGTGCGGGCGAAGTGAAAATTTGACACCCCACAAAATGACGCAGTCTATGCGGGGGCGAAATTCACATGTTTCAAATTTGCGCCCAAACGAGAGGCATTCCGTCTTCGCACGGTAAAAATTGACGCTGTCAATGCAGGGCGAGATAGACACAGTACAATTTGGCGCCGGGGCGGAAGTGCACAAGTTACACTATGTCGGATTGCGTAACACACATAGTGGTATTTCAGCGTTTTATGCGGCCAAAATATATTTTTTTATTTTTAGATATTTTAAATCGGGCTTTATTTGTAAATATAGCTGTGAAAGCTTTTTGGTGTGCATATTTTGAAGAAAAATACATTTTAATACACAAAAAAACAGTATATTGGGAAACAGTACATGTTGATTTAAACAAATATTACAAAAATAATTATTCACGATGAAGAATCCCACGTTTCTTCGTCCGCATCCGAGCTCCTCTGCAGATTTCTCCACGGATTTTTCTTCGTCTTCGGAACTTTCGTCGTTAATATTGGGTTCAGCAGAAACAATAATTTTTATTGCTTCTTTACTAAATACCATAGATCTTTTTTTTTGGGTTTAGGCCTTATACTAGATATTAAGAGATCTGAGCTAAGCGATAATCTGTTGAAGACATCTAAATTGCATTCTTCTCTTGAGAATTTTCTAATAAAATTTTGCTGGTACAGGCGAAAGTGCCTTTTCCGTTACTGCTGCACCGTGAATTAACAATATTTTGTGCACCGTAGGAGTCATGGGATGCCAAGGATACAACTTCACATTCTAATGGTCTCATATCCATAGTCTGCAACTTTATGACCATTCGATATTATTTCTAAAATCACTTTCAATTGATTTATGAAGTTGAAGCCGACACTAGCTGTATTTCAACCTTTTTGCTTGACAATTTCCTTGTCACTGTCCGATCTTAGCTGCTACTTTTCAGAATACTTTCGAATAATCGGATCCTGGCGTGCAATACAGACAAGCCAAACTGTAATGCATCTGTGTCGACGTTATTGGTGTTCCGTATGGAACACTTATAAGATCACTTCGGTGCCCGACGGTCCGTCTGTCTGTCACACCCGATTTTCTCCGAAACTATTTATATAGGAAGTTGAAATTTGGCACTTATACAGGGGTTGATGCCCTCATTAAAGCCATGTAGTTTTGAAAGGTTAATTTTGACTTAAGGGGTTAGTTTTGGGGAGTGAAATCGGAAGTGAAAAAATTTTTTTTATCAAGTCATCAAGTGGGGTGTCAAATGAAAACTTGTAAAAAGACTAGTTGGAAAATATTTATAACGTAATACTTACTCACAGTGCGAAAATTCGCGGTCCCCCCACCTTATCTCGAAAAGTACTGTTCAAAAATTTTGGAACATTTTCTGGAATATCCTTTACAGGGTGTAGCTTAAACGAAAATTATCATTGCATTTGTGATAATTTATCTGGTATAAAAAAAAATGTCAAGGTCATCAGTTTTCACTAACGATCGGAAAAAAAAAAACTTTGTTGAAAATTTATTTGGGAAATGTTTTGTGAAGTCACTGATCATTTTATACTTCCGTAACGAAAATTTTTATTTTAAAAGCAATCAACGTACGGAACATTAATTGCGCAAGTCCAATTTGCACTTGAGTAATTATTATTTTTTACATTAAGATCATTAAACTGCTTTGAACAGGACCACAAATGTAGCATCTCACTGTTGCACTGCACGGACCATAGTTAGCGTCACACATGTTTCATACAAAAATGGATGTCTCCTTGTACGAATTCGCTGTTTTCCGAAGCGGTTATTGCATTTGCTGTGTAAGTAATTTCAGGATTTGTAATATCCAGTGTTTCTTTAACAAATCTAATCCTCACTGGCTGACAGTATCGTGGCGAATACGGAGATGGATTCTGCTAAATAACTTTCTGGTTTGTCGCACAAATCAACTGTAGTAGAACAAAGCAACTTTGAAAAATGCTGCTCTCAATTACATCTTCTTGCATTTTTTGCTTAAATTGTGCTTGTTGCGATCCATCACATCCCCATTTCGAAATTAGTGCCAATGATTGACGCTTTTCTAGATTTAATTCTTTTAGTACATCCTCCAAATATGAGGCCAAAGGTTTAGCCGTGTGATCCAATAAAAGTTGTAAATTACGACGAATTATAAAAATTTAAAGTAAAGACTTATTAAAGCGCTTTGTTCCAAAATACACCATTTTGGCCTCTATAAAATATAAACTTTTAGTTGCAAATATTTCTGTAATATTTTCTATGCATATTTTTTTTTTGTGATTAAAATTTCACTATAAAGTCCCGATCATGTACCGTATTGAGCTGTAATGCTTTTATTTTAACCTTTAGTATAAAAAGGCAAATTCAGCATTTGTGGGCATTGTTATTGCTAAAGTCCAACGATTAATGTGAACAGATAACATTTTATAGGTTGCGTCAGGTAGAACATTCCTTGAAAGTTTGTGTTAATCGTTTTGTAAAAGGTAAAATAAATTATGGAATAGAATAAGCATACATGTACATACATGTACAAGGTGGTCCAAATTGGACACTTTTAAAGGTAAATGTCTACAGGAGATAGAAGAAAACTGATGTCGGTGTCTGAGGCTCAATTTCTATGATAAACTCAATGGTGAAAACCGCATATCGATATCTAGTACCATGTTTGTAATTCTTTTTCTATTGAAAATTTTTGATTTCTGTAAAAACATTCTCAAAGCACTTTTTCACATGGATTTCAACAGCGTAAGTTACATTTTTTACAGCGAATATTTTAATAGTTATTAACGCAAAAATATATCGGACGGAACGACAATATCAATTATTTACCGATAGTAGTCAAATCATAAAAAAAACTCCCAGAAGTAACTCTAAGAGTCATAACTGCAATGAAATTTACTAAATGCTATAATACTTAACTATGTAG
Source organism: Pachyrhynchus sulphureomaculatus (assembly GCA_019049505.1). Classification (NCBI taxonomy): domain Eukaryota; kingdom Metazoa; phylum Arthropoda; class Insecta; order Coleoptera; family Curculionidae; genus Pachyrhynchus; species Pachyrhynchus sulphureomaculatus. The sequence goes on along the minus strand of CM032447.1, from coordinate 164,736,249 downwards.
AAAATAAAACAACGATAAAACAATTTATTCCGAGTAGAGCAATCTAAAACAAAACAATTTTCTATAAGAGATATGAAATGTCGACCAGTTTCATTTACACATAGGCGGCACCTTTTCTGGACACTTCTTACCGAGTTGATTAGTTCAAGAGGAGTGAAAACTGCCAAACTTTGTATCACTGCGACTTCTAATTCTTGCCTAGTGTTTGTCGGCAATTAAAAAATTTGGTCTTTCAATCTTCCCCAGAGATAGAAGTCCATGGGTGTTAAATCCGGTAAACTTGCCGGCCAACAGCTTGGACTTTAGTTGACTATACAGTTATTGTCGAAATTGGCCGATAAAAATTACTGATAATTGCAGCGTTATGAGGGTGTGCCCCGTCGTGTTCAAAAAATATATTTCTAAGGACCATTAACGGCAGTTCATCAACAAGAGGCTCTATTTGTTGTCTTAAAATTTCTAAATATCTCTGAGAGGTGAGTGTTCCTTCGTAAATAAATGGACCTATAACCCTGCCTCTAAAAATTCCTGCCTACACATTAAATTCAGATCTGCCTTGATTTCTTTGCTCCACAACTAAATGAGAATTTTCTTGTGCCCACGTATAAGAATTGTAACGGTTAAAAATAACTGCATTGCAATGCAATTTAATAAAAAATTCGGAACATGGTTACAATTCTCCAGAAATCATTGGCAAAAATCCATACGCAGTTGAAAATCGCCATCTCTATGGTGATGAACTTTTCTTGTCCTATATGGCCTGAATTTGTGCTTCTTCAAAGTACAACTTCCGTTAGTTTTTGGTAGTCCAGTGGATTCTTTTAACTATCGGGTTGAAGTGTTGGGATTATTTCCGATAGTTCCTAAAACTACTATTTCTTCTGACTCCTTATCCCTGTTTGATGCATAATTTTTGGGTCGTTTCTTTTCAAACTGGCTACTATTAAGTAGGTTATGTCGCAATCGAGCGAATATATCCTTGAAGGATTGACGCCTCTCTGGATACCGTTCGTGGTACAAATTACTTGCCGCTTTCGAAATTTCTCCGGTTTGTGTGAGACACACTCTCATATCTCATTTTTCGTAATTTTCAAACTTCATTGCGATTTATTTGACAATTCAATAACTGATCCTGAAGTAAAATTTGACTACGAGTAAACAATTGAATTAAACCATATGGCTGCTCAGTCCAAAGCCTATTTCACAAAATGTGCATTTAAAACTCGCGTAAAAACTGAAAACCTTTACATTTTGAAGTAGATTTAAGCAAAATATAAAGTATACTCTATTTTTAGAATTGTAATTTAAAGCTCTATTCAAACAAGAAAAAATATACAGGGTATCCCATTTAAAAAATATATTTTTGAGTTAATAACTATTAAAATTTTAGTTGTCATAAAATGTAACTTGCTTTGTTGAAATCTACGTGAAAAAGTGCTTTGAGAATGTTTTTACAAAAATCAAAAATTTTAAATAGGAAAAGAATTTTTCCAAAATGCAGATTTTTGAAAAACACTTTGTATATCTGAAACGGTACTAGATATCGATATGCAGTTTTCACCATTGAGTTTATCATAAAAATTGGGCCTCAGACATCGACATCAGTTTTCGTCCATCTCCTTTAGATAAAGGGGTTTACCTTTAAAAGTATCCAATTTAGACCACCCTGTACATGTTAGAGCCATAAATGTTACTAGGCAGAGCCACGTCGCCCCTGTTCAAAAGAAGAAGCTTGTAATTCCATTCTTTTATTATAGTTTAGTGTATATTGTTCCTGAAATAAATGTAAATTTTTTTAAAGAAAAAATATTTTAAAGAATAAATTATTTTTATTAGCATATAGGATATAAAATCAGTTTCATTTCATAAAAAAATATATTATCCTTAAGCTTGGCAACAGTGTAATCAATCATTCAATCTTAACTCTGGTTACTTTTTTTACAGACCCCAAAAATTTTGAACTAAGTCTATTTTTAAGAGACCTTTTGCACACCAAGAAACTGTTGAGACTTTATTTCATTATTACTTTAAAACAATTGTGAATTGACACTACTGTTTCATAATAACTTTAAAACAATTGCAAATTGATACGAATGCGTCGTAGTATCGATTAAAATCACAATTATCTGAATATTTAATAAGGAACTCAATTCATTAGTACTTTTTTAAATTAATATTATTACTGGTGATTTATACGGTAATGGTAGTTGCTAATTTCCTAACGTCATTTCAGAAACAATTCGAGTTAATAAAACGCTATAAAATAAATAAAATACCGAATTAAGTAGTCAGGAAACAATAAAGAAATGAAGTTACATGAGGTCGGAGCAAATGTGGGCGATCAATTTAACACGCTATTTTTAGTGAGTGTCACTTGTGTCAAGTGATTGCTGGGTGGTTGCGAAAACTCAATTATTCCTATAGGTATGAATATGAGAAGATAACATCGAGAAACGAAAAACGTCTAAATACTAATGCACAAAGTCAAAAGGGCAACCATATAAAACATATGCAGGGATTTTCTTACATGAGTTGCTTAAAGACAAAATGTTTGGCTCTCGGTTCGAGTTCGCAAATCCTCAGCCTTCTTTTCAATTAAAAAAGGTTGTGTTCGAAACCATGGTACATGTGTGTACGATAAATGTTAACATTAAGAATATATAATTGTACGAAACTTAAATTTCTTCACCAATAATAGTGCAAATGAAAAGAAAAAGTAAAGTAAATTTACATAAGTTAAAATGGACAATAAAAATTTTTAATAAATCTAAAAAATAAGTTTCAATGAATTTGTTTTGGGTTTGAATTTGCAATGGTTACCTCATGACTTTACATATTTAAATTGGTTTTCATTCTTCGTATCTCCTCATGTAAGAACAGGAATCATCATATTTCGTTCCTTTTTATGTTATACTAACCGTGCCTGCGGCTCCGCTCGCGTGGACCTGATTCACTATTATCGTCACTGCTTATTCCTTATGTTACCTAACGTAATAAAATATATCCTGTAACCTGGCTAGAGAATATATGTATTTTATAAAAAAAAAACAATTAAATCGGATAAGTGGTTCTTGAGTGATAAACGCACTAACGGGCAGGCAGACAGATGGGCAGAAAGACGTTGTGTTTTATATATATTATAGATTTTTTTTTGATAAATATAGTCAAGAATTTTTTAAAAAATACGCAAATCGGATACGTGGTTCTCGAATGATAAGCACACTAACGGACCGACAGACAGACAGAGAGACATTGAGTTTTATATATATTAAACAGATTATTATTATTATTATTATTATAAGAAAAAAGTTCGTCTTTCTCACATTTGGTCAATGTGGCTCCATGTTTGGCTGACGGGCCAAAGCCAAGTCAGCACAAACGCTATTACCATTATGTATTAAGGAATGACCTGAGAATGTTACATGTTTTCAAAATCACTGACTTCTGAATGTTTCTGTGTATGTTTGTGTTGAGTCCTAATTGTACTAAGTGTGGTGTGAATGTTATTGGTGTAAGGCCTGTGGCTGATATATTGCGGGGGACAATGATGGCTTTTTCTTGTTTCCATAGCCTTTTTATTTCCGTTGCAAGGTCTGTGTATTTGGAAATTTTTTCTGTGTATTTCGTTTGGATGTTTGTGTCGTTAGGGAAAGCTATGTCAATTAGATAGGTGACTTTTCCTTTTTTGCACTGAAAAATAATATCGGGTCTATTGGCGGAGACTGTTTTATCTGTATGGATGCTCATGTCCCAGTAGAGCTTGTAATCTTTATTTTCAAGTATGGATGTTGGTGTGTATTTGTTGTAGGGATCTGTGTTTTCTATGAGTTTGTATGTTGTGGCTAGTGCTTGGTGAACTACTTTGGCAGCTGACTCATGTCTGGCTGTGTATTCCGTTCCGGCTAATATTTTACATCCGCTTGTTATATGTTCGATCGTTTCTTTCCGCTGGTGGCATTTTCTGTATCTGTCTTCTGTAATAGTTGGGTCTTTGATGATATGCTTTTGGTAGTTTCTGGTTAATATGTCTTTATCCTGGATAGCAAGTAAGAAGCCTTCTGTTTCAGGGAATAGCTGTCCATCCTGTAACCAGGTGTATGATTGTTTTTTATTTACGTGATCTTGTTCTATGTGGTATCTGTGTTTTCCGTGGAGTGTTTTCTCAGACCATGTTTTCATCTTTTCCTAATGTAATTGGGTGTGACTGTGTGTGTCTGCTGAATGGTCTGCTAGGGATAAGTCGAGAGGTGTGTAGTTTTTGTCTGCTTTCACTGTCGCTGTGTGGAGGCTGGTTTGCTTGCTGTGAAAGAATTTCCTAAGTGCTTGTATTTGTTTTGTGGAATTATAGACATCTGATGTCTATAATTCCTCATCCTCCTGCCTTCCTCTCGATGATAAGTCTTTCTTTGCATGCGTTGGGGTGTAATTTCCTGTATTTGGTGAATTGAGATCGTACAAGGATGTGAATATTTTCTGTGTCTGTTTGTGACCATTTGATGATACCAAATGAATATGTGAGTAGAGGTATAGCGAACGTGTTGATGGCTTTAGTGAGATTCTTAGAGTTGAGTTTTGTTTGTAAAAGTTTCGTCAGTCTGTTTTTGAATTCGGTTTCTGAGCTCTGTTTCGATGTGAGTGTGGTTGAGTTTGGTGCTTTGTTGGAAGCCTAGATATTTGTATGTTTCTTTGTCGAACATGTTATCGAGTGTTGTTTCATTGTTGATGGTTTCTGTCTCATGGTCGCATTTCCATTGGCCTTTGTTGATGTGGAGCACTTTGCATTTACTTATACCAAATTCCATATTCACATCTAAGGTGAATATTTCTCTGATTTTGAGGAGTTCTTTCAGCTGTATTTTTGTGCCAGCGTAGAGTTTTATGTCATCCATATAGAGGAGGTGGTTTATTTTATGTTGATTCACTTTTTGGTGTCTGATATTGAAGTCATGCTCTGTTCTGTTTAGTATATTTGAGAGTTTATTGAGACAGAGGCAAAACCATAGAGCGCTGAGCGAGTCTCCTTAAAATATACCCCGTCTGATGTACAGTTCTTCTGTTTGCATGCGTTCGGTTTGTGATTCTAGGCGTATTTTGGTTTTCCATGTTTTCATAATTTGCGCGAGAAATTGCCTGAGGTGTTGGTTGATTTTATAGATTTCTAGGGCTCTGATTAACCAGCTGTGGGGTATGGAGTCGAAGGCTTTTTTATAGTCTATGTAACCGATGTGAAGGTTTCTGTGTTCTTTTCTGGTTTGTCCCATAATCACACTATCTATGATCAACTGCTCTTTGCATCCTCGACTATTTTTCCTGCATCCCTTCTGCTCTTCTGTGAGAATATTGTTTTCTGTTAGGTGTGTGTGTTCTATTTTCTTGGAAATTGTGGCTGTGACGATCTTGTATAAGGTTGGAAGACAGGTCGGTAGTTTGACGGGTTTGTGGTGTCTGTGCTTTTGGGTTTAACGTATGTTATTCCTTGTGCAAGGAAAGTGGGAAATGTGTGTGGTTGTAGAATGGCTTCGTTGATTTGGTGTGTGAGTGCTTCGTGTGTGGTGGTAAACCGTTTGTACCAGAAGTTTTGTATATTGTCTATTCCAGGACATTTCCAGTTGTGTGTGAGTTTGATAGTTTCTGCAATTTCTGCAAATGTGGAATTTTCTTGTTCTGTCACATGTTTATGTTTGTCTTCTTCGGCTTTGATCCAGGGGTGCTATTATTGTGTAGTTTGGGTTCTGACCAGATACTTTCCCAATAATCTGTGAGTTCTTGTTTGTTTGGTGGTTCAGTCACTGCTGTCTGCTTGTTGTACATAGTTTTCCGGTAGAACTGTTTTTCGCTCCTTCAGAAGAGGTTGTTGGTGCCTTTCCACTCGTTTGATTCTTTGTATCTACGAAGTCTTGCGACATATACAGATAGTTTTTGTTTCAAGGTATGGAGGATTTCTGGCAGTGTTCTGTTGGAAGACTTAGATTTGATCTTGGTTACCCCCTGTGTGACACGTTTGGACGTGTTCCCGCTTATAAACTGGGTAAGATGTCCTAGATCTCTCCTGATGTTATTGATTTTGTTTTCTATTCTTATTTGCCATTTGTTTGTGTGTGAGTGTGTGTGTTGCCATTATTATTATTATTATTATAATTATATAGCCTGGCCAGAGAACATATGTATAAATTTAAAAAAAAAGCACGTAAATCAGATAAGTAGTTTTTGAGTGATAAGCGCACTAACGGATACACAGACAGACAGACAGAGAGACGTTGCATTTTATATATAGTGTATTCTTTGTTACATGCTATTGTTCCATATTTAACGGTTTAGGCAGCGTGTCGCAAGAGAACGCGCTAGCAGCAAATTTTTTTTCGACTTGATTCACTATTGTCGGCACTGCTTAATCCTTATGTTACCTAACGTAATAAAGTATATCATGTAACCTCGCCATGGAACATATTTTAAAAAAAAAAAGCACTTAAATCAGAGAAGTGTTTTTCGAATGATAAGTGCACTAACGGACAAACAGACAGACAGACAGAGAGACGTTTCATTTTATATATATAATAGAAGTTTATAGATAACCTGGCCAGAGAACAAATGTATGAACTAAAAAAAAAAACATGTATATCGGATAAGTGGTTCTCAAGTCATAAGGGCACTAACGGACAGACAAACAGAGAGACGTTGCATTTTATATATAGTGTATTCTTTGTTACATGCTATTGTCCCATATTTAACGGTTTAGGCAGCGTGTCGCAAGAGAATGCGCTAGCGGCAAATTTTTTTTCGACTTGATTCACTATTGTCGTCACTGCTTAATCCTTATGTTACCTAACGTAATAAAGTATATCATGTAACCTCGCCATGGAACATATGTATGTTTTTTTTAAAAAAAAGCACTTAAATCAGAGAAGTGGTTTTCGAATGATAAGTGCAGTAACGGACAAACAGACAGACAGACAGAGAGACGTTTCATTTTATATATATAATAGAAGATTATAGATAACCTGGCCAGAGAACAAATGCATGAACTAAAAAAAAAACATGTATATCGGATAAGTGGTTCTCAAGTCATAAGGGCACTAACGGACGGACAAACAGAGAGACGTTGCATTTTATATACATTATATTCTTTGCTATATGATATTGTTCTATATTTAATTGTGTAGGCAGTGTATTGCAAGAGAACGCGCTAGCAGCAAACTTTTTTCTGACTTGATTCGCTATTGTCGTCACTGCTTAATCCTTATGTTACCTAACGTAATAAAGTATATCCTGTAACCTGGCCATGGAACATATGTATGTTTTTAAAGAAAAAGCACTTAAATCGGAGAAGTGATTCTCGAGTGATAAGTGCACTAACAGACAAACAGACAGACAGACAGAGAGGCGTTTCATTTTATATATATAATAGAAGATTATAGATAACCTGGTCAGAGAACAAATGTATGAACTAAAAAAAAAACCTGTATATCGGATAAGTGGTTCTCAAGTCATAAGGGCACTAACGGACAGACAAACAGAGAAACGTTGCATTTTATATACATTATATTCTTTGCTATATGATATTGTTCTATATTTAATTGTTTAGGCAGTGTATTGCAAGAGAACGCGCTAGCGGCAAACTTTTTTCCGACTTAATTCGCTCTTACTGTCACTGCTTATTCCTCATGTTACCTAACATAATAAAATATATTCTACTACCTGGCCAGAGAATATGTATGTGTTTTTAAAAAAAAAGCACCTAAATCGGATAAGCGGTTCTCGAGTGATAAGCGCACTAACGGACAGAGAGACAGACAGAGAGACGTTGCCTTTTATATATAATATAGATGAAAGCCTAAATGCTGAGATCCAGTTCCTTCAATATTAAGTTTATTTGATTGTGCCAACATTATTTTACACCAATGTTGATATTTCCAAATCATTGACTAACAAAATATTTTTATAATTTTATTGATTTAAAACTCTAGGATTTTATTACATTTTATATGGAATTTAGTTTTCTCATAATTTCTATGTTCGCTTGTAGATATAAGTTCTTTTCAGATGCTTATTTTAACGAAAAATACAAATAAATATACATTTCGAGAAAGAGATCAATTAACGTTAAAACGGTTGCTTCTTTAATCTATTGCAACTAATTTACTATTCCTTACTATGTGGTATAGCTTCTTTTAATGATGCTATAGGTTTTTGATTTACCATGTGTACTCATTAGAAAAGCATAAATTACTATTGTTGAATTACCAGTTCTAAATTTACAGCTTTTAGAAATTTATAAATGGAAAAACTTTATGAAAAAGAACTTAGAGCAGATAAATAAGAAAACTTAAATCAATCACCTAGACTATCGCAAACTCAAGACCTACACCGACAAGTAAGCGATACACTCACTAATAAAAACTATAGAATCCTGAGGTTTTGTAAATAAAGGAAAAATCCCAGATAATCCCAGGGACGTCTAGATTACACCAATACATAAAAAGGCGGTAGTAAAGATTCCAATAACTACGAGTGGGTTTCATGCGCCTGTACTTTCGGCATGCTATGAAAATATAATGAAAAGCCTTATCGAGGATAAATATCGGTCAATTGAACTCCTTCTTCTGGATCTAACAAAGTTCTATGATACCTTCCTGTATGTAAATATGTACCATTAATAAGAGCAGATTTTACAATATTATAAATCAAGAAAAAAACTGTGTAGTAAGGGTGCATGCAAAAAAAAATAAATGCACCAAAATTGCCTTTTGGCGAAAATCGACGCAAATGCGAGAGTATTTTGCTGGTTTGTATTCATGATAAAAACGTACTCCGATATTTTAAATTTCAAGTTTTATGATCCCTAGATCACAAAAACATATTGTCTCATCAATCTGTCAGTCGGTTAACACGATAACTCCCGAACGAAATAAGATGCCGATTTCAAATTTAATACACATGTAGTACTTGATATGGGGATGAAGCCTGTAGTTTTTAGAAAATATCACTAAAGGAGAAGGGGGCGAAAGAGGTGATGTTTTTTGATTATTATTTTAAATTATTATAAGTATTTTTCTTAGTTTATAATGAACAAACTTTAATCCAATTTTTATTGTAGTTAAACATATAAATGAAAGTGTTAAGGGGTAACACCTCAGTGGCGAGCGAAAATCAAGGGTTTTTGCAATTTTTTTTTCATGTGGAAGGGAAAGTAATTGAATAAAAATACTTAAGGATGTTATGAGGCATATTTTTAAGTATAGAAAAAAAATATTTAAATATATTATAAAATGGTAGCAATAGAGCTGTTCTCATAAGATATCTTGAAGTGAAGAGGCTCCACGGCACGCAGTAGAACTGCCGCAAATTTGAATCTGGAGAAACAAAAAAATTATCTCTTTAGCTACATCATATTAGCTAGAGAAATACGTAGAGGATTTTGAAAATATTGATTTCTGTGAAAACGGCAAGCACTCGAAGAAAAAGTTCGATTTTTGACCCAAAAAAATTATAGTTGTTTCTTTGTAAAAAAGGGTATAATCAATTTATTGAAAATCCCGTAGGTATTTCTCTTTGAAATGTTCTTTTAAAGATATATTCAAAATTTGGAGTGAATAAAATGAAAATTGTTCGAGTTATGCTGCGTGCCCTTTCAAAAAATCGTATTTCGAGAAAAACGTGTTCAAAGTTTTAAGTCACATTATTTATATCAAAAAATGAAAATTTTGAGTGTTTCAAATTTTTTTGCCATTAGTCTGCAATCCCAGCTCCATAAAGCTGTCCTTCATAGCTTAAATTTTCCTCTTCATTTTCATTTCTTATCGATTTTAGTTCGGCGCTAGCTTCTAATGCCGCCTAAGGAATCCGATGTTTGCACCTTCTTCCAGTCACACCAAGACTCTGAGCATTTCTCGTGCTGTGGATTTTCGTCGGTTGACATCTTGTAATACAAAGTCGCACATCTTTTCGCATGTTTTCAGTGGAGTTTGGATTTCGCCGTATTGCCACGCCATAATAAATTGTTAATTCATCAAGTAATTTGGCAGTAAACTTATTCTTCCCTCTGAGGTTTATACCAACGTATTTTCGAACAAAGAAAATTTGAACTGAACATAAACTACTTCTAACGACATCTATCTAAAAAAAATCGTGTAAACATAAAACCTTTTTCTCTTTATTCTTAAATGTTTAAAGTATGTTTTAAACTAAAAAAAAAAATCGTTTTTTTGTGGGTTCTACAGTGGTGTTACTCCTTAAAGAGATTGCTTCAAAGATGCCGTGTTTCATGTTCCCTTCAGGACTCTTGAAGTCTAAAAATTCTATTATTTTGTCAATATTTGCAATTATTTATGGGTGTAGGGTCACGCAGATCGTTTGTATTATTTTTACATTATTTTCAATTATCATACATATTAGAGGTTAATGAGGTAGAGGAGATGATAGGAGGGGTTGTATATATCGTAGTATACGTCCTTTTCAGGGTTCTTGAAGTTAAGGAACTTAAAAATTATGTGACTATTTGATTTTCTCCTTAATTGAACATAAAAGGACTTAACGAAAAGGGAGGAGGTGTCAGAGGGGTTGCAAAATACTATGTTATACTTCTATTTCAGGATGCTTTGAGCCCACAAATCCGAACATGTGTTCTTTCTACTACTCAGTATATATCACCACTACACCAAACCCTTTACTTTTGCACTCGACGTGCGTTTCGCTAACCATGTTAGCTTCATCAGGAGCGATGATTGCTCCTGATGAAGCTAACATGGTTAGCGAAACGCACGTCGAGTGCAAAAATAAAGTGTTTGGTGTTTGATGAGTAGTATCATTGTGCCAAAGATTCCACATTCCCAACTTAATTGTGTTCTTTTGTTAATATTTTCATTGGTTAAATATATAAGGAGTTAATAAGATACGGATGGGGATTAGAAGTAGAGGTGTTGCTTCGTATATATTGTATTTCCAGGGTTCTTGAAACGAAGGATTTGGAATATTATTTTATTATTTTCAATAGGTCAAATATAAATAGTGCTAATGAAGTAGGGGAGGGGTTAGGCGACTTGCTTCGTATATATCGCCTACAGTTCTTTTTAGGTTTCTAGGGTCAAAGGATCTGAAAATCATGTTATTTTCTAACATTTCTAATTTTAACGAAAATGAAGCCCTTCATTTTTCAAACTCTTGATTATTATATTTTTTTTTAAAGTACTCATTATTGAAAATTCCCAATAACAAAAAACGATCGTTATCAAATTTACAAAAGACGACTGAGTTTTCATCTTCTTTTTATTTATGACTTTAATAAAAATAAGTAATCATTCTCGAAAAATGCGTTTGGAGAAATTTCTTTTTTTACTAGTTTCTGCTCTGCTGTAAGAATCTGGGCAGAATTCAGCAGAAACTTTTTTCATCAGTAAATGTTAGTCTTCAATCTTGAAAATTATGGTATCGGATAGTTCTTTAACAAGCCCTGAGCTCTTCATTCGTCCATCTGATAGCGGCATATCCTCAAGAAACCTACAATTTCTTCAGTTTTTCTTCCAATCGATCTTCCTGACCTGGGGTCATTTTAGATCTAAATTTTACTTGAAAATAAAATGGGGCTGTATTAGCGTCCATCTGGGAAAATCTAAGTGCAATCTAATGACATACTCGGTTAACTTCGAGCCTATTGTTTCAACTATCTTAAAATGTTTCCATTGATTTTTGGTGCTTTCTATTATATTTTTTTACTGTAAACAATATTATTATTATTTCTTATGGGTCTAGCACAAGTGCTGCAGGGAAGTCCCTAAAGTGCCACAGGAGCGACACGTGTGCGAAGAAAGCGATTCACGTTGTTCTTGAATTGCTGTAAATTGTACTCGGTGGGAAACACAGTCCTGGGCAAATTATTGCAAAGGGAAGATGTTCTCCATATAAAAGACTGCTCCAAACATGGGAGCAGTATTCCAAAGCTGGTCGAATTTGAGCTTTGTAAAGAATTAACTGTTGTTGTGGAGTATAAAGCTTTCTGGTTCGAAATAATATTCCCAACTTTTGAGAAGCTCTCCTTGCTATTCCTGCAATAAGTTCATCCCAGGACATATTTGCTCCCAAATTAACGCCCAACAAATTGAGTGACGATGTTAGAGGAACGGAGTGCACCGACATAACTATGTCGGGTTCAGCAACGTTAACTTTTTTGGAAAAAAATGCCGCCTGGGTTTTTGTAGCGTTAAATTACACTTGGTTACTGTCACCTCAAGATAAAATTTCTTTCAGGTCTTTATTAAGTTGAATGACTTCCTACTGTCTGCGAATATTCATCTGAGTAGCCGATGTCCGACCGTGAATGAAGAGATAAGCGTACTGTCATCTGCAAAGCTATAGATTGGATTCTCGGTCTTTTCCAGCAGATCGTTAATGTAAGTGAGAAGAGAGTAGGAGACAGTATGGAGCCTTGAGGTACACCGGCGTTGATAGTGAAGGTTTTAGAGAGAAATCCGTCGACTGCCACTTGTAAAGAACGCTCTCTGAAGAAACATGAGAGCCACAAACAGAACTTTTCAGACATACCACAAGAGCTTAGCTTAGCCAACAGCCCATCGTGCCAAACACGGTCGAATGCCTTGGATATGTCAAAAACAACCGGTCGAGATTCTCCAATGTGTTCAATTGCGTTGTTCTTAACGTGTGCTACATAAGTCAGAAGATCTCCTGTTGATCTATTTTTACGAAAGTCATATTGGTGATCGCTAATATTATTGAATCCTTCCAGATATTTTAGAAGATGCTGATTGATAGCTTTTTTCATGACTTTCGATATTATTGAAAGCAGTGGGATTGGTCGGTAGTTATTTGGCAAGGTCTTCTTGCCTTTTTTAGGTATCAGCTGAACTGTGGCACATTTCCAGCAAAAAGGAAATATTCCCTTTCTGTAGGATAGGTTGAAAAGTCTACAGAAAACTGGTGTTAATTCCCTCGCACAGTTTTTGATAGCTATGGTAGGTTTTCCGTAAGCGCCAGAAGCTTTTTTGGTGTCTAGCTTCATTAAAGTACATTTTATGATACGCTGTCTGAAGACAATATCGGACATCCTTGGCTGCACTATGGGAATAATAGGTGGTGTTTTTTCTTTGGAAATCGACAGTAGAATGTGAAGCAAAGAGTTCAGCCAATAAGTTCGCTTTCTCAACAGTTGTGGCAATAGAATTATCTGGCCGTGTGAGTGGTGGTATGGTCGATTTGATGAAATTTTGACTAACTGCCTTAGCGACTGACCAAAAGGACATGGAATTGTCAGGACAAGCGAGAAGTTTGTTTCTAATTCGTTGATTGTGTGCCTCCTTGGTCTCGTCGATAATTTCTTTGCATCTGTTCCTGGCATGAACAAAGGTGTTACGGTTTATGGTGTTAAGATTTTCACGCCATTGTCGGTAGGCAAGATGTTTAGAAGCAACAACTTCTTTGCATTTTCGGTCAAACCAAGGCTTGCCGTTGGAAAGGCATTTCTTCGAAAAAGGGATGTAAGCCTCCATACCGGCCAAGATAACATCGGAAACCTCCCTGGCTCAGTCAGATGGGTCGTCGTAGTTTAGGTGCCTCTCTGTCACTGATTGGTAAGATACTCGATGTCGAAAGTAGTTTATGGTCAATAACAGATCAAGAAAACTGGCGAACTCTCTGTCTTGATCAGGGATCCGTGTTGGTTCGTCAATAAACTGAGTTAAGCCGCAACTGATTGAAAATGATTCGCCTTCACGACCTTGCTCATCGGTAGTATGTGAATATTTAAGCCAGTTAATGTTGTGGACATTAAAGTCACCCAGGATGACAATTTCGGCATTTGGATAGTTAATTTGTAAATGATCGATGCTGTCTGCAAGAGAAGCGAAAAGTGTTCTAAAGTTAGTATCACTTGACGGTCGATAGAAGATACAGATGAACCCTGTAGTTCACTGAGTCGTTATTATTAACCACATAACATCAAAGTTTGGGGGCTCCAGAGCCTCTCCTCGTTGGCAAGAGAGGCCGTTTCTGACAAAAAGACACACTCCAAAGTTACGCCTAAATCGGGAATAGAAGTCGTACCCAGGATAAAAATAGTTGACTCTGCTGGTCGATGAACTGACCTTGGTTTCACAGAGAGCGAGTAAAATCCATTTTGAAATTCAGATCTCTGCCCCCACCCGGAGATCCGAACGGGGAGCTATTTTGCCTCCGGAATTTTTTGTATTCAGGTGCCTCATCATGCTATTTGATCCCACAGTCCGGGACATCGACACAGCCACGAAACATTAAGCAACTTCACGTAGCCTAAGCCGATGCGATAGTATCACACCGGGCGATGCTGGTGGGATCTGGGCATCTACCATCTAGGTTGTTCTTTAAGTCGCCGCCTACGACAGGCAGAAAGTACCGGGAGAGATATTCTATCCCGCTCCCCCACGGGGCGGGGGAATTAATTCGATGATTTGACTTTATTTTTAAAAATTTTTGAATAATTTTGTTGTTTTTTTATACTATTTTTTTCTATTGTAAACATGTTCCAAATTCGCCGCTATATTTTTTAGACCTAATATTTGGTATTTTGAGCCAAATTGGAGTTACAGCGGGAGCACACAGGTTATGGTCTCATAGGTCATTTAAAGCAAAAGCACCGTTAAGATTTCTACTGGTACTTTTAAATACATGCGTATATGAGGTAAGTAATGTAACAATTTTTCTATTTTAATTAAAGTATTTTCTTCTTTTCTTCCGACTTATAGCTAGGCACTATTGACTATTTTCGTTGTTTCTTGCTCTACAAATTGTCGCTCCATCTTTTTCTTGGACATCCCATTGATCTTCTTCCATTTGATGACTTGTCTCTTTCTATCCGTACTATCCTGTTGTTTGCCACTCTTCCTATGTGTTGATCCCATTCCACTTTTCTTCTTCTTATCCACTGGTTGATATTTTCTATATTACATGTGCATCTTATGTCTTCACTCCTTTCTCTATCCCTCAGTGTCTTGTTTGGTTGATTCCAGCATCCTCTGTGTTATACATATATCCAGTCTTGTTTTAGATGTGTAAGTCATTACCGATCGTATTACGTTCTTGTATATTCTTGTTTTGGTCTCAACGGAGAGAAATTTATTTCCAAATATGGTATTATTGGGACACTCCGCTATCCTATTAGCCTTGCTGATTTCATATTTTACTTCTTCCTTGACTTTTTCCATTCCCAGGTAATCGATCTCCATCACCTGTTCAACTGATTTATTTTCCACCACCAGCTTGCACCTGATCGGCTTTTTTGCTATTACTGTTGTCTTGGTTTTTTCAGTTGAGATTGACATACTAAATTATTTTGCTGCTATGTAGAATTCCTATAGCAGCCTTTGCAGATCGTTCTAGTTCTCAGTCATTATTATCGCGACATCTGCATAACATATAATTTTAAGTTTTCTGTTACCCATTCTATATACCTTATTTCTTTTGACATTCTTTATAATTTCATCCATACCAATATTAAATTGAAGAGGACTTCCCTGCCTGATTCCAGATTCATAGTTGATTGGACCAAAGTATTTTTAAATATATAATTTATTATTTTATTATATATAAAATAACTGTAATAAAAAAGATCATTAAGAAAGGAATTTAATTTTTAGGGTTCAATTATCAACTGGTGTAGAGATCATAGAGGTCACCATAAGTTCACTGACACAAATGCAGATCCCCATAATGTAACTCGAGGGTTCTTTTTCTCTCATTTAGGGTGGACAATGACGAAAAAGCATCCTGATGTTGTACAAAAAGGAAAAGGTATCGACTTGTCTGATTTGTATAATGATTCATTTGTAAGATTTCAACATAAATACTACTTCTACTTGATGCCAGTAGCTTGTTTCATGCTTCCGGTTGCTGTTCCCATGTACTTCTGGAAGGAAACATTTGTAAATGCATACTGCATTAATATATTGCGATATTTGATAATTTTGCACAACACGTTGACAATTAATTCACTGGCACACAGATTTGGATACAGACCCTATGACAGGTTAGAATTTTATATATATTCATATTTATATTTATATTTATATATTTTAGTTTTGTGTACGATCTATTGTATCTTTTTATGATGTTACGCCAGTACGTGAATAAATCCTTCGAGTTTTATTCTCTCATTTGTCGATACTCATTCGAGTGATAGACTGACAAATGAAAAGATATATGAACTTTGTTCATTTTCAAAAATTAAAGCACGAACTAATAAATTAATAAACAATAATTATAAATATATATATAACAGAACTTTTTAAGAAAGAAGAGAACGAAACAGAACTGAGAATATCAGAGGTAGTAACAAGAAATGAATTTTCGATAAACAAAAAGATGTATTAGCTATTATTATAGCTAACTTAAAAATAGAAGAGGCTCAGGCCAAGACGGTGTTTCTAACGAGTAGCTCAAGTACGGTGAAGAAAATCTGACTCAACAACTAACAATTCTAACAATCGACAAAACCTTTACCCGACATAAAATTGAAGATAAATGTATAACTAACACTACAATCTTGGTGTTAAGGGTAGTATATAATCACAGAGGGATAAACTTTTCAACTGCGATTTTCAAACTAAAAACGAAGATAATAAGAAACAAAATCAACGAGCAAGAAACACAGGATTTTAGTACGTCTTGTACGGCTATTGTTTTTATCATATCATACTGATTAAAAACCAGTAAACCAGAATTATTGTGGTTAATTAACTTAGACAAAGCTTTTTCTCAAATACAATTAGAAGACGTAGCACATCTCCTTTTCGAAAGACGTGTACCGCACAACATCATCAAAATAATAAAAATATTTACTCATAAATGACGTCATAGCCAAAATAAATAATGAACTCATAAAGCCAATATCGGCAAAAAGAGGAATTGACCAAGAAGGCTCCTCAAATGTACTAATGGATGAGATAACTGGACAAATTCATAACATAAAAAAAATACTGTACTATGCTTACGATGTTGTGGTGACAACAAAGAACCAAGATGATCTTTCAGAGGTTACTTTATCAATTTAAAAAAAGATCCAAAAAAGTTTGAAAGATCACAATTAAGTGTACATTAATGTAAACAGAGGAAACCCGATACGAAATATCAAACACAAAATATATAGTTGAAATAACAGAAATGAAAATAATGGGCAGAACAGTGAGAAAAGTCCTATTCGTTGGAGAAACAAGCGATAACATTAGACAAATATGTAAAATGGATAATATAAATTCCTAGATATCGCACAAAATACAATGGAACATCGCAAAAGGAGAAAATTTAGAATCATGAGAGATATGTCACCAATAGAAAGGAGAAACATGAGTAGGCTCTGAAAAAGTTAACAATGTAAGATAGGCGAAGGCGGCAATAAACAGACAATAGTGCCTATACAATACCGGAAGGAGAAAAAAATTTTGCATTAATCTGTACTTTAGATATTGCCTCTTATTTTATTCCGTATTGCAATTTATAATGTAAGTTAATTAAACAAACAATACTTCTTTAAAAGAAAAAAATATTTAATGTCAGTTAAAAATAAACAGAAAAGGTATAGTGCATCAAAAAGTATAGGAGATCCAAGAAAAATAGATAAACCCCAGGCATAACGTCTCTCACTTACTAACCTACGACGAACCATGCTTCGCTCTACTACATAGTCCATCATTTAGCAAAGGCGAAGATAACGATCTACGGCATCTCGTACCACAGAACCGACAGTAGTAAAGATTCAAGCACCATATCTCAAAAGATGTTGATGTCAAACAAACCTCAGTGTCATCTGATGTGAAAAAATAATGAAAGGACAACGAACACACAGCTGATCCCGCTGTAGAGGCCGAATTTGGTATTTTATCTTTCGTCTTCGTAATATTGACAATATGCTATATGTAACTAGAAAAAATTATAAAATAAATATATATTTAGCGTTCGTAGAAAGTACGCAGAAAAAATATATTGGCTAATCGGATGAAAACGTTCAGTAAATTTTTTCTTTGCATTAATAGGTAATATTAGCTTTCTGACAAAAATTATATCCACCAAACCTTTTTTTCTCATGATGCGCCCTTGAGAAAATGGTGATGATTTTTTTTTGAAGAGAAGGGAAGTGAGATTGATGTAGTAGATGATTGTGCGAAAATGATTTTTTTTTTTAAAAAAAAAGCTTTATTTTTTTTTATGGGTCTAGCACACGTGCTGCAGGGAAGTCCCTAAAGCGCTACAGGAGCGACACGTGTGCGGAAAAAGCGATTCACGTTCCTCGGTAAGTCATTCCAAAGGGATGATGTTCACCATATAAAAAAACTACTTGAAAAGCGTTGTACGAGGAGTAACAAGCTGAACCTCATACGGATGTGAAGTATCAGCGCGACGTGTACTTCTAACATGCACCGTTCTGGGAGGAATTAAGCAGGTTACATCCCTCGAACACTCTCCACGAAAATACTTGTAGAATAGATTCAAGTCGCCAACCTTTCTTCGATGTTCCAGCGAATCAAGGCCGCCGGTCAGTTCTGGGTCTCCAATCAGGCGAACAGCCCTTCTCTGAACGGAATCCAACAAATGCAATGTATGTTTAGGAGCGGAGCCCCAAACATGGGAGCAGTATTCCGTGGTTGGTCGAATTTGAGCTTTGTAAAGAATTAACAGTTGTTGTGGAGTGTAAAGCTTTCTGGTTCGAAATAATATTACCAACTTTTGAGAAGCTCTCCTTGCTATGCCTGCAACATGTTCATGCCAGGACATATTTGCTCCCAAATTAACGCCCAACAAATTGAGTGACGATGCTAGGGGAATGGAGTGCCCCGACATAACTATGTCGGGTTCAGCAACGTTAACTTTTTTAGAAAAAACTACCGCCTGGATTTTTGTAGCGTTAAATTCCACTTGGTTACTGTCACCCTAAGATAGAATTTCTTCCAGGTCTTTGTTAAGTTGAATGACTTCCTGCTATCTGCGGATATTCGCCTCAGCAGCCGATGTCCGAGCGTTCAAAGTGAACGAAGAAATAAGCGTACTGTCATCTGCAAAGCTGTAGATTGGATTTCTGGTCTTTTCCAGCAGATCGTTAATGTAAATGAGAAAGAGACTAGGAGACAGTATGGAGGTGTTAGAAAGAAATCCCTCTACTGCGACTCGTAAAGAACGCTCTCTGAGGAAACATGAGAGCCACAAACAGAACTTTTCAGACGTAGCTTAGCCAACAGTCCATCGTGCCAAACACGGTCGAATGCCTTGGATATGTCAAGAGCAACCGCTCGAGATTCTCCGAAGTGTTCAATTGCATTATTCCAAACATGTGTTACATAAGTCCGAAGATCTCCTGCTGATCTATGTTTACGAAAGCCATATTGGTGATCGCTAATAATGTTGAATCCTTCAAGGTCTTTTAGAAGATGCTGATTGACCGCCTTTTCCATGACTTTCGATATTATTGAAAGCAGTGCGACTGGTCGGTAGTTGTTTGGTTAGGTCTTCTTGCCTTTTTTAGGTATCGGCTGAACTGTGGCACATTTCCCGCAGGAAGGAAATATTCCCTTTCTACAGGATAGGTTGAAAAGTCTACAGAAAACTGGTGTTAGTTCCCTTGCACAGTTTTTGAGAACTATGGCAGGTATTCCGTCAACGCCAGAAGCTTTTTTGGTGTCTAGCTTCATTAAAATATGTTTTATGATACGCTGTCTGAAGACAACATTGGGCATCCTTGACTGCACTATGGGAATAATAGGTGATGTTTTTCCTAGGAAATCGGCAGTAGAATGTGAATCGAATAGTTCGGCCAGCAAGTTTGCTTTCTCAACAGGTGTCGTTGCAATAGAACTATCTGGCCGTGTGAGTGGTGGTATGGTGGATTTGGTGAAAGTTTGACTAACTGCCTTAGCGACTGACCAAAAGGACCTGGAATTGTTAGGACGAGCGAGAAGTTTGTTGCTAATTCGCTGATTGTATGCCTCCTCGGTTTCGTCGATAATTTCTTTGCATCTGTTCCGGGCACGAACAAAGGTGTTACGATTTATGATGTTAGGATTTTCACGCCATTGTCGGTAGGCAAGATGTTTAGAAGCAACAGCTTCTTTGCATTTTCGGTCAAACCAAGGCTTACCGTGAGAAGGACATTTCTTCAAAAATGGAATGTAAGCTTCCATACCAGCTAAGATAACATCGGAAACCTCCCTGGCGCAGTCAGAAGGGTCGTCGGATCGAAAACAAACGTCTAACCAAGGGAGATTTTCCCATTTAGCAGATTTGTAATGCTAAATCTTGCGCAGTTTAGGCGTCTCTCTGTCACTGACTGGTAAGATACTCGATGTCGGAAGCAGTTTATGGTCGGAAGAACTCAACGGCGGATTTACGGTGACCTTGTAAATCTTCGGATTGGTGGTTAGCAACAGATCAAGAAGATTGGCTAACTCCCCGTCTCGATCAGGGATCCGTGTTGGTTCGTCAATAAGCTAAGTTAAGCCACAACTGATTGAGAATGATTCAGCCTCACGACCTTGCTCATCGATAGTATTTGAATATTTAAGCCAGTTGATGTTGTGGACATTAAAGTCGCCCAGGATGGCAATTTCGGCATTTGAATAATTAATTTCTAAGTGATCGATGGTGTCTGCAAGAGAAGCGAAAAATGTTCTAAAGTTAGTATCACTTGTCGGTCGATAGAGGATGCAGATGAACCGTGTGGTTTGTTGAGTCGTTATTTTTAACCACATAACATAAAAGTTAGGGGGCTCCAGAGCCTCTTCTCGTTGGCAAGAGAGGTCGCTTCTGACAAAAAGGCAGATTCCAAAGTTACGCCTAAATCAGGAATAGAAGTCGTACCCAGGATAAAGATAGTTGATTGTGCTGGTCGATGAACGGACCTTGGTTTCACAGAGAGCGAGTACATGAGGTTTATTTGATTGCAGGTGTTGGTGTACTAAATTTATATTCGAGTTTAAACCTCGGATGTTGCAAAAATCTATTTTAAAAATTATGATCTCTGCATGTCAACGCCCCTGAACCAGCCCCCGCCCGGACATCCGAACGGGGGGCTGTTTTACCTCCGGTATTTTTTGTGGTGGAATTTGGTGGCTCAGTCACTGCTGTTTGTTGTACATAGCTTTTTATTAACTTTATTTATACTATTATTAAGTTAATATTAACTGAACCTAGCAAAGAAAAATACTTTTTAGGAATATTATACTACTGAGTAGTCTATAAGACTGATGAAGGTCATGGGTAATTTTTCTGATGCAGATTGTGAATCTCAAAATCCTTTTTGATATATTTTATATCCTGGAGAAGTAAATATCAGACTATACAAATTCGTGTAAATTCTAAACGACCGAAAATGGGGGTAAAGAGGGAGGCAAACACTTTACAACATCAGAGACGGCGCAGAAAAGAGAATCCCTACTTTGAGGTTTTTAGGTCTTTTATTAACTTTTATTTCCCATTGAGGAACGGCTATTTGAGTTTTGAGTCTATATCAATTCATTCTTTTATGGTTGTTCCTTAGAAATGAGACATTATCTTTTATTAATAAATGCGATTATCCGATACGAATGGAAGGTAATAACAGTCTTATAATAAAAGGTATATGAAACGGCCTATTATTGTGGACATTGGAAGTACCACGAATTCCGTAAAATTTTCGATATTATATTGTTACAGTTATTATGTTATTATACCCTGAAAATTGATTGACTTCGTAGAACGGTCAAATATGAAGTGTTATGTGTGAAACTGTGTAAAACTTAAAAGTCTCCTTGATTAATTAAATATAACCTAATGAAATCCATACTTTTCGCTAATAAAGAAGAAAATAAGTAATAACATATTTATAATTAACAGCTAAATATTTTTTTAACTTATATTTCAATAAGTTATATATAACCAGATATAACTAGCAATTTAAATTAATAAATATAATTAGCAACATCCGTAGGTATCCAAAGCTAGTTTCTACAAAACATCGGCTGACCATTCGGTTTTCATAGCGGTACTGCCTGGAAGAAAAGTAAGGTAACTTCTTGCATAATTTGCCACGAACATTGGCGATTACCATAAGATTAAGTTCACGATCTTTTGCCACTCTGTTGTTTTTTTATTTTTTTTTATTCCTGTCCATTCTTTTACGTTCATGAGACATCACATTTCCTTTCGACGGTTTACGTCGATCTTCTATTTTTAGTGTTCCGCACGGAACACTTATAAGATGATTTCGGTGTCAGTCTGTCACACTCGTTTTTCTCCGAGACTATTTGTCATAGGAAGTTGGAATTTGGTAATAATATAGGAATTGATGGCCTCATCAGAGCCATGCAGTTTTGAAAGTCAAATTTTTACTTAAGGGGTTAGTTTTGGGGGGTGAAATCGGAAGTGAAAAAAAGAATTTACTGGGTCATCGAGTGTGGTGTCAAATAAAAGCTTGTGAAAACACGAGTAATATATATATATATATATATATATATATATATATATATATATATATATATATATATACTTCAGCACACTTTTCTTTATATTATTTTTAAGTAACCGCTGTCCCCCCTTTATCTCGAAAAATACTAATCAAAATTTTGAGAAAATTCTGGAATATTCTCCACGGGGTGTAGATTGAACGAAAATTATCACCTTTAATATCTGGTACACAAAAAAAACAAAAATTTCAAGGTCATCAGTTTTCAGTAAAGATTGGAAACAAACTTTGTTGAAAACTCATTTGGGGTGTGTTTTATGAAGTCACTGATCATTTTATACCTCCGTAATAAAAATTTTTATTTTAAAAGCAATCAACGTACAGAGCACTACATGCGCAAGTTAAACTTGCACTTGACCGGTTATTCCTTTTAAGATGAGCTGTAGCAGGTGATACTTTTCCCCTCGCAGAACGTAATCAAGTCACGCGACCTAGCGGCATTTAACGCTTCATAATTGCCTCTAGCTTTTTGCTCGTCGTAAAACCTCCTTATTAGTCAGTAGATTCTTCCATGAAACTCGCGACATTCTTCGATGGATCTACATATGTGTAGCAATCAATTCGTTTTCCTAACAAAACTCGAGGCCAAGGTTCCCTACCATCTCTAACCGAGAAACAATTTTTTAAATAAATCGCCAATTATTAAGGCGATGTCAGTTTGGCTCAATTTATTATGGATTTTGTACAACAGATCGTAGAGGTTCTAGATATTATTGCCCTATCGTATTTTCGCTGCTGTTGCGTAAACTTGAATTATACTCGCGCCGGCGTCATTCTGCCCATGAACGGTGGATGACACTCCTTATTGAAAGTAGCCGTTACAAAAATCAATACCATTCAGGTGGTCACGGTATGGGAAATCACTGCCCGAACAGTACAGTGTACCATGTTTATTTTGACATTTACCTATGTCTGGCCAACGCAGTCCGCCAACGCCCATTATGTCGACATTCAGTCTTTGGGCTTCTTTAATTAGATTGACGAGTTAAAGGGTTCTTATGTTCCATGTTGCAATAGGAATTTTGGATTTCATTAGGTTAAACCGGGAGATTCTTGGCATCCCTCGCCCATTTAAGGGCTGCCCTGGACTAAGCGCTGTGTTGTTTTGTTTTCTCTACGTAGTAACGTCCTGAGAATGTGTAACGGGCTAAAGTTATGTTGCTTTCCCATAAATGTTCAGCACTAAGCCTTTCTGATATAAGAAAAAAAAGTAGGGTTAACACTCCCACCAAATCCACGTATTATTCCACATTTTTTGCTGTTGTGGTTTTTATCCGCAAATCTGAACAAGGAACCTCAAGGGCACTACCAGCTGGTGCCAGCTGAACTGAGGTAACTGGCTGTTACCCCTTGATCCCTCCTCCTTGCTTATGTCTTGTGTAGTAAGGCCCTAAGCTTGAGATTAGCATAGCACCTTATCGCAAAATTTTAAAAAATCCTATACAGGTATATTTATGACCCCCTCTGTAATTTAATCCACTGTTTTCTATCTATTCTTGCACATGTTAAAATTTTAAATGGATAATTTATTTAGCGGGAAACGATTACATGACTAGCATGGTTTAACTACCCTCAGGTATAAAAACTCTTGGATTTGTGATGATTAGTATAACTGATAAAATTTGTTTTTTCCCAAAATGCAAGCAAATCGAGTTCTATCGGACTCAACATGGTATTGTTTTAGTTAAAGTAAGAACCTG
This sequence comes from Pachyrhynchus sulphureomaculatus, assembly GCA_019049505.1. Taxonomy (NCBI): domain Eukaryota; kingdom Metazoa; phylum Arthropoda; class Insecta; order Coleoptera; family Curculionidae; genus Pachyrhynchus; species Pachyrhynchus sulphureomaculatus. Next base: position 164,712,084 of record CM032447.1, on the reverse strand, counting down.
TTAGGTTATTTAAGCTTAGAAAATTCTGGAATCCTATTTCTGCTTGATAAGGTTTGCAGGCTTTAATATAGTTATTTAATAAAAAATTTAATCACCTTTATAAAAAAAAACAGTTGCTGAATCCCTTGAAGCTTTTCTTAGGTGAAATTTGGGAACTGTTGATGTTAACCATGAGTAAATGCTTTGCGAAATTCGAGATATCCACTCATTAATAGGACACCCTGCATGTGCACTAGTATTGTAACATACCTTTAACTTTATATTTAATATAAAGCTTGTAATTGTTGTCTAGAACTTACTAAAAAGTAATTAAAAAATATAAAAAATAATACCTAATAATAATTTCGAAAATTGTGATATAATAATAAATATAATATATATATATATATATATATATATATATATATATATATATATATATATATATATTATATATATATATATATATATATATATATATATATATATATATATATATATATATATATATATATATATATATATATATATATATATATATATATATATATATATATATATATATATATATATATATATACTATGCTAGCCGTGCCCGCAGCTCCGCTCGCGTGGATTTGATTCACTACTATCGTCACTGCTTATTCCTTATGTTACCTAACGTAATAAAATATCTGCCATTATTTCCTATTATCTCCCATTATTTCTCCTTATCTCCCTTTATCTCTACATAATTTCCATTATCTAGGCTTATCTCTGCTCATCTCCCATTATTTCTCGTTATCTCCCATTATTTCTCCTTATCTTCCATTATCTCACCTTATCTCCCATTATCTAGGCTTATCACGACTTATCTCGCAATATTTCTCCATATCTCCCATTATTTCTCCTTATCTCCCATTGTCTCACCATAACTCCCATTATCTAGACTTATCTCGGCTTATCTCCCATTATTTCTCCTTATCTCCCATTATCTCACCTTATCTCCCATTATCTCACCTTATCTCCCATTATCTAGGCTTATATCGAATTATATAGAACATATCTATAAATTTATAAAAAACACGTAAGTCGGATAAGTGGTTCTCAAGTGATAAGCGCACTAACGGACAGACAGACAGACAGAGAGACGTTGCAGTTTATATATATTATATTCTTTGCAACATGATATTGTTCCATATTTAATGGTTTAGGCAGTGTATTGCAAGAGAACACGCGCTAACCGTAACCTTTTTTCCAACTTGATTCACTAATATCGTCACTGCTTATTCTTTATGTTACCTAAGACATAAGGATGTTTAAAAAAAAAGCACATAACGCACTAACGGACAGACAGACAGACAGAGAGACGTTGCATTTTATATATATTATAGATAGATAACCTGGCCAGAGAAACATATGTATGTTTTAAAAAAAGCACGTAAATCGGATAAGTGGTTCTCCAGTGATAAGTGCACTAACGGACAGACAGGCAGACAGACAGACAGACAGACAGAGAGACGTTGCATTTTATATATATTATAGATAGAAGATTATAGCTAACCTGACCAGAGAACAAATGTATGAATTAAAGAAAAAACACGTAAATCGGATAAGTGGTTCTCGAGTGATAAGTACACTAACGGACAGACAGACAGACAGAGAGACGTAGCATTTTATATATATTATATTCTTTGCTACATGATATTGTTCCATATTTAATGCTTTAGGCAGTGTATCGCAAGAGAACGCGCTAGCGGCAAAATTTTCTCCGACTTGATTCACTATTATCGTCAGTGCTAATGGTTTAGCATGTTTAAAAATAAAGCACGTAAATCAGATAAGTGGTTCTCCAGTGATAAGCGCACACACGGACAAACAGACAGAGAGACGTTGCATTTTATATATATTATAGATATCCTTTGCTCCATGATATTGTTCCATATTTAATGGTTTAGTATGTTTAAAAAAAAAGCACGTAAATCGGATAAGTGGTTCTCCAGTAATAAGTGCACTAACGGACAGACAGAGAGACGTTGCATTTTATATATTATAGATATTATTATATAAACTGGCCAACGAATATATGTATGAATTTAAAAAAAGACACGTAAATCGGATAAGTGGTTCTCGCATGATAAACACACTAATGGACAGACAGGGAGACATTGCATTTTATATATATTATAGGTTATAGATATTCTCTGCTACATAATATTGTTCTATATTTAAAGGTTTAGGCTGTGTATTGCAAGGGAACGCGCTAGCGGCAAACTTTTTTCCGACTTTATTCACTATTGCGGTCACTGCTCATTCCTTATGCTACCTATCGTAATCAAATATAGCCTATAACCTGGCCAAACAACATATGTATGTTTAAAAAAAAAAAGTACGTAAATCAGATCAGTGGTTCTCCAGTGATAAGCGCACTAACGGACAGACAGACAGAGAGACGTTGCATTTTATATATATTATATATACATATATATATATATATATATATATATATATATATATATATATATATATATATATATATATATATAATATTATATTTTCTTTTTTCTCACATTTGGTCAATGTGGTTCCATATTTGGGGGCCTAAACCAAGTCAGCACAAACGCTATTACCATCGTGTATTAAGGAATGACGTGACAATTTTTCTTTGTCAGGTTTTATGAATTTGTTATGTGTTCGTTGATTTCGGTGGTGCAACTCATGCGTTGCTTTGATTTTCCTGCCTTCGTGGGTGTCGGCTTACTCGCTGGCACAACACTTTTGGCAAGTTCATTTTCCTTTGTCCGGTCGTCATCGTTTTGGTCGAGCTGCCATTTCCCTCGACGTCCTCGACCATTACGTCGGTCGCCCGATGCTTCTTTTACTAGTTTACTGTTGCTTGGGGTGTTTTCAGTGTTCGGTGGTGTCAGAAGCTCAAAGTATCCGACATTGGGTTGTCTGTTAGTAGAACTTATTATTTTTTTGTTCTTCTTTCTCACATTTGGTCAATGTGGTTCCATGTTCGGCTAACGGGCTTAAGCCAAGTTAGCACAAACGCTATTACCATTGTGTATTAAGGAATGACCGGACAATGTTACATGTTTTCAAAATCACTGACTTCTGAATATTTTTGTATATATTTGTGTTGAGTACTAATTGTACTAAGTGTGGTGTGAATGTTGTTGGTGAAAGACCTCTAGCTGATATGAAGAGGGGGACAATGATTTTCCCGTCTTTTGTAACAGTCTTTGATGATATGCTTTTAGTAATTTCTGGTTAATATGACTTTTATCCTGAATGGCAAATAAGAAACCTTCTGTTTCAGGGAATAGGTGCCCATCCTGTAACCAGGTATGTGATTATTTTTTATTTACGTGGTCTTGTTCTGCGTGGTAACGGTGTTTTCCATGGAGTGTTTTTTTTTCTGGCCACGTTTTCATTTTTTTCTGTTGTAATTGGGTGTGACTGTGTATATCTGCTGGGTGATCTGCCCGGGATAAGTCGAGAGATGTGTAGTTTTTGTCTCCTTTCACTGCTGTTTTGTGGAGGCTGGTCTGCTTGGTGTGAAAGAATTTGCCAAGTGCTTGTATTTGTTTTGTGTGTAGTGATCTTATATCTATGATTCCTCTTCCTCCTGCCTTCCTCTCGATGGTAAGACTTTCTTTGCATGCGTTGGGGTGTAATTTCCTGTATTTGGTGAATTGAGAAGGTATAAGGATGTAAATGTTTTCTATGTCTGTGTGTGACCATTTGATGATACGAAATGAATATGTCGTATAGGTATAGCGAACGTGTTGATCGTTTTAGTGAGATTTTTGGAGTTAAGTTTTGTTTGTGTAAGTTTCATGAGTCTGTTTTTGAATTCTGTTCTCAGCTCTGTTTTGATGTGACTGTGGTTGAGTTTGGTGCTTTGATGGAAACCTAGATATTTGTATGTTTCTTTGTCGAGCATGTTATCGAGTGTTTCATTGTTGATGGTTTCTGTGGCAGCGTAGACTATATATATATATATATATATATATATATATATATATATATATATATATATATATATATATATATATATATACTGTGTTTTCTGTGGCAGCGTAGAGGGTGTATATATATATATATATATATATATATATATATATATATATATATATATATATATATATATATATTTATGTATATATATATATATATATTATATATATATATATATATATATATATATATATATATATATATATATATATATATATATATATATATATATATATATATATATATATATATACTTGATTTCGTGCAAATGGTTAAAGGTCTAGTTCTGCGTCCATAGTTTGTACGTCAGATGGAACCCATCTACCTATTAAGACTACTTTTAATATCAGAAAAAATATATGTTTTTATACACTAAACTTGAAATTATGTACTTCAATATCTATTCTACTCTTATAATTACTAATAATATACTGAGAGCTCCTTATTCTGTGCTTTGAATCATTTAGAAGAACATGTCATGTCCATTCACAGAAAGACAACAGAGAAGGTACCTTGCATAGCGATAAATCACTGTGTTTTATAATATACCAAAAATAATTTTTGACTTTATTAGACTAAAAAGTACAACCTTATTCCTTCTGCCTTATCTTTGCTTTCTTCTTAATTAGTTCTTGCACCAATTCCTGCAATAAATAATAACAAGCAATACAATCAGGTATTTTAAATGAAGCAATTTTTGGTGATATAATAATAATAAAAAAAAGAGGCTGAGAGGTTACAATGAGGAAAATAACATAATTTTTAGGTTCCAAAAACCTAAAAAGGACGTATGGTACGATATTTATATATATATATATATATATATATATATATATATATATATATATATATATATATATATATATATATATATATATATATATATATATATATATATATATATATATATACGTGTATATATATATATATATATATATATATATATATATATATATATATATATATATATATATATATATATATATATATATATATATATATATATATATATATATATATATTTATATTTTATATATTTTATATATATATATATATATATATATATATATATATATATATATATATATATATATATATACATATATGTATATATATATATATATATATATATATATATATATATATATATATACCAGGTGTACAAGTATGAAATGCGGATTTTTTTCTAAAAAAACATGTTAAATTCGGAAGAATGATGAAAAGGGCTTTATTCAAAGTATGCTCCATCGCTTGTTAAACATTTTTCCCATCTTTCGGGCAATTTGTGAATACCACGCTAGTAAAAATCTTCGCGAACTGGTTTTGCCGTATGTGATGGAGCATTGTTATGAAAAAAAAATGACTTCGTGTTGCCTCTTTCGGTATTCTGGCCTTTTTTTGGCCGGTTCAAATCGGTCAATTGTTGTTGGTAACGTTTAATATTAATCGTTTCCCCAGGTTTTAACAGCTCATAATAGACCACGCCCCTCTGATACCACCAAACACAGAGCATCGTCTTTCTGCCAAAGCGATTCGGTCTTGGGGTCGATGTGGATGGTGCACCTGGTTCTACCCATGATTTTTTTTGTGCTTTGGATTCTCAAAATAAATCCACTTTTCATCCCCTATAACTAAACGATGCAAAGACGACTTCCTTTTGTACCGAAAAAGCAAAATGTCACACGTGTTTTTGCGCTTTTCCATTTGCCTGTCGTTGAAATCATTTGTACCCATCTACCGGTCTTCTGAATCTTTCCCATCTCTCGTAGCCGATTGGAAACAGCTTGTTGACTAACGCCCAATTGCTCGGCGAGTTGTTTTTGTGTTTGCGAATCATCTTTCTCCAACAATGCTTGCAATTCCACATCTTCGTATTTTTTTGGCGGTTTTCCACGTTCCTTGTCTGCAACATTGAAGTCACCACTTTTGAAACGCCGAAACCATCGTTCACACGTATCTTGCGATGGAGCATGTTCACCATAAGCTTCTCGAAGTAATCGGTATGATTTAACAGAAGTTTTCTTAAAACGAAAACAAAAAATTAATGCTGTCCGCGAATGCTCTTTGTTCGGTATAAATTTCGACATATTGAACACAACACTATGCACACTTTTCCAATTTATTACGCGTGCACTTGTTGATGACACAACAAAATGGCGCAGTGTTAAATCTTTATAGCACAAACTGCATTGGTGCACCATCTGTTGTCTGAAATCAGCATTTCATACATGTACACCTGGTATATATATATATATATATATATATATATATATATATATATATATATATATATATATATATATATATATAAATATATAAACACAAGAATCCCTAGGTGATTTTTCACGAATTTAATACAATACAATACTTCTGGACAGGAGTGGCAACAAGCATGTTTAAGATCCACAATAGATGGCCTATCAGCAGAAAAACACCTGTATCACCTACAATCATGGAAACAGGTTTTTTTTATTTAACTGTTGCCGAAATAATATATTTAACAGTGGAAACTTAGTATTTTTTTGGATTTAAGGTAGATAGCCCACTGAAATAATTTTCTTTCTTTTCTTGGTTATTTGTTCTTTGTTCATACATGAAACATAAGATGCAAGATACATTACGCTAAAATTTTTACTAATTAATTTAAATGTTCTTACAACTGAGTAGATATAACGCCCGTGGTATCACTACTGCTTTGTCTAAACGGTACCATAAAATACGAATATATGTTTCGGAACTTGGACAATACATGAATTTCAGGCATCACCACGTTTACTGGTGTTCTCTGATTCGTAAGCGAATGTCTCCTTATCCACCTTTTTAATTTTTTACTGTGTTTTGCGCTTTTCCATTTGCCTGTCGTTGAACTCATTTGTACCCATCTACCGGTCTTCTGAATCTTTCCCATCTCTCGTAGCCGACTGGAAACAGCTGGTTGACTAACGCCCAATTGCTCGGCGAGTTGTTTTTGTGTTTGCGAATCATCTTTCTCCAACAATGCTTGCAATTCCACATCTTCGTATTTTTTTGGCGGTTTTCCACGTTCCTTGTCTGCAACATTGAAGTCACCACTTTTGAAACGCCGAAACCATCGTTGACACGTATCTTGCGATGTCGGTATGATTCAACAGGAGTTTTCTTCAAACGAAAACAAAAAATTAATGCTGTCCGCGAATGCTCTTTGTTCGGTATAAATTTCGACATATTGAACACAACACTATGCACACACTTTTCCAATTTATTACGCGTGCACTTGTTGATGACACAACAAAATGGCGCAGTGTTAAATCTTTATAGCACAAACAGCATTTCATACATGTACACCTGGTATATATATATATATATATATATATATATATATATATATATATATATATATATATATATATATATATATATATATATATATATATATATATATATATATATATATATATATACATATATATATATATATATATATATATATATATATATATATATATATATATATATATATATATATATATATATATATATATATATATATATATATATATATATATATATATATATATATATATATATATATATATATATATATATAAACACAAAAATCCCTAGGTGATTTTTCACGAATACAATACAATACAATACTTCTGGACAGGAGTGGCAACAAGCATGTTTAAGATCCACAATCTTATCAGCAAAAAAACACCTGTATCACCTACAATCATGGAAACAGGTTTTTCTTTTATTTAACTGTTGCCGAAATAATATATTTAAGAGTGGAGGTAGATAGCCCACTGAAAGAATTTTTTTTCTTTTCTTGGTTATTTGTTTATATATGGAACATAAGATGCAAGATACATTACGCTAAAATTTTTACTAATTAATTTAAATGTCCTTTCAATTGAGTAGATATAACGCCCGTGGTATCACTATCGCGTTGTCTAAACGGTACCATAAAATACGAATATATGTTTCGGAACTTGGACGATACATGAATTTCAGACATCACCACGTTTACTGGTGTTCTCTGATTCGTAAGCGAATGTTTCCTTATCCACCTTTTTAATTTTTTACTGTTGTCGCAGCCAGAACTCTTCTGGGAATACAGAAAAACTAACAATTTTTTATTACTGACATCTTTTATATTACACTGGTTGACGAAAAACTTTTGGAAAGATAGTAGGACCTGAGTAGTATTTTCCTATGTATTTTGACCTGCTGACCACGAATTTGAGGTTCATTTTGTCATCACGTCACGATTTTTTTCTAACCTCAAAAACACCTAAAAATAGACTAAAATGCTGTTTAATGGTAAAATAGAGACTCCATGCATATATTTCTATGTTTTTTGGGAGGCTGACTTCAATCAACGTAAAAATTGTATTCTGCGATCAATATTCCTTTTTAACCTCAAGAAGTACTTAAATAATGAACTGCAGCCCTGAATGATTAAAGTACTGTTCAAGATCACTTCAGGGTAGTTTCTTGGGTTAAAACTTCTTATGCGGGAGCTTTTCGTATGGATGATTAAAAACTTGAGGTTAGAATATTGAAATTTTTAAATCAAAGATGGCGTATACAAAATGACGGACGCAAATGTTATGAAATAGGGTACAAACTGTATGGATGGCACATGTTTTTGGATAATCGCCCTGAAATTATGGATGATAACTGGAAGTACCCATCATACTCCTACAAATTGACCCCCCTGTCCAAATAACCCACCCTATCCCCCATGTTAAATTACCTACCTCTCTTTTTAACACCTACCTATCAGAGCTCTTCTCGAAAACAAATTCCATGTATACAGCTTGTATACATTGAGCATGTTTTTACTGTTAATTGGACCGCTAGATGGCCACCATTAATACCTCCTAGTGATTTCAAAACTCTCGCTACTCATATAAGTAGGATGTATGATAATGCTTTTATTAAATTTATAAGATTCAGGTTGGAAGTTATATATATATATATATATATATATATATATATATATATATATATATATATATATATATATATACCACTTGCCGATTATTAACTTACTTTGCAAAAATCTATTGATTTTTATGCAGTCCGTGATAAAACTGTAGGTGGTAAATTCGTAATTTGGGGGTTAAAATACATAAAGATATCACAAAGTAAGTTAATACTTAACGAGCGAGCAGTTGTTATCCATAACGTCAGGGCGATTATAGTCCAAAAACATGTTCCATCCATAGAGTTTGTACCTTATTTCATAAAATTTGCGTCTGCCATTTTGTATACGCCATTTTTGATTTAAAAATTTCAATATTCTAACCTCATATTTTTATTCATCCGTACGAAAAGCCCTTAAATAAGAAGTTTTAAACCAAGCACCCACCCTGAAGTGTTCGTAAACAGCTCTTTAATCATTTAGGGCCGTAGTTCATTTTTTCGGTACTTCTTGAGGTTAGAAAGGAATACTGACCACAGAGTGAAATTTTTACGTTGATTTTAAACTCAGCATCCCAAAAAACATAGGAATATATGCATTGAGTCTCGATTTTACCATTAAACAGAATTTTAGCATATTTTTAGGTGTTTTTTGAGGTTAGAAAATAACTCTGATGTTATGGAGCAAAATGAAAATCAAATTCGTGTTCAGCGGATCAAAATACATAATAAATACTACTCAGGTCCCAGTATTTTTCCGAAAGTTTTTTTTTGTCGACCAGTGTGATATAAATATATTTTTTAGGTACATCAGACCAGGAGATATCGTAAGTCTGTCCACAATTACATTAGGTGAGGGCTTTCATAACTACCATCATGTTTTCCCATGGGACTACAGGTCCTCAGAATTTGGTGCATTTTCTTTCAACGTAACGAGACAATTTATTGAATTATTTGCAAAAATTGGTTGGGCATATGATCTTAAAGCTGCTTCTGATGAGATGATTAAAGCACGAGTAAATCGAGCCGGAGATGGAAGTCATGCAATATGGGGTTGGGGTGACAAGGACCAACTTCAAAAAGAGATTGAATGTACTATTATTAAAAATAAAAAACAAAATATTTAGCATTATTTTGCCTTTGTGTGTTTTATTTTTATATCTGAAAAATAAACAAGCTCAAGCTATTATTTTCTTAGTTCATACCTACTGCATCAAAAACCAGTATTTATCTTAGTTTTGGTCAATTTTATACGTAATTAATGTATTAAATAATCGGCTAAATGCAAGTCGGACTTGCGCAATTGGTGTTCCGTACGTTAATTGCTTTTAAAATAAAAAATTTTGTCACCGAGGTGGGTCAAAGTTTCCGAAGATCTTGTAATTTTTGTTTTTTTTTATATATACGAGATAAATTATTAAAATTACTCGTGATAATTTTCCTTCAATTTACACCGTATAAAGAATATTCCAAAATTTTTTTTTCATCAGTACTTGTCGAGATAAGGCGGGGGGTCACCGATTCTTGGCAATTTTTTAAAAATAATACAAATAAAAGTCTGCGCAGGTATTACATTATATATATTTTCGAACTCGTGTTTTCACAAGCTTTAAAATGTTCCATACGGAACACTAAAAAAAATAATATCAAGTTTCTATTTCTGCTACTGTGCCGGTCTTCCGCCAGTTTTATAGAGCGATTTCTCTGTAGGGCATGTGTCCAAAAATTACGGAATAAATATTTTCATTTTATGCACCTATACATATAGTCCTTTTACACCGTTTTTGATTGTACAAAAATAAGACAAGTTAAACACTATTTAAGCTCTATTTAATTTCTAATAAAAAACTTTCATACACGAACAAGAAAGATTGCTAATATATACATTTCTGATGCAAAGAGTAGCATTGACTCCTGACCTTATCTCATTCTGGCACAGTGGTCGGTTTCCCTTGGTCAGAATGATTCATGGAGATATTAAGGTAGCTTCTAATTAACAGTTGATTCTGATTCTATTTTTTCTGTTACAAAAAAGATTGCGCCATTAATTTCTGCTTGATTTGATAATATCTTCCTGGAAATATCTACACCACTGGATAAGTTAATGTCATTTATATGAGGTTTTCCAAGATATTCGATAGGTTCGATCGATACTGTCTTTTCCCAAAATTAGCTAAGAGTTGCATATTTATGCAGGTAACATGAATATGAAGAGACAACATTTTAAAACCTGGGAAGATCTTGAGTGTAATGTTATAAAACTAAATATTTATATCCTTTTCCAGAAGCAGATAAATAAAATATTATCGGTATTGTTCTTAAACGAGTCTATTATTTTTAGGAACATTGGAGTAATATTTTAAAAAAATTTTATGTTCGTTCCTCACATTAAAGACAGTTGCAAAGTCTTACAAACTTTAAGTTTTTTATAGCCGGGAAAATTTGTGTGTCTACGATTTCCGTATGTTTAAGTCTACTGGTTTGATCTATCTTTTACTGTTTCTTATACTAGCAGTAACCTCGAAGATCTAATTTTTCGGCACTAAAGATTGGACGAATATCTTTCTGATTTTTCTCTATTCAAACTAATAAACAAAATATTTCTCGATATTCATTGTAATTCAAGTAATAGGACCAAAATTGTGTTTCAGAAATTGTATTTTAAAGTTAAAATCATTACTTCATTAACCATCCCCACCTCTATCAATTCATCTTAATTATATTACTAGACGGTATTCATTATTTTTTTACTTTCAAGAAGGTTATTAACATCACGTGATAATTACCGGGGTCACGAATTAATAATTACAAAAAAAAAATGTGGAATAAATGTAGAACCGATTTTGTGAAATAATTTATTATTACTTTTTTTCTGTAAGACTTTACAAATCCATATATTTAAATTTATGCTAATACGATACCACGAGGTTTGCTTAAGTCATAAAATTTGGTTCTCTACAGAAACACTTTAAGTAAATAAAATCTTTATTAATTTCGAAAAAATATAATTTCGTTTATCATTATACTACATCTAAATTTCCTAAATTTCGTTTAATACTGAATGAAATAGGGAAGGAAAAATGACCTTTTAACAATATTAGAATCAAGATTTTCGAACTCCCTCTATAGGAAAATTGTTTCATTCCACGGTGCTGAGATATCAAAGGATGGAACCTTGAGGGCGCTAGTCTATTCCCTGGCCGGCATTGTACCTTTTCCATGATTTCACAGACTGACCATGCGATTCTAAGTAGCGTTGTCATTTGCATAGTTTGACATCAATGTCCCTTGAAGTTCAGGTATCACTTAAGATTTTCTGGAATCGCAACCGTTGTTTGTTAGTAGGATGACGATAATCTTTGGATTTTTTATAGGCAGAGCATACACGATGCAGAAAAATTCCTAAAGCTCTACAGGAGCGACGCGTCTGCGAAAAAAGCGATTCATATTGGTCTCGAATCGCTGCAAGTACTCTGTAAGGAAACACAGTCTTGGTCGAATCATTCCAAGTAGATAACACGTAGGCTGAAAAGTTTTTGGTCTGATACATATATGTCGCCCTTTTTCAAAAAGTCCATATGATTTTTAGGAAGTACCAACCTTCAAACAAACAATATGTGTCAAAATCTCATGACATGACAAGGTACAGTTGTTTTAATGACGTTACTTTTGATATTTTCAAAACAATGGAAAAAAATCAAATTTCGTGTGTTGATTAAACACTATTTTTTTGATGAGAAAAAATACCGTTTAAGCAAAGCAATGACTTGATAAGTGTTATGGGGACTCTGCCCCCAGAAAATCACTCATCATTTACTGGTATGCTGAACTTAAACGCGGATATACAGATAGAAATGATGCTAAACGCTCTGGAGGCCTCAATGAGGTTATACCGGAAAACATCAAAAAAATCCACAAAATTGTTTTAGATGACCATAAAGTGAAATTGCCTGAGATAGCTGACACCCTAAAGATATTAAAAGAACGTATCGGTCATATTTTACTTGAACATTTGGGCATGAGAAAGCTCTGTTCGAAATGGGTACCGCGTTTGCTCACAGTGGACCAAAAATAACAACGTGTTGATGATTCTGAGGGCTATTTGGACCCGTTTAAGCGTAATAAAAAAGGACTTTTTCTTGCGATATGTGACAATGGATGAAACATGGATCCATCACTACACACCGGAATCAAATCGGTAGTCAGCTGAGTGGACAGCAGCCGCCCGAAGCGACCAAAGACACAACAATCGGCTGGGAAGGTTTTGGCTTTTGTATTTTGGCATGCGAATGGAATATTTTTCATCGACTATGCTGTGAAGAGAAAAACCATCAATAGCGAATATTATATAAAATTATTCGTGCGTTTGAAAACAGAAATTGCAAAGAAATGGCCCTAAATGAACAAGAAAAAAGTGCTCTTTCATCGAGACAGGGCACCGTGTCACAAGTCAATGGTTATGATGGGAAAATTGCATGAAATGAAGTTCGAATTGTTTCCTTATCCACCGTATTCTCCAGATTTGGCCCTCAGAGACTATTATCTATTCGCAGACCTCAAAAAATGCTCACAGGAAAGATATTTGGCTCCAATGAAGAAGTTATCGCCGAAACTGAGACCTATTTTGAAGGCAAAGACAAGTCCTTCTACAAGAAAGGTATAGAAATGTTAGAAAAGCATTGAACTGATTGTATCGCTCTTGAAGGAGACTATTTGATAAATAAAGTCGAATTTTGCACCCAAATGTGTTTTAAGTGTTAAGATTGTACATACAAAAAAATTTTTTGAAAAGAGTGTTCCAGGAGTGTCATGCTGAACCCCATAAGAATATAATGTACTAGCGCGACGTGTATTCCTATCATGCACCACTCTGAGAGGAATTAAGTGGGCTACCACAACTGAATACTTTCCTTGAAAGTACTTGTGCGGTTTTTCGATGTTTCAAGAAGTCAAGGTTGCTGACCTTTAGAGTCTCCAATCAACCGAATAGTCCACCTCGGAATAATATTTAGCAAATTTAACTTATCATTGGGAGCAGAGCCTCAAATATGAGAGCAGTGTCCTATCGTTAATCTAATTTGGTATTACGGGGTTAAGAGTTGTTGTAAGGTGCAAAGATTTCTAGCACGAATTAATATTTTTGGTAATGAAGAAATTAACTTTTTGCATTCTTCTTGAGAAATAGCATTCCCTTTTTCGAACAAGATGCGTTTGAGAGTATCTTTTGGTGCTATTGTGTGTTTCTCGATTTTTCGCTTAAAGATCGACCACATATGTTCTATAAGATTCAGATCTGGTGACTGTAGTGGCGACTCCACAAGCTCCACCCTATTATCACGAAACCATTATTCTGCCTGAAACAAATATTTTCCAAGGTTACGTCACCATACAATTTACATAATGATGGTTGTAGTGTAGTAGTTAGAACGTCTATATACTTTTGTGAAATTATTTGACCCTCGCAAACTGCTCTTTCTCCTACGCCACCTGCTAACATGCACCCCTATACCACAATTATGCCATCTCGTATTTCGCAGTAGGTAATATGCAATCGAACTTTTCTATCCAGAGCCTAACGTAGGTAGTACCTGGAGAACCTAAAATAAGGAAAAAAAAACAAACATTAGAGAAAAATTTAAAAAAAAAAAAAAATCGGATTAATCATTTACTAAAATAATGGTTTAAAGAATATCCAATAAACAAAATATTATATATTTCAAAATTCCGACCACAAGATATTAAACCAAACCTCTTCTTGAAAGACTTATATATCTGGGCCCATGCCAAAGGCATCTTTTTATTCTTCTCCGATAGACAAGGTTTTTTTTTATTTCGAGCTTCATATATAGCCTTTGTGCTTAGTATTTGAAAGGATTCTTGTCACTATTCGAGCAGAAATTTTCTTTCCAACGTCGTGAGAAAAATCGGCACGTAGCTCAGAAATTGCAATTTTCAAAGAAGTATGCAGTAACTTCCGGTCTTTTCTCGTATTCGTTATGCGTTTTCGACTACTCTTATTTAAATTTTTGTGAGTTTTTGCTATTTTAAAACGATTTATAGTGTATCGCAACGTATTATATGGACATTTTAATATTTTTGGAATAACTGCTGTTTCTTGCTTTCAAAAAAAATAGTGTTTTCATGTTTTTTTTTAATCCAATTCACACTTTTTGGCATTTTTGTAAATAAAAATACGCTTAACCTTCAATCGAAACCACCCCATTTTTTTACTGAATTCTTACAGCATGTGTATATATATATATATATATATATATATATATATATATATATATATATATATATATATACATACATATATATATATATATATATATATATATATATATATATATATATACATATATTTATATATATATATATATATATATATATATATATATATATATATATATGCTGTAAGAATTCAGTAAAAAAAAATGGGGTGGTTTCTATTGAAGGTTAAGCGTATTTTTATTTACAAAAATGCCAAAAAGTGTGAATTGGATTAAAAAAAAACATGAAAACACTATTTTTTTTGAAAGCAAGAAACAGCAGTTATTCCAAAAATATTAAAATGTCCACATAATACGTTGCGATACACTATAAATCGTTTTAAAATAGCAAAAACTCACAAAAAACTTAAATAAGAGTAGTCGAAAACGCATAACGAATACGAGAGAAGACCGGAAGTTACTGCATACTTCTTAGAAAATTTCAATTTCTGATCTATGTGCCGATTTTTCTCACGACGTTGGAAAGAAAATTTCTGCTCGAATAGTGACAAGAATATATATATATATATATATATATATATATATATATATATATATATATATATATATATATATGTATATATATATATATATATATATATATATATATATATATATATATATATATATATATATATATATGTATATATGTATATATATATATATATATATATATATATATATATATATATATATATATATAATATATATATATATATATATATATATATATATATATATATATACATATATATATATATATATATATATATATATATATATATATATATATATATATATATATATATATATACATTCCAGAAGAAAAAGGTAAAAATTCAGTAAGAAAGACTAAAAAAAATTAGAGTCATCAATCGCTACAGCAAATGTCTGTAAAAATAAACCACCTAACTAATTTTCTTTGCCTAAAAAAAAAACAGTAAAAAGTCAGTAAGAAAAAAATTGCAGTCATCAATCTTTATAGCTAATATCTATAAAAATAAACCATATACCTAATTTACTTCGTGACGGGTGTAAAGACCTATCCAGGTGCGGATATGAGATCCGACCACAATCCAGTGTTTGCAAATATGCGTACTCGATTGAAGATAGTAAGAACCAGCACGGCTAATACAATGAAACCAAACGTTCGGAACTCAAAGAACGTAGACACAAGAGACACTGCTGTACATGTACTGAATAATCAATTATAGGAACTGCGCAGGACTAGTATAAATATGACCGTAAATACACTGTGAAGCAACATGAAATATATTATAACACATACAACACAAAATCAGCTTAAAAATGAACAAGAAAACCATTTAAAAATGAGTGGATGATAAAGGAAATCCTCGGCTTAATTGAGGAACGATGGAGATAGAAAAACAAAGATACAACAGTATATAATGGACCGAAGCAGGAAGTAAGACGCAAAATCAGCTAAATAGAAATAGCTGACACAGAAATTTGAGCAAATCAACGAGTTGCAACGTCGTCAGCACGATTTCTCCAGTTTACACAAAAAAGTGAAAGAATTTGTGACACCACAATGGATGAAGATTCCACACAATGTTGGATTCTGACGGACAGCTAAGAACACATACAGAAAGAAACAATACTTTCAGAACAGCAAAGCGAGGGACTAAGCATCTTAAAATGCGAGGTAGAACGTGCTATTAAGCAACTCAAAAATAGTAAGAGTCCAGGAAAAGATGAGGTATATCCTGAAATACTGTAGTTGATCAATGACGACAATATCATATTCGCTACCCTGTTTAATAGAATTTATGGAATCCGTATTTGTACCTCTTCCTAAGAAATCCAACCCACAACGATGTGCCAATTTTCGAATAACAAGTCTTATGTGCCATGCGTTTAAAGTCCTGCTGAAAACAGTTCACAATCGAGTATTCAGGAAGTGAAAAGAGCCAAAGGGGATACACCAATTTGGATTCAAAAAGGGAATGGGAATTAGGTAGGTCTTGTTTCGTCTGCAGATGAATTCCTGGACCAACAAAAAGATATATTTATATGCTTTGTTGATTTTGAGAAGGCATTTCATCGAGTCAGATACTCAATATTGTTGGAAGAGCTTCATGATCTCTCCGTTGAAGGTGAAGGGCAGGAGGACAATTTGGCTTTTGCGGAGAATAATTATCTTGGTTTTCTTAACATTGATTTTCATTTCATACTCGTCACACACTATTCACCTTCTACAGGCCTATGTCTCTATCTGGCATTAGCATTTTGCCGTCAAAGTAACGGATGCTGTCCGAAATCACTTCCGAATAAAGGTAGAATAGTATTGGAGGCAGTACACAACCTTGACATACTCCCCGCTTGATACTGATGCTGTTAGATTTGCAGTTTTCTAGTTTTTTGGTTACGTTTTCGTTCATATCAACCGGATATATTTTTCATCCAGGCCCACCTTCTGGAACTCTTCCAACAATATTGAGTATCTGACTCGATGAAATGCCTTCTTAAAGTCAACAAAGCATATGAATATATCTTTTTGTTGGTCCAGGCATTCATCTGCAGACGAAACAAGACATCCCTCGTCCCCAATCCCTTTTTGAATCCAAATTGGTATATCTCCATTTGCTCTTTTCACTTCTAGAATACTCGATTGTGAGTTGTCTTAAGCAGGACTTTCAGAGCATGGCTCATAAGACTTGTTAGTCTAAAATCACCACATCTTTGTGGGTTGGATTTCTTAGGAAGAGGTACAAATACATACTCCATAAATTCTATTAAACAGGGTAACGAGTAAGTTGATATTGTCATTGATCAACTACAGTATTTCAGGTTATACCTCATCTTGTCCTGGACTCTTACTATTTTTAGTTGCTTTATAATATTCAATTTACAACACCGTTTTCTTTCTTTCAATCATGCAATATTTGTTAATTTAAGTTAAGCAATGTAACTCAACCAGAAGTGTGTAGCGCGTCTTGTCGACTTAACTTATTTCAATTGCATTGAATGCATCTGATTTACGAAGAAGACGGGTATCATCGGTTCTTGTCTACCAAGTGTAAGTCAAACCCCGTTCTGGAAGTGAACCAGGAAGGGGCAAAGGTATATAACCGACCATTTCGAATTTTTCGAGGCTTTTTACTTCGTCAAGCCGTAGTGGCCTTTTCCTCCGTGATTCAGTAAGGGCTTTTTCCTTCGTCAGGTAGTAGTAGGCCTTTTTATCCGTCATACAGTAACGTTTTTTTTTTTTTATCACGGAAGTGAGTGCCGTTTCTAGACCTCAAGTGTGAGGCCTTTTTATGTTCTAAAAATATTCTACTCATCCTAAGGGATTTCAGGTCTAAGAGTGATTAGTTACCCAAATGAAAATGGGAGAATAGGATGTGAGGCAATATTGCGATGAGAATCTCACCAGGAGAGGCCAAGCAGTTTATGGAAAACCCACGAGGAGAAGCTAAGCAGTAAGTTAACACGTGCGATCCCGAAGTCGGTTTCACAAACCTTTATATCGTGTCTTTTAAAGCCATTTATTAAAAACTTAATAATTGTAATTTAGAGGCTCTCTGCAAAACTATGCACTCTCATAGTATAAAAGGTTATTTATTTAGTCGATGTAATTTTAGGAGTGTACTAAATGTAAGAATTTTTAATTTGTTAATATACTTTTCTTTATTTAGGTATAGCGTTTCACTGAATTCCTGCTCTATCTTTCAGGACGTAAAGGTCGTACCCAATTCAATTTTATATCAATAACTAAATAACTCTTCAGTATTTTTTCATTTTTTGAGCTGAACTTAGATTCTTTTTATTCTAAAATGAATGGTGCCCAAAACAGTACGACTAAGCTTTAAACAACTATAGAGACTATTTTCAAAAGACGTACAAAAATTATCTCGATCTCCATGTTCTCTACCAGTAAGAAACGGGCTAGCTTATATCTGATTTTTGTTCTCTCAGTATTAATATCCACTAAATCCATTCTCAAAAATTAATATATACATAAGGGACAAGTAACGGCTTTTGTTAATTAATAAATGAATTATTTATTTAAAAAATAAAGAAAGTTGAGGTTATAGCTTAATAGCACGTTCTACCTCGCATTTTAAGATGCTTGGTCCCTCGCTCTGCTGTTTTGAAAGTGTTGCTTCCTTCTGTGTGTGTTTTTTAGCTGTCCGTCAGAATCCAACAATGTGTGCAATCTTCATCCATTGTGGTGTCTTATAAATTCTTTCACTTTTTTGTGTAAATTGAAGAAATCGTGCTGACGACGTTGCAACTCGTTGATTTCCTCCAATTTCTGTGTCAGCCATTTCTCTCTCGCTGATTTTGCGTCTTACTTCCTTCTTCGGTCCATTATATACTGTTGTACCTTTGTTTTTCTATCTCTGTCGTTCCTCAATTAAATCGAGGATTTCCTCTGTCAGCCACTTATTTGGTTTTCTTGTTTTTTTTTTTAAGTTGATTTTGTGTTGTATCTGTTATAATGTGTTTCATGTTGCTTCACAGTGTATTTATGATCATCTTTTTACTACTCCTGTGCAGTTCTTATAACTGATTACTCAGTACATGTGTAGCAGTGTCTCTTGTATCTACGTTCTTTACATTTCGAACGTCTGGTTTCATTGTATTAGCCATGCTGGTTCTTACTATCTTCAATCGAGTACGCATATTTACAACCACTGGATTATGGTCGGATCTCATATTTTACACCCCTCACTGAAGTAAATTAGGTATATGGGTTATTGTTATAGATACTAGCTATAAGGATTGATGACTGCAGTTTTTTTTAATTTTTCTTACTGACTTTTTACTGTTTTTTTTAGGCAAAGGAACCCGAAGTAAATTTATGTAGTTTATTTTTACAGACATTTGCTGTAACGATTAGTCTTTCTTACTGAATTTTTACCGTTTTTTTCCTGGAATATATATATATAACTAGTTGGGGAACTCGGCAAAAAGGGCATCAACAGATGTTCATACTATATTCATTTAGCCAATATTTCGGTCCTAGGTTGGGACCTTCATCAGGGCACAAACTGAAAAAGAGATAACGAAGCAACCAATAAAGAAAATTAGGCATGAAGAATTGGTGTTGTTAAGTCCAGTTTTTAATTATTAATTTTAATTATTAATTTTTAATTTGCAATTTTTAATTTCAATCTTATAAATATTAATATGGAACTATTGTAATTTAAAAGTATTATTGTTCTAACAATCATAAATTAATATTATTATTATTATGAAGAAATGTCAAAAACAAACTGCAAGTGACTCACATGTAGCATGTAATTTAATCTAACAAGAATGACCATAAATAACAATCGCCATAACAAAGACCAACACTGAAATAAAAAAACCACTATTCACTAACATATTAATATAAAAACATGGCATTTACAGCAGGGATTCCATTAAAAACGTTGGATGCTGAAAAATCAAAATTAATTAACCACCTGCCATCTAAAAGAAGAGTGACAATTTTGACAGGGCGCTGACAAAGGACGACCACCTGACAGATGTAAGGGATCACTCAAAATGAATAAAAGGAAAAAGGTTAAACAACCAGGAAAGAACCGGTTTAGTACAAATTAAGTACTACGTCATATAGTAAAATTTTTGGTATGAAGGGAAAAGGTATCCAATGGGAACGCAAATTTTCGCCGTTATGGTAATTAAGTGCCATATGGAGGAAATGATTTTTCTTCATCTGGGGAGAGAATAGAACAGGAAAAGGAGGTGGCAAGTGGAAAGGGTTTTTCATTAATTGGGAACATACTAAGCAATTTATTATTATTATTGTTATTATTACTAATATTATTACAGATGGGAGTGTAATTATCAAGAATTTCACGGGAAACCAAGAAAAACATGTACTTAAACAAGGTGGTACCCAGAGGGCAAACATGCAGAAAGACAGAGCTATAAGCTACCAAAACGAAAAAAATTATTATGACGAGTGTGACGACCCAGAGATATTATGTGAGGAATGCAGATCACAAGAAAGGAGAAAGCTGTATATGCTGCTCAAGCCGTCAAGATCAGTTCTTTTATTGATATTTTGGGGATTCTCGTTGATATAGCACATCTCAAGAAATTCTATTTTAAGAAGGTTTTTTTGGATATGAAGGATTTTTGGTTCTCTGAAGTTGAAGGAATGTCTATCATCGACAGAGTGAATCGCCAGTGCACATCTTTGTGGATGACATCTGTTGTCGCTTTTATGTAATGCGATGCGACGGTTGAGAGATTGTGATGTCTGACCAATATATACAGCGGGACAATCAAGACAGGAAATGGAATAGACAATATCTGACATAGAAAGAATGGGTAGAGAAGATTTCAATTTGCTAAAAATACGCTTGTTTTTTTTATGGAAGTAATACTTGGCAATCTTAACATTGGGAATGACACGCAAAATATGAACCAATTTAGAGGTAAGACCAGGTATAAATGGCAAAGAGAGTAACGAAGGACTTATTTCCGTATGGCTAGCAGGGGGTAGAGGGGGTGAAAGGGAGGTAGGGGATGAGCGTATAGGAGGGGGCTCTGGTAAGATGTCATCAGAGAGGAAGAGCTTATCAACTTCGTCCTTGGTCTTGAGCAGGAACTTGTTATTGTACCCATTTTCCATAAAGGGATTGGTGAGTAGTGTTTGTGCTTGAGATAGATAATCTGGGTGAGCTATATTTCTGATTTTTCGATATAGGCCCTTTATGACATTTATTTTAACCTTCCAATCGTGGCCAGAATTGGCATGTATATATCTGCCTGATGAAGTTGGTTTTCTATACCAGTCTAGTCTGATAACACCATCAGGACCTCTGATGACTCTTGTGTCCAGAAAGGGGACAGCATTGTTCGACTCTTCTTCCATGGTGAACTGTAGGTGTTGATCGAAAGAATTGAAAATATGAAGAATTTCTTCTTTACCATTTTCTGGTATGGACAGAATAAAATCATTAACATATTGAAAGAGAAAAGGGAGTCTGAAAGATAGCTTTTCGATAAAATTTTTCAAAAGATAGGACATGACTATTGCCGCAAGAATACGACTTAAGTTACTGCCCATAGGGCAACCAAAGGTTTGTCGGTAGAAACTTTCTTTATATTTGAAAAGTGTAGATTGAAAGAAAAACTCAATAACAACGAGGAAGAAGGATTTATCTAATTTTGTGTTGGGCGAGATTAGTGCCCGTTCAGAATCAATAATCTGTTTGGCTAACTGCTATGAAATGTTGGTAAAGAGACTGACTACATCGAGAGAAATAATGACATGATTCTCAGGTAATAGGAAATTATTAATTTCTGCACTGAAGGCAAAGGAGTCCTTAACTGCATATAGATGGTAATTTCTGAAGGATTTTTCTAATAGATCTGCACAGAATTTGCTTAAGCTTGATGTAGGAGAGTTGATTGTGGAGACAATAGGTCTTAGTGGTACACCTTCTTTGTGTATTTTTGGCAGGCCGTAGATTCTTGGTGGAATGGCTTTGTAGGTATAAAGTTGTCTTGCTGTTCTGTCATCGATCCATTTTTATTCTTCATTTGTCTGACAAAGGAATTGCTTTTATTTTGATATTGATTTGTAGGGTCATGCGAAAGCTTTTCATAGACTTGTTCATCATCTATTAATTCAGACATTTTTGTTTCGTAATGTTACTTTTCCAATGCCACAGTGACTGAGCCTTTGTCTGAAGGAATGATCAAGATGTCTCTGTGTTGTTTAAGGAAGGTTACTGCTTTCTTGAATAAAGTCTTCTCAAAGGATGTAGCGGTGTTATGATTGTGGAGTACAGCATTTGTGACGGCATTGGTGCACTTAGCTCTAAGGATATCTTGGTTAGGAGAAGGTGAAAGTTTAATGAAAGATTCAATATCCGCTAAAACTGTCTTGACTGGTATATCTTTACCTGGGTCAGATGGCAGAACTGAAGTTTGGAGAAAGAAGTATACCGCATTCGATATTAAAAACATTTGTTCCACGGTGAGACAAGGGGGTGGCAGTGTTCTGCTTTGGGGATGCATGTCCGCTGGAGGGGTTGAAAATTTGCATTTTATTAATGGTACCATGGAACAGCATGTTTATCTGAACATTTGGAAAGACAACTTAAGAGAAAGTATCTAAAAATTAACACTCGAAAAAATATAAATTTTCCTGCAGGACAATGATCCGAAACATACTGCAATCTTGGTGCGAGAATGGATGATCCATAAGCGACAGCAGCCATCGAGAATATATGGGAGGAACTTAGACAGCGCATTCGTAAAAATATTATTTCAAATAGAGAAGAATTAAAAAACAGAATAAACAGAATAAACAGAATATTGAAGGAATGGGAGAAAATGCTAACACAAGTTACTAGAAAGCTGGTTTCAAGCATGACGAAAAGGTTACAGGAGATTATCAAGGCCAACGGCGGTCCCACTAAATATTAGCTTAAAGGAAGTTGTTATTTTCCGTTAAATTTCGTCAAACTTTTATTGGTAATTGTTAAGTATATGGAGAATTTTTTGACATTAATTTGGTTTACATTTTTATAACAATCATGTGACATCTCCAACCTCCAGTTAATTAATTAAACATAACAGAAAAATAGTACAGAAAGCAAGTAGTGTATGGATACTTTTTGGACTGATATATATGTATGTATATATATATATATATATATATATATATATATATATATATATATATATATATATATATATATATATATATATATATATATATATATATATATATATATATATATATATATATATATAGATATACATATATATACATATATATACATATATATATATATATATATATATATATATATATATATATATATATATATATATACATATATATATATATATATATATATATATATATATATATATATATATATATATACATATATATATATATATATATATATATATATATATATATATATATATATATATATATATATATATATATATATATATATATATATATATATATATATATATATATATATATGTTACTAAAGCAGTGTTT
>CM032447.1:164487910-164682910 GCA_019049505.1 Pachyrhynchus sulphureomaculatus | reverse complement strand
AGCATATTCTTTATCACTGAGGGTGACAATGATCTCAGAGTGATCTTTTAGGAATTTTTTGGTGATTTGTATTGGTTTTGAAAAAATATAATCTTTGTTACTATCGTTATGAGCAAAGTTGACTAAAACAATGGAGAACTTTACCCTGTACAAATTTTTTGTCAGGTCATCCTTGTGTGAGATTGCTGTCTTCAAGTCAGCCAGTAAAGTGGGGATGTCAGTGTTACACGGGTTACTAGGTATGGCAGACTTAGGGCCTAGTGACAGCAGCCTCACCGTGTCTGACGGTATTTGTGTATTTGAGATGTTTTTAAACCACTTATCTTATATTGAGAATGAGTAAAAATTATCTACATATGTCAAAACTCAACAAATTTAAAATAGATAATTTTCATTCATTCATGTTTTTATGCTAATTTGAAGGACAAAACCGATACTTTACAAAGATCTAATATCATTTATGGCATTCCATACCATTATAGTTTGATCTATGTCGGACAAACGACACAAAAGGTCTCTAAGAGACTAGCTTTACATAGAAGTGATACCAAACATAAACCTAACGCCACAAATTTAAGTTTACATGTCAACAGTACAGATTACAGAGTATAATGCACTAACAGTTTTATTCTGGATATTGATACCAACTACTTCAGAAGAAGTTTTCTGGAAATGTGCTACATAAAAACTGGCGAAAACAATCTCAATCATGAAAAAGGCATAAAAGGATTGTGCTCTATTTACACTTATTTGCTAACACAGAATCACTCCAAACCAACTAGAAGTATAGATTTCTATGAGAAAATTAATTTCGAATAAAGTGGACGTTCCTTTTTTCGGTTCTAAATACGTTGCCTAACTTTTCAAAATTTTTTTAAAAAAATACAAAAATAATTTTTCCAATAAAAACATGTTGTCAAAATGTTAAACTCCACCTTTGGTGAATACAAACTTGTTGCTTTTTGTTGGCTTGCTGACGAAATCTAGTAACAAAAATGGCCGGTGACGTATTAAAAATCACTAAGTTACTAAACGTTACGTGAAATACAAATTTACAAAATGGAATACCCATCTAGACATCATACTATTTCTCACAGTTGGTTTTGGTTCTAAAAAGAACCTTTAAAAATGTTATTAGTATTGTTTTACCTCTTAAGACCTTTATAATTCTCCAAATGTGCTGTTCTACTGTGTTCTTTGTATAATTGTGTTCGCTATCTAGTTAGTGACATGCTTAACTACCAGACTTAATGAGAGAAAAACCTGTTACAATTTTGTAAGTATATTATTATATAGTTTACATAAACTTTTATATCACACGTCCTGACGAACATTTTAATTTTCCTTCTGTCGTTTATTTGCATTTCAGTATGCAGAGGAAGCTACCAATTAGGAAGCGAAAGCTTGATTAAAAAAATAAAAAAGATAAACTAGAGTCTAAAGATCTTTGACTGCTCATCCCTATTTCCTCACAAGGGAGTTTCCCAGAAGTTAAACTTTCGTTTGTTGCCAATGTCCTGTTACTGTTCTTCCTATATATATATATATATATATATATATATATATATATATATATATATATATATATATATATATATATATATATATATATACATATATATATATATATATATATATATATATATATATATATATATATATATATATATATATATATATATATATATATATATATATATATATATATATATATATATATATATATATATATATATATATATATATATATATATATATATATATATATATATATATATATATATATATATATATATATATATATATATATATATATATATATATATATATATATATATATATATATATATATATATATATATATATATATATATATATATATATATATATATATATATATATATATATATGTATATATATATATATATATATATATATATATATATATATATATATATAAAATCCTAAGTTATGAAACTAGTTGGGGAACTCGGCAAATGGGAAACAACAGATGTTCACACTATATTCATTTAGCCAATATTTCAGTCCTAGGTTGGGACCTTCATCAGGGCACAAACTGAAAAAGAGATAACGAAGCAACCAATAACGAAAATTAGGCATGGAGAATTAGTATTATTGAGACTAATTTTTAATTATTAATTTTTTAATTTGTAATTGTTAATTTCAATCTTATAATTATTAATAAAAAAACTTAATGTCGTTGAAAAGTATTGTTGTTCTGAAGAAACGTAAGTTATTATTATTATTATTGCACATGCAGTGTGCGAATTAATCTAACAAGAACGGCTCTAAATAACAATTGCCATAACAAAGACCAACACTGAAATAAAACAGCCACTATTCACTAACATATTAATTTAAAAATATGGCATTTACAGCAAGGATGCCATTAGAAATCTTGGATGCGGAAAAATCAAAATTAATTAACCACCTGCCATCTGAAAAGAGAAATGACAAGTTTGACAAGGCGCTGACAAAGGACAACTACCTGACAGATGTAAGGGATCACTCAAAATAAAAGGGAAAAAGGTTGAATAACCAGGAAAGAACCGGTTAAGTACAAATTAGGTACTACATCATAGAATCAAATTTTGGTATAAAAGGAAATGTACCCAATGGGAACGCAAATTTTTCAACGGTATGGAAATTAAGTGGCATATGGAGGAAATGATTTTTCTTCTTCTTGAGAGGAGAATAGGGGAACAGGAAAAGGAGCTGAAAAGTGAAAAGGGGTTTTTTAATTAATTAGGAATATACTAAGCAATTTTAATAAAAATGGGATTGTAATTGTAAAGAATTTCACGGGAACCAAGAGAACATGTAGTCAAAAAAGGGGGCACCCAGAGGATAAATATGTAGCAGGAGAGAGCTATAGACTACCGAAGACGAAACATTATGACGAGAATGACGACCCAGAGACATTATGTGGGGAAGGCAAATCACAGGAGAGGGGAAAACTATATATATTGCTCAAGCCGTCAAGATCAGTTCTTTTATTAATGTTGTGGGGATTTTCGTTGATATAGCACATCTCAAGGAATTCTCTTTTAAGAAGGTTTTTTTGGATATGAAGAATTTTGGTTCTCTGAAATTGAAGGAATGTCCATTATCGACAGAGTGGATTGCCAGTGCACACCTTTGAGGATGACATCTGGTGTCACTTTTATGTAATGCGTTGAGGCGATTGAGAGACTGTGACGTCTGGCCAATGTACACAGCGGGACAATTAAGACAGGAAATGGAGTAGACAATATCTGACACTGAAAGAATGGGTAGAGAGGATTTCGATTTGCTAAAAAATGCGTTTGTTTTTATGGAAATAATATTTGGCAGTCTTAACATTGGGAATGACACGCAGAATATGAACTAATTTTGAAGTAAGACCGGGTATAAAGGGCAAAGAGAGTTACGAAAGACCTGTTTCCGTATGGCTGGCAGGGGGTAAGGGTGTGGAGGGAGAGGAGGGGGTAAAGGTATAGGGGGAGGCTCTGGTAAGATGCTATCAGAGAGGAAGAGCTTATCAACTTTGTCCTTGGTCTTGAGCAGGAACTTCTTATTTTCCCTGAAGAGATTGGTGAGTAATGTTTGTGCTTGAGATAGATAATCCGGGTGAGCTATATTTTTGACTCTTCGGTAAAGACCCTTTATAACATTTACTTTCACTTTCCAATCATGACTGGACTTGGCATGGAAATATCTGCCTGAAGAAGTTGGTTTTCTATACCAACCAAGTCTGATAACACCATCAGGACCTCTGATGACTCTTGTGTCCAGAAAGGGGACAGCATTGTTCGACTCTTCTTCCATGGTGAACTGTAGGTGTGGATCAAAAGAATTGAATATATGAAGAATTTCTTCTTTACCATTTTCTGGTATAGACAGAATAAGATCCTCAACATACTGAAAAAGAAAAGGCAGTCTGAAGGATAGCTTTTCGATGTAATTTTTCAAAAGATAGGACATGACTATTGCTGCAAGAATAGGACTTAAGTTACTGCCCATTGGGCAACCAAAGGTTTGTAAATAGAAACTTTCTTTGTATTTGAAAAATGTAGATTGAAAGAAAAATTCCATGATGGCGAGGAAGAAAGGTTTATCCAATTTAGTGTTGGGCGAGATTAATGCCCATTCAGAATCAATTATTTGCCTGGTTAACTGCCATGAAATGTTGGTAAAAAGACTTACTACATCGAGAGAAATGATGACATGATTATCAGGTAATTGAAAATTATTAATTTCTGCACTGAAGTCAAAGGAGTCTTTAACAGCATATAGATGGTAATTGTGGAAGGATTTTTCTAATAAATCGGCACAGAATTTGCTTAACCTTGATGTAGAAGAGTTGATTGTGGAGACAATAGGTCTGAGTGGTACACCTTCTTTGTGTATTTTTGGTAAGCCGTAGATTCTTTGTGTACCAAAAATACACAAAGAAGGTGTGGTGTTAAGGCTTTTATAAAGTGAGATGAAGATAGACCTCATAGATCAATGTCGTTTAAGTATTTTAACTAAGAAATTTGCCGGAGATTTTGGCAATTGGAACATATGAATAAATCTGATAGTTCGTAAAGAAGAACGAAAGTTTATTTTTAATGATAGCTCAGAGCAATCTAAGAGCGATCTACTACCTTAAATTAAAATTGAACCAACCTATTATTCCTAAGATTAAATAAAGACGTTAGAAAGTCTATAGAAATATATAACTCATCCATCTTAACACAAATTTAACAAACGTTTCCTGGATATTTTGCAGTTATATACTAGGATACCATACACCAAATCCCAGCATAGATCTCAAGCAGCTAAAACAGAGTGGTATTAGTATTTGAGCATTTGTAAAATCACCCGGATTTCTTAATATAAATCTGAATTTCTATCAATATTGTCGCAACAATGATCAAAATTTAAAAAAAAAAACATAGTGGCAAGGTTGCTACCATGATGAGTATCGCTCGTTACTTTTAGTTAACAGATTCATTTTAGATATGAGTCAAAAATTATTATCAGATTCGCAATATACCCTAACTGAAATAATGATTTACTTTGTTGAATGCCTTTGAAAAATATCTGCAGATAACATCTACGTTTACGATTGTCCAAGGCGTGTCGAACCTATTGGCTAAGACACGTTAGGTTATTTACTATCCTGTGAAAACTGAAAAAGCCGTGTTGTTTAGGGGAGATCAGCTGTTTAATTTGATAAATATTATCCTGTGGGGGAGCGGGATAGAATATCTCCCCCGGTACGTTCTGCCTGTCGTAGAAGGCGACTTAAAGAACAACCTAGATGGTATATGCCCTGATCTCACCAGCATCGCCCGGTGCGATACCATCGCATCAGCTTAGGCTGCGTGACGTTGCTTAACGTTTCTTGGCTGTGCCTATGTTCCGGATTGTGGGACCAAATAGCATGATGAGGCACCTGGATACAAAAAATTAGCCCCCCGTTTGGATCTCTGGGTGGGGGTTGGTTCAAGGGCCTCGACATGCAGAGATCATAATTTTAAAATAGATTTTTGCAATATACGAGGTTTAAAGTCAAATTCACTGCACCAACAGCTGCAATAAACCTCATGTACTCGCTCTCTGTGAAACCAAGGTCAGTTCATCGACCAGCACAGTCAACTATCTTTCTCCTCTGTACGACTTCTATTCCCGATTTAGGCGTAACTTTGGAATCTGTCTTTTTGTCAGAAGCGACCTCTCTTGCCATTGACGAGAAGAGGCTCTGGAGCCTCCAGACTTTGATATTATGTTGGCTGAGCTCTTTGCATCACATTCTACTGCCGATTTCCAAGTAAAAACACCACCTACTATTCCCATAGTGCAGTCAAGGATGCCCCATATTGTCTTCAGACAACGTATCATAAAACGTATTTTAATGAAGCTAGACACTAAAAAAGCTTTTGGCGCTGACGGAATACCTGCCATAGTTCTCAAAAACTGTGCGAGGGAACTAACACCAGTTTTCTGTAGACGTTTCAACCTATCCTACAGAAAGGGAATATTTCCTTCCTGATGGAAATGTGCCACAGTCCAGCCGATACCTAAAAAAGACAAGAAGATCTGGTCGAATAACTACCGACCAGTCGCACTGCTTTCAATAATATCGAAAGTCATGGAAAAGGCTATTAATCAGCATCTTCTAAAATATCTTGCAGGATTCAATATTATTAACGACCACCAATAAGGCTTTCGTGCACATAGATCAACAGGAGATCTTCTGACATATGGAACACATCTTTGGAACAACGCAATGGAACGCTTTCGAGAATCTCGAGCGGTTGCTCTTGACATGTGCAAGGCATTCAACCGTGTTTGGCACGATGGATTGTTGGCTAAGCTACGCTCTTATGGTATGTCTGAAAAGTTCTGTTTGTGGCTCTCATGTTTCCTCAGAGGGCGTTCTTTACGAGTCGCAATCGACGGATTTCTTTCTAACACCTTCATTATCAACTCCGGTGTGCTCCAAGGCTCCATACTGTCTCCTACTCTCTTTCTTATTTACATTAACGATCTGCTGGAAAAGACCGGAAATCCAGTCTACAGCTTTGCAGATGACAGTACGGTTATCATTTCATTCACTTTGAATGCTCGGACATTGGCTACTCAGACGAATACCCGCAGACAGCAGGAAGTCATTCAACTTAACAAAGACCTGGAAGTAATTCTATCTTGGGGTGACAGTAACCAAGTGGATTTTAACTCTACAAAAACCCAAACGGCAATTTTTTCTAAAAAAGTTAACGTTGCTGAACCCGACATAGTTATGTCGGGGCACTCTAACATCGTCACTCAATTTGTTGGGCGTTAATTTGAGAGTAAATATGTCCTGGCATGAACATATTGCAGGCATAGCAAGGAGAGCTTCTCAAAAGTTGGAAATATTATTTCGAACCAGAAAGCTTTACACTCTACAACTGTCAATTCTTTACAAAGCTCAGATTCAACCAACTATGGAATACTACTCCCATGTTTGGGGCTCGGTTATTCAGGGAAGAGCTGTTCATCTAATTGGATACCTGGAACTGACCGGTGGCCTTGATTCGCTGGAACATCGAAGATCGGTTGGCGACTTGAGCTTATTCTACAAGTATTTTCATGGAAAGTGTTCGAAGGTTGTAGCACGCTTAATTCCTCCCAGAGCGGTACTTGTTAAAAATACACGTCCCGCTAATACTTCACATCCATATGAGGTTCAGCTTGTTACTCCTCATACAACGCTTTTCAAGCAGTCCTTTATACGGCGAGCATCGGAGCATCATCCCTTTGGAATAGTTTGCCCAGGTCTGTGTTTCCCACCGAGCACAATTTACAGCGATTCAAGAACAACGTGAATCGTTTTTTCCGCTCACATGTCGCTCCTTGTCCTTCCCTGCAGTACGTGCGCTAGACCCATAAAAAAAATTTACTACTCAGTATATATCACTACATCATCAAACATTTTATTTTCGTACTCGATGCGCGTTTCGCTAACCATGTTAGCTTCATCAGGAGAGATAATTGACTACTACCCAATCATCGCTCCTGATGAAGATAACATGGTTAGCGAAACGAGCGTCGAGTGCAAAAATAAAATGTTTGGCGTGGTGGTGATATATACCGGGTAGTGTCATTGTGCTCATGATTCCACATTCCCAACATAGTTAATTAAATATGTGAATATATATCAACATCTCAAAAACCAGTTTTGAAGACTGGAGTAATCCTTGAATCTTTCCTTAGTTCCAGAAATATCTTATTTTTAATAACTTTGTTAAAAAGAAAGAATAATGGTTTCAACAATGTAGCGGCACATTGTTCGCCAACGAAGCAAGGCATTTGATCCAGACCATATGTCCGTTTGTTTTTCGACCTTTTAACCACCTCATGATTAGTTCCTCTTGTATGCATCCAAACATAAAAGAAGAAATGTCATTGACAGATTGATGCGGACAGAATAGAGTCGTTGAAGCAACGTACACAGGACTGTACAGAATACTGAGAATTGTCGTACATAAATATTTCGAGAAAATGAATTTGTAGATTTAGAATTAATAGAAACCAAAAAATTTTAGACCACTTGAAATAAAATTTTCAGCTTTAAGTGTGCATTTTCATAGAAAATATCAGTCTTTTGTTTTATATCTGCTCGCAGTTCCTTGTATTGGTAAGCCGAATATTTTAAATTTCTTCCAATTTAAATGTTTTTATTTGCTGAGCCTGATTATTTCAGATGTACTTCGGTCAATAAGTTTTGAAAGCAAAAATGAAACAAGATGAATTAATGAGTCGAAA
The DNA here is from genome assembly GCA_019049505.1 of Pachyrhynchus sulphureomaculatus. Lineage (NCBI taxonomy): Eukaryota > Metazoa > Arthropoda > Insecta > Coleoptera > Curculionidae > Pachyrhynchus > Pachyrhynchus sulphureomaculatus. The sequence goes on along the minus strand of CM032447.1, from coordinate 164,674,612 downwards.
TACATTTAATCTCCCTTCAGCTAAATACGTTTTTCCAGCGACTTTCCAATTTATGTATCCCACCTCTGAAGTGATTTTTCGGAACACCTTCAAAATACCCATCTACGGATGCTATCAGCTCATCATTTGTTGAAAAACGCTTCCCACGTAGAAATATTTTGAAGTTTGGGAACAGATGGAAATCAGATGGAGCCAGATCTGGCGAATATGGTGGATCTTCCAACAATTCGTACTTTATTTAATCCGATCAGTCTTGCAGTTGCCAAAGACGCTTCTATTATTATCAGTAATAAAAATAAGCAAATTACTAAGCAACCTGATATCTCCGAATAGATTACCACATTTAAATAGTGAACCGTCTACTTCGGGATTTAAGCTAAAGCTTTAAAAAATTAGTAAAACCTTTATGCCCAGTACTACAAAAAATACTGTGCAAAAAACTGTGAGAATTACATTAAGTCCTTAAAAAAGGTAAAGACATCAATAAACAAAAGGAGTAAAAAAAAAGAGACACCACCAATAACAAAAATAATACGATATACCTACAAACCTCAAATAAAAAGTCACACTCAGCCGGCGCCCAAAAAAATTCTTTGATGCTTCCACGGGCTGGCGAACAAAAGAAAGCATTTTTGTGTTGAACAAAAGAAAGCCAAAAAAAGGTGATGAAAGATTTTTTCTTCTGCAAACCGGGCCTTTTCTCATGAATTTTCTTATCCAGCTTGTGCAATAGGTGGCAATAATACTCTCAGGTGATTATTTTACCATTCTGAAGGTAATAAATTGACAAAATTCCTTTTGCATCCTAAAAACTGATGCCATAATTTTTTTGGGCGACTTTAGCTGCTTTCGAGCTGAACAACCAGACTCAGTCCACTGTACGGTTTATTGTCGTAGTTTTGGATCATAATAGTAAGCCAGGGTCTCATCCATAGTTATAAATTGATGCACAAAATCAGTTTTATTCTTTATGAAACGAACCAAATGTTGCTTGAAAGTTTCTCTCGAGTGCGTTTTTGTTCCGATGTTAGAAATGTGGCACACATATTGTGAATAGCTTTCTCATACGCAAAACGTTAGTTAAGATCTCATGTACTGATCCACGTGAGATGCCTAGAGCCTTAGCTAAATCATCCACCGTTAATGGACGGTCTTCCATTACCATATCTTGTACCAGCACAACAGTTTCTTCAGTTCTTGCAGTTTTTAGACCTCCGGAACCTGTATCATCATTGGCACTTGTACAACCACGTTTAAACTCCATCCATCTATGAATTAGTTGGAAATGAAGGAGCTGACTCTCTTAACATTTTCACTAACTTTGCATGGATTTCGGTTGCCGATAAACCTTCCAAAACAAAAAATTTTATTACTGCATCACATTCGATTTTTTCATTATTAAAAAATACTCCAACATGATTACTTTAACCAACTGATAAACAATGAATGACTTGACAGATAGACTTGAAATTTAGAGCGTGCTCATATGACAGATGAAGCTTCAAAATGGTGTTCAATATTTGGTTCATAGGTGTCGCTTTCGAAACTACATAGGTATCGCTTTTAAAACTTATTGACTGACCTGACAAACCATACTCGGTATGTACTTTTACGAATTATAAACTTGGAAAATCATTCATCAATTATTTCACATAGTATCTTATAAACCCGTACACATGCTTTGTCAATATTCTAGCGTTTATTTAAATCCGACCAATCCACATTCAAAATCCTATAATATGTGTGTTTACCAGTAACATGGATTTTTTTTTTTTCCTACAGAGAAAAGATACGGAAATATTTAGGGAAAGACAATGCTTGTCTTCCTTTACTAATGGCATAGATTCCCTGAAAGTTAAAAAATTAAAATTTGAAAGAACTAAATGCGTATTAGGATTTTTGTTGACAATCAAACTAATCGATAAAATTCTTTAATAAACCAATTTTTGAATATTCAGCTGGATTTTCATGTATGTTAGGTATACTAAAGTCTCCTAAAACCAAAACACTGCTATTGTATATAAAGTGAAGTACTTCAGTGCCTTCAAATAGTGTATTTAGTACTTGATGAGAAGTGTTTAAAGGTACGTAAACATCCAACACGAGTAATATTACATAATGAAAGTTTACCTTACAATCTACTATATCTACCTTACTGACATTGTTGTGAACGTCTTGAAGCAACACATGTGTTATATTTATTTTTTAAATCCAGTATCATGCCACCTCCGCGTGGCAGATCCAATTCGCCTAGATCTCTGTCAAAGCAAATTACAGAGTACCTATTAAGTAGTTTATTCGAGAAGACATAGTTTTTTATCCAAGTTTCCGTCCTTGCTATAAAATCGTGAGTAGAACTGCAAACCGACTTGAAGAAGTTAGTCATTTTGATACAGACAATAATCTTAAAATTAAATTCATTATTTTGTAAACGAGACCCTAGGGTCGATTTCATTTGCTTACATTCTTCAATTTACGTTGGTATCTTGTCGAAACTAACAGAGACATCCCTGTAGGCTTCCAGTTTCTTTATTCACTTTCGTTACGGACAATGGCTTTAACATCATCTGTGCATTTTATTATGACATTTATGGGTCTAGTTTTTGCTGAATTCTCACGACTCATGCAAAAGACTCATATTTTAGCAATTTTAATATCATAACAAACTTTTAATATTACATCAGGAGCAGTAACAATATCCAGCTAAGAATATATGATCTATAGTATGCTAGTACAGGTCAAATATAATATATTTCTATGAAAATAGTAACTACAAACAAATTCGAATTAATTCGAAACAACGAACAAGCAGGTTTTAGAAAATAACACTCTAGATCACATACGATCAATTTGAAACATAATTAAAAAGCCCTAGAATATAACAAGGACTTTTTGAATATATAAATACCATTTATAGAAAATAACAGGGCATTTGACTGAATCAAAAAACAATTATAAATGCATCATAAAATAGGGGTGATGACAGTAACAATGAATCATGACATTAAATAATGAAATGCTATTATTTTTATATTAAAAGTGAGATCAATATTATTTTTGTTAAAATAAAAATTCAAAATACAGCAATCCGCCATGTTATGTGGAACACCAATCAGAGCGAAAGACGTCACGCCTAAGTAATCATTATTTCGGTCGAACTTCTCTTGTATTAACCATAATCTCTGCACCGTTTATCAGTTAATTTGTGGTTTTAAACTACCGAGTTGCCTAGTTTTGTGTTACAAAAACTAGAACCAAGAATCGTTAGCGATGGAAGACGGATTTATCAAGGTAAATAGCTCTAATTTACCTAGAATTGATTTGTTGATGCTTGGAGAGTTTCTTGCGTCAAACAAAGACCTTTGCTCAGCAGAATTCAGAAATATTAAAACTTCCATGCAAGTATATAAGTAATCTGTATTAAAACTACAATTTAAAACTCAAAAATCCATAAAAACTGCACTTTATTTCTTCGTCATAGTTATTAGTTTTACGAGGCTGGTTTGAAAAGTCCGTGCAAAAATAAAAACTACTTATGTGTTTGGGGTAAACCTTTTTTATTTTTCGACATAGTCTCCTTTTAGGCTTATACACTTCGTCCAACGATGTTCTAGTTTGTTGATCCCTTCCGAATAATAGGATTTGTCCAAGTCTGCAAAATATCCATTAGTATCTGCAATCACCTCCTCGTTTGAATAAAATCTTTGTCCCGCCAGCCATTTCTTCAAATTGGGGAACAAATAGTAGTCCGAGGGAGCCAAGTCTGGAGAATAGGGGGGATATGAAACGAGTTGGAATCCTATTTCCATTAATTTTTCGACCACAACTGCTGAGGTGTGTGCTGGTGCGTTGTCGTGATGGAAAAGGACTTTCTTGTGGGCCAATCGCGGGCGTTTTTCTTGCAGCTCGGTTTTCAAACGGTCCAATAACGATGAATAATATTCACCTGTAATAGTTTTACCCTTTTCCAGATAGTCGATGAGGATTATCCCTTGCGAATCCCAAAACACAGTCGCCATAACCTTTCCGACCGAAGGAACGGTCTTCGCCTTTTTTGGTGCAGATTCTCCCTTGGTAACCCATTGTTTAGATTGTTGTTTGGTCTCAGGAGTATAGTAATGTATCCATGTTTCATCCACAGTGACGAAACGACGGTTAAAGTCCTCCGGATACTTCTGGAACAGCTGCAAACCATCCTTGCAACACTTCACACGATTCCGTTTTTGGTCAAGCGTGAGCAATCGCACCCATCTTGCGGATAGCTTTCTCATGTCCAAATGTTTATGCAAAATATTATGTACCCGTTCAGTCGAGATGCTCACAGTACTAGCAATCTCACGCACCTTAACTCTTCTGTCATCCATCACCATATCATGGATTTGATCAATGATTTCAGGAGTCGTAACCTCCATAGGCCGTCCAGAAAGTTCAGCGTCACTTGTGCCCATATGGCCATTCCAAAAATTTTGAAACCACTTATAAACTGTTCTAATCGAAGGTGCAGAGTCACCATAATGTTTATCAAGCTTCTCTTTAGTCCCCTGAGGCGTTTTGCCTTTCATAAAGTAATGTTTAATCACCACACGAAATTCTTTTTCGTCCATTTCTTGAAAATCACTCGACTTCCTTGATTCACACGAATGCCAAAACACAAAGAAATAGACCAATATGGCTGAAACTTGGTGTGCGTTCATTCAAGAGATGCTACTGACTAAACATGACCTCGATACGCGCCGGTGGTGCCATCTCTCGGACTTTGCACGGACTTTTCAAACCAGCCTCGTAGGTTAGGTTATGATTGTTACGAAAATGTTGATATGTCGTACGAGTAAGTACATACTAATTGATTTCATTTATTTTAGGTCCTCGCACCCATCGTATGGCGATGACGCTCTAAGCTATGTAGAGCTTAAACGTTTTGAAAAAGTGTGCATAGTGACATGTAAAATTTGCCCAGAACATAAGGTCCATGCAAAGTTATATGCAGTTACGTTAATAGTCAATGAAGAAGAAGAAGCAGTTATTTCTGGTCAATGCCATGAGTATGTTGCCTCTCAAGGGGGCTACAAACACGCCATAGCATTCCTCATGTGGGTCCATCGAAGGAGTGAAGACCCGTCTTGTACTTCAGTGGAATCTTACGGGATGAAATCCAAACTGTCTAGGGTTGGCACTAGCCTAAAATATATAACGGCAAAGCAATTATCAAATGGTAAGCCTAGTTCGCCATCAAATAGTAAAGCTCTTGAAAAGTTTTTGGAAATGGGAAGGGAGTTATATTTGTGATGATACAGAAAGTGTATCTATGCACCAACTTGTGCTGAAACATAAAGAGACATCCTGTGACACATTTTTGGAGAAGCTCGTTTTGACTGATGCATATTTTTAAAACTGAAAAAGAGACCAGAGAACAGCACCAAAGTAGCCTTTGGTATGAATTGAGGTATGGCAGAATCACAGCATCCCGAGCATTTGAATTTAGTCGTTGTAAAACAAATGATGGAACATTTATATCATTAATTATGGGCGGAAAAATTCCAGATACACCAGCTATGAAACGTAGTAGAATATTAGAAGATAGATAGGTCACATGTAAAAGTACACATTGTAGTTCTTTATTTCCTGACAACAGAATCTTAATAAGTCCAAAATATTAGGTGCAATAACAAGTAGCTACGTTGTTTTCAATCACAACTAATTAAATAAACATGTAAGTAGTTTAATGTTTTATTTATTGTGTAAAGTATCAAAATAAATCTAAAAATATTCACTTTAGTTTTGCTTGGAAAAAGAAATAAGTAACTGAACTTCCAGTCTCTCCAGGTTTTAACTGTTTTGTAACTATACTTCTTTCTTCTAAATCTTTTTCACTTTCTTCAACTACCATCCTTCTTTGTTTCTTGAGGATATATGGTCGTTCTATAGTATTAGATGTTCGTTTTCTTCGATAAGATTGTCATTCAAATCTTGTGGGAATACACTCTGGTTTCATGCGCACTTGTAACACTGAACCCATCACATGGTACTGAATGTAATTCTCCATATCATTTGGCAACTGGAACAAGAATAAAGTATCCATTAAATAAACAGTAGTGGATGATAACCTTAAGGAAATAAAGCCTAACCTCAATAGTGATGTGACTATCTAAAAGTATTATTTAGATAATTAACAATTTCTCAACAATTTATTACGACACACCTCATTTATAATAATAAAATATTAAGTTAAAACTTAATCAAAATGGTCTTCACAGAAATAAATTGAAGAATTTGGGGTAATAACTGCTGGGTCTCGCCGTGCAAGAGTTAGCCACTTATTTTTTATTGTTTTCTTGTTTGGAACGTAAAGAAATAACTTGTTAGGAGCTTTTATCGATATGTTTTTACACTAAGGGACCGCACACCACTTATAACTTTAGAATTCATTTTAAACACACATAAGAACAAAATTATTGTATAGACATTGTATACTTCACTGTTGTTGACATGAAGTTTAAAAAAGGCGTGACGTCACGAGCAGACGTTATGACACCTGCGAGCGTTTTTCGTGAAATTCAAAATTAGTTCAAAAAAGGCCAATTTTATGCTAGGAAACCTGTAATTTCTCCAGAAATATGTATATTTTTTGGAAATAGTAGTTCCGTAAAAACATCGTGGAATAGTTTTTCAAAATTGGTCATCATGCCTATTGTGATGGGGATACAAGGTATATCGAACTTATCGCAAATGCATGTAGGGAAGCAACTAGAAGAGAAAACTACACTCAGAAACAGAAAAAAAATAAAACTGAAGGAGGAATAAGGCAAAGAGACTCAATATCGCCGAAGCTTTTCTCGTTAGCGATGGAGGATATATTTTTAAAAATATTATTGCGTATATACAGTGAAGGACAAAAATTAAACAAACTAAAAACATACATACGATGTAGTATTTATTATCACGTGGAACTACAGAAAATGATCCTAATAAAATAACTATCTCACCATATTGAATTGAACGAAGATCGAAGAAGTAGAACTACATATACCTAAGACGGAAAAATGCAAATGGATTTTTGGAGAGTAAAACATATATTACAAAACAAAAGAAACAGAATTACAACATATATGAAACCAAAAATGTGTCATCCCCGACTTGCCGAATCGGTCTGAAACGTGGGCGATGACAAAGAAAACAGGAATTAAGACGCAAAATACCCAGCGCCAGTCTGTCAACTGTCAAAACTGAATAAAGTCTATACTTTAGACATTTTTCCACCTGTCAAAGCATCTCGTAACGCCATTCTTAACTTGATGTATGTATCGAGATATGGTGAGACGCTCACCTAGTGATATTTTAGTCGGTAAGGAAGCCATAAATGAATACTTGCCCAGATATAGCCGTTGATTTTGGTAGTTATTAATTATTTTTAATGTTCCGTACGGAACACTTATAAGAAAAATTCGGTGTCTGTCTGTCTGTCTGTCACACCCGATTTTCTCCGAGACTATTTGTCATGGAAAGTTAAACTTTGGCACTAATATAGGAACTAATGGCCTCATCAGACCCGTGTGGTTTTGAAAGTTAAATTTTGACTCGAGGGGTTAGTTTTGGGGGATAAAATCAGATATGAAAAAAAAAATTGTTTACCAGGTCATCGAGTGAGGTGTCAAAAGAAAGCTCGTAAAAACACGGGTTCAAAAAGAATATATAATGTGATACTTGCTCATACTTCTCTTTGTATTATTTTTAATAAAGTGCGAGAAATCGAGATAAGGGGGGACCTTATCTCGAAAAGTACTGATCAAAAAATTTTGAAAAAATCCTTAAATATTCTCCACAGAGTGTAGATTGAACGAAAATTATCAAGAGTGCATTTCCTTTAATAATTAATCCGATATATAAAAAAACAAAAATTTCAAGATCATCAGTTTTCACTAAAGATCAGAAAAAAACTTTATTGAAAACTCATTTGGGATATGTTTTGTGAAGTTACTGATCATTTTATACTTCCGTACCGAAATTTTTTATTCTAAAAGCAATCAACGCATGGAACATAAATTGCGCAAGCCCAACTTGCACTAGAGCGGTTATTATTTTTTGCATTAAGATCATTAAACTGTTTTGAACTAGCACCAGAAATCTAGCATCTAACTATTGAACTAGCAGCATTGCAAAATTTCAAGGTCATTAGTTTTCAGTAAAGATCGGGAAAAAAACTTTGTTGAAAACATATTTGGGTTGTGTTTTGTGAAGTCACTGATCATTTATTCCTCCGTAACAAAAATTTTTATTTCAAAAGCAATCAACGTACAGAACACTGACTGAGTAAGTCCGATTTATACTTGGCCAGTTATTATTCCTAGTCGTGAAACAACGAACTGTATGCGCAGCCGAGCAGTTGTAGTAATTGTGACTGCGAAGTAGTTGCTCAAATTACTCTAATAATTTCTTACTTATAACTGCACGATCTTTGGTAAAAAGCCAGTTTGCTTATAATATTAGCCTGAAATCTACCAGAAATTTAACGAATACTAGTCCGATCAATAAAAATTTTAAATCGTCATTCAAAATGGATACCTGAATTTTTGAACAAAAATTAGTTTTAATACGTAGATCAAGTATCAATAGTCAAAAATTGGAAATTGAGTGGAAGGGGTTGTAAAAAAAAAATAAAAACTACCCCAAAAAACACTTTTCAGGAAATTTCTCGGAAAATATAAAAATTACAAAAAATCTGTCGAAAAAAATCGATAGATAATACAATTATCTACAAAATCGTTTTAAATCACTTTTCACGTATTTGCGACATAAAACGAGATATTTGCAATTGAAAATTGTTATTTGACGCACAGCTAGCTAAAAAATATCGAAATCTGAAAAAATTCATAAACAATAAAAAAATCATTATTTTTGAACTTTTTTTTTCATTTGTATCTAAAATTTATTTGTTTGGAGTTGATACCAGAATTCTCTCATTGTAGACGCAGTGCGCCCAAAAGAAAAAGGGATTTCTTATGCATTTTACTGAATTTTGCTACTTGTTTTAAATTATTTTTAAGAGTTCACCCTATTTTAGGCAGAGAACCTCTGGAGACATAAATCGTAAATGAGAGTTCATCGGTAGCATGGCCGTCCGAGCGTAACTTGCTTTTGGTGTTTAATAAATAAAATTATCTTAAAAATAAAGTTATAGAAATATAAGATTTATTACCAAAAATTTTTTAATCTATAGATGTATATATACAAATTCACAATTCACGATATAGAAGTGCTTTAATTACAATCAAAAACAATCATCATCTTAAATCTGAAGATTCGACTTCTCTTAAATTGATAATTAAGAGTTCTATTTCCACAATTCTTCAAAGAATTCGTCAAGTTTCCACATTTTATTTTCTTCTTCTATAACATGCCAGATGGCATTTTTCCAATTATCCTCTTTGATCCTCTCTATTCCGGCGAGTAATAATTGCCTTACGTCTTAATGTTTGAACGTGATGTTTTCCCTTGCAACGAAACCTTTCATTTGTGCCCAAATTAGCTCTATGGGATTCAATTCGCAATGATATGGAGGTAATCTAACACTGTGATATTTCGTTCCTTTGCTATCTCATCGACTGCGTATTTCTTAAACTGTACCTTATTTTGTTTCGCAATTTTGAGAAGTTTCACTGTCTAGTATTATAACTGATTCTGTTGATATACATTCAATCATTTGTTGGAAGTACTCCTCAAAAACATCGGCCGTCATCTCCTCATGGTAATCTTTAGTTGACTTTGAATCGAATTCCAACGAGCCACCGTCGAGAAATCCGTTTTTACTACCAATATGTGCTATAATTAACCTACGACCTTTTCCTGAAGGGGGTTGTAATCCAGTTGACTGTGTGTCCCTCATTAACCTAAGTCTGATCTAAATAAAAATTAATTCTTTCTTCGGCTCGAAATTTTCTGATTGCTCGTAGATATTCTCTTCTCCAACAAATTATTTCTGTTTTATCAAACAGATTTTCTGTTGTGTTTTTCCTAACGAAAATTCAGGTTATGAAGGATTTTCCTTAATTTCCATTTTTTAAAATCTGGTTAGTTCTGGTCTTCTCTGATTTCTTGCAAAACTTGATGTAGTTCAGGTATTTCTTTGTTAATAAAAAAAATTCTGTACGTTTCTTCTTATTGCATTTTTAAAGTCTTCATCGACCTCTAAGGGCTCCTTTTCTTTGTGATTCTGAGGTTCTTTGCAGGGACCGCGTTTTCTTTCTTTTAGAAATCTATAAATAGTTGCTGTCTTGTTGGCATAGGTTGCCACAATTTCACGGAATAGGCTTGTCGGCTGTTGATGCACTAGGGCATCTTGTACGTTAAGTATCATTGCTTTTTCTTGCAGAGAAAATGTAGATTTACAGACTCTACGAAGTTTGACCGGTGTAAAACCGAAAGTTAAAGTTCTGATTTAAACTAAGCATATTATAGGTTTTTGCTTTATTTCTAGTGTTCCGTACGGAACACTTATAAGATCACTTCCGTGTCCGTCCGTCCGTCTGTCACACACCCGATTTTCTCCAAAACTATTTGTCACAGAAAGTTGAAATTTGGTACTAGTATAGGAATCGCCTCATCAGAGCCTTGTAGTTTTGAAAGTTAAATTTTGTCTTAAGGGGTTAGTTTTGCGGGATGAAATCGGAAGCGAAAAAAAAAAAAAGTTTTTTAGTAGGTCATCGAGTGAGGTGTCAAATGAAAGCTTGTAAAAACACGAGTTCAAAAATATATGTACTTGCGTGCACTTTTTTGTATTATTTTTAAAAAATCGCGAAAAAATCGCTGTCCCCCCTTATCTCGAAAAGTACCGATCAAAAAATTTTGAAAAAAATCTGAAATATTCTTCACGGGGTATAGCTTGAACAAAAATTATCACGAGTGTATTACCTTTAATAATTAATCTGGTATATAAAAAAAAGCAAAAATTTCATGGTCATCAGTTTTCAGTCAAGATCAGAAACAAACTTTGTTGAAAAACTGATTTGGGGTATGCTGTGTGAAGTCATTGATCATTTTATACCTCGGTAATAAAAATGATCATTTTATACCTCGATAACAAAAATTTTTATTTTGAAAGCAATTAGCGTACGGAAGGAACACTAATTGCGCAAATTGAACTTACACTTGACCGATTATTATACTTATACGGAATATTTTTATTGCGTACTTAGATACTTAGGCACCTACCTACCGATAAATACTTTAGTTAATTATATTCCAATAACTGCTAAAATTCCAAATAACTTTATTCCACCTATTAACATTAAGCTTTATAACATTGTAAATTTCTAGTTCTTAAGAATTGTTAATTGTAGTCGTTTCGGCCTTTATCATACAGTTCAATAATTTATTGTGAGTAGTAAGGATTTAAAATGGACATACTTGAATTGTGCACGCTTTGTGATAAACCTCTTGAAAATGAAACAGATATTGTTGTCACCGTTAAACAACTTGGGCTAAGATCATTAATTAAAGAAGTCAAGCGAAAAACGATAATAAGTAAAAACTGTGGGAAAACGAACGATCATTTGAAATTCATGAAGGTATTTACATTTTTTTTTATTATTAATTTTTATGTAAAATGTATTTACAATATTGTAGGTTATCTACGTGTAGTGAATCGATTTTTAGTGTTCCGTATGGAATACTTATAAGATCCCTTCGGTGTCTGTCTGTCCGTCTGTCACACCCGATTTTCTCCGAGACTATTTGACGTAGAAACTTGAAATTTGGTATTAATACAGAAAGTGATGGCCTCATCAGAGCCGTGTAGTTTTGAAAGTTAAATTTTTTTAGTAGGTCATCGAGTGGTGTGTCAAATGAAAACTTGTAAAAATACGAGTTCAAAAATATATATAATGTCTTACATGCGCACACTTTTCTTTGTATTATCGAGTGAGCTATCAAATGAGAGCTTGTAAAAATACGAGTCCAAAAATATATATACTTGCGTGCACTTTTTTGTATTATTTTTAAAAAATCGCGAAAAATCGCTGTCCCCCGTTTATCTCGAAGAGTAATGAGCCAAAAATTTTGAAAAAATTCTGGAATATTCCCTACAGGGTGCAGATTGAACGAAAATTATACCTTTAATAATTTATCTGGTATATATAAAAAAAAATTCAACGTCATCAGTTTTCAGTAAAGATCGGAAACAAACTTTGTTGAAAACTCATTTGGGGATGTGTTCTGTGAAGTCACTGATCATTTTATACCTCCGTAACAAAAATTTTTATTTTAGAAGCAATCAACGTACGGAACACTAATTGCGCAAGTTCAACTTGCACTTGACCGGTTATTTAATTGTTAAATACTTAAAAATTAGACAATTCCGATACGTAATTGATTATTTCAATAATTAATTACCAAAATTATTAGTTCATTTACTGGTAAATTTATTTAAATAAATTTTCTTTTAATATTCAAAATAATAATTTGAAGTTAAATGTCAAAGTTTTTATATAATTAAAATACATAGCGATATAATAGCGATAAAGTTTCAAATTTTTGTACTAAGTACTATATTTTGTGGGCGCAATAAATATATTATTCGTAAAGATTAATATAAGGAATTGTCACAATAAAATCATTTTGTTTGAGATAACTATCTTTGTACATACCCTTTATTTTTATTTTTAAACAAAAAAAATATATTTCAGAGTGTCGAAAACGATATCAAGTATCGTCTAATCATACAGTGTTTGTGCGGAGTGAAAAATCGGTTACGTTAAATGAACTTTCTACATCAAACCAGCAAGCATCACAACAATCTACGGATAATTGTTTCGATTTTATTGATTTATGTTTAATCTGCGGGAAAAAAAAAACATTGTCGTGAAAGTCGTAGACATGAAATTTCAAATAATTATTTAATGAAGCGAATATTAACTGCCGCTGATCTACGTGACGATGAATTCGGTAAACAAGTGAAACAAGGGTTGCAAGGTATTAATTCTGTTATTGCTGTCAAGGCTCGTTATCACAAAAAGTGCTTAAGCAATTTTTTTTTTATTTCAATAAAAGGACTAAAAATTCGTGAAGATGATCCAGAAACACGAAATTTATTAAATATTGTTTACAAGCATATTGAAGAAAGTAGTGAGACTAAATTTTTATTATCAACTCTGCAAGAGCTTATGGGTGAAAATGCACTTTCGAATAAACGATTATATAGAAAATTACAAACTCGGTATGGAAACGACATTCGGATACACCAATGCCCTGGTAGAGATACCATTATATATTATAAACATAAATCTGCAGGAAAACTTTCTGATGATTGGTTCGAAGGCAATGAGTCTTTATGTGAAACTGAAAAAAAAAACTATTTTGCAAGCTGCTTCTGAGATTCTCCGAAGAATGGCAAAAAAATATAATACTGAGTCTTATCGCGCATCTGGTGATTTTCTCGATAGTGTGGCAGAAGTCATACCAAATTTATTGAACTACTTTCTTAGTGACCTTATTTTACAAAAAAAAGGACAGTGAATTTATCAAGCTAGATAATATTGCTCATATAATTATTTCAAACATCAGACCTAAATCTTTTAATTCACATCTTCAACTTGCTGTCGGTACCTACATATATAAGAAAAGTGGCTCGAGATTAATTATAGATTTATTATCAAAATTAGGAGTTTCTGCATCATATTATAATCTTCAATTATTTGAAGCATCAGCTATGATAGACCCCCCCCAAAAATGATTATAGGCGATGTTTTTGGGCAGTATGTGTTCGATAACACGAATCACAATGCGAAAACGTTAGATGGCAAAAGAACATTTCACTGTCTTGGAAGAATTGTTGCGTACCCCAGAAGGTAATGTAACACATGAAGACTCCTCCAAAAAATGTAAGAAAATACCTTCTGCTGCCCAATTAGCATCGTGTGCTTCTGTTGATACATTTCCATTTCGGAGTTCACTAGCCACTAGTTTGAAAACAGTTATTTTTGAAGATGAATCTACTTTGATAAGTGAACAGTCTGATCCTCTACCGCCATATTATGTATTATACTTGTGGAGAAAAGCTAGTCTTCAAAATAAAATTCCAAGCTGGAGAGGGTATATGGAAACTATATATCAAGATTTACCTTACGATAATGTTTCGCGAATTGTGTGTCTTCCATTCATAAACGAGCCTCCTTCGAAGCATACATCTATTAATACAACAATAATTAATGCAATGAAAATCAGAAAACATGTGTAGTGATATTTGATCAGCCATTATTTATCAAAGCTTGTGAAATAGTTGCTGGCAATGATGCCATGAAGAATGTTTTCGTGCGGCTCGGTGGATTTCACATCTTGATATCATATTTAGGAGCTGTAGGTTATATTATGGACGGAAGTCGATTAGAGGATATCTGGTCAACGGTATATGCTGATGACTCAGTTAAAAATATAATGAGTGGTAAAGCATTTTCACGAGCATTACGTGCTCACATATTAACATACACAGCTATTGGCATTCATTTAACTGAACATATAAAGGATGAAGCGAGCTTAAGTAAAAAAGACAAGAATATACAGCATTTTTAGAGAATAACTTCCGACACTGGGATGACAATCCTCCACGCTACGACGATTGTTCCAATGACCCAGTTTTAAATAAAATGAGAGCATGTTTTATAAATAAATTAGAATATTTCAAAACTAATGGCCCAACTGCACAACTGTTTGTTTAATATTTCGATATGGTAACTATTGCACTTCAATTCATAGAAGTCGAACGCTTGGGGAATTGTCAATTCGATTTACAAAGTGTAGAAAAAATTTCCTACAATAAAGTATTGAGGCACCTCCTTGAATGTCTATTTGTTTAAATAATAGCGCGCGTCAAAATTGCGTCACAAAAAACGAAATCGACAAAAAAATAGGGCGATTTAGTTGTAAAATTCGTAAAAAAAGTTTTTATTAAAAAATATATTGGAGAATATATAAATTGGAAAATAAAATTTTGGCCAGCGTTGCCTGATCCTTTTCAGAAAACTGGAATCCTAAATTTTCGTCCCGAGTCAAATATATCAGAAACGACATAAATTCTGTTGTCTTGCTATTTTTATCTCACTAAGGCCCGGTTACGGTGCAGCACATGCATAGTGGCAATGATGCGTAAGCGCATCAGCTTGATCGTACTATTGCGAGAGTAACAGAGCACAGTATATACTTTTTTTTCTCGGGACTAATTTGGACCCGCAAAAGCGTAGCCTCAAGGCAATTTATTTTAGAATAGATCTATATCACAGGTAAATTCTCAGGTAAAAATCGGATGTGACTTGAAATTATGGCGTATATTTTTTAGATAAAACTTCAAAAAATGTAATAGCATACTTTTATTTCAATTTTAACAATAGAACAAATTCAAAAAGTATAATTGTTTATAACTTTTTAAAAAGTTAATAAAGAAATTCTCTGAAAAAATTAGTTACGTTAAATAGATACAATTAAAACAAAAAGTTGAAAATTAATGATTTTTTTTATTATTTATGAATTTTTTCACATTCAGATATTTTTTAGCTAGCTGCGCGTCAAATAATAATTTTCAATTGCAAATGTGCGACCTCGATAATCCGGACTAATTAAAACCGCGGTGGTCCGAATTAATAAATAATTCGAATTACTGAAGCAGGACATTATTTATATTAAAAAACGAATCATTTAATACGAAACAACTAAAAAATAGTATATAGATAGAATAATATTTAAAATAGAAGCATATCTTATCAAGTTTTATCGTATTTTGTAAAAAAAAAATTAATTTTTATTTGCTTAACCCTTCTCTGGTTCATCATAAAAGCAATTTCTTTTAATCTTTGAAGTACAAGACCATCACTTAGAGGGATATGATTTTCTTCTGCCCATCTCATGCACACATTGAAACTTTTAACTGGCTCATCATTCTTCACAGTGTTCTTAACAGTCTGATTTGTATTAGTATTTAACTCTGAACCTTCATTATCACTCTCATGTTGTTCATCTGTATCATCTATGTCTTCCAGTGGTAACAAATCTTCATCATTTTCAATCCATTTACATATTTCCACGTTCGTGAGATTCTGCTCAGTGAGAACATTCAGCATATCTGAAACATCTGTTAAATATTTACGAATTAACCAAAAAAAAATACTAAAAGTAAAATTTCAGGCTTTACCTTTCATTTCTTCATTCGTGGAAAGCAAATTTGCCGCAATTCACTCAGAGGAATCAGATCTTCAGCATCATATTCAGGGTCTGGGTTGGTATCTGCCACATAAGCCATAATGTTGTGCCAGCACTTTTTCAAGCCTTCAGGGGAGACTTTTTCCCATGAATTGCATAGTAGACATACAGCATCTTTTAGGTTAATGCTTTTTAATAACTTAACAAGGTTCTCTTCATTATTTGATAGAATATGGGCTAAAAGACTTTTCCGACAAAATAATTTTGACAGTCTGATTGCATTCTGGTCCATAGGCTACATAAGTGCACTAAGTTGGGAATGTGGAATCTTGGCACAATGATACTACTCAGTATATATCACCACTACACCAAACACTTTATTTTTGCGAGCGATCGCTCCTGATGAAGCTAACATGGTTAGTGAAACGCGCGTCGAGTGCAAAAATAAAGTGTTTGGTGTAGTGATGATATATACTGAGTAGTACATAAGTGCAGTACAATTTTGGTGAAAGAAATAATGTTGTAAACTGTCCATCCTCACTAGTCAGCTCTTCTATAGTTTCATGGCCCAAAGCGTTATCAACGATTAGCAGGGCTCTTTCAGGCAAGTTGAGACTTCTTAAATAACTTTTGACTTGACGAATAAAAGAATGATGAAACCAGCCTAAGAAAATTGCTGTAGTCATCCATGCATTGGCAGATGATTTGTACTCAACAGGTATGTTCACATTTTTAAAAGCCCTCGAATTTTTTGCCTTTCCGATCACTAACAACTTTAATTTTTGTGATCCATCAGCATTGCAACATGCTAGAAAGGTAACACGTTCTTTGTTTATTTTTCGATCTGGTGCGGTCTTTTCCTGAGAACGAACCAGCATTTTTTCAGGCAACATTTTCCAATACAGAGCTGATTCATCTGCATTGTTTATTTGAGTAGGCCCAAGGTTTAATTCTTTTATCTAATCTGCGAATAAAGTTAGGAAAGGAACGACGGCACTTTCATCATTGGATAGTCTTTCGCCACAAACTTTTAAAGCATGCAGACATGTCTTTTTCTGAAATTAGAAATCCAGCCTCTGCTAGCTCTAAAATTATCATTCCGGTAGGTTTCAGTGTAAAACTGTTTTGCTTTGCCTGATAAAATTTTGTAGGAAATTGGGACGTGCTTTGATCGTTGCGTCAAAACCATGTATACAAACGAGTTTCCATTTCTGGATATTTGGCTTTTCGTAAGGTTTTTCTGACGCCAGGACCAGAATCACATTTGGAAATAAATCTAAAAGAAGCTACACGTCCATAGTAAGTGTCCAAAATTATCTTTAAAATAAATCATATATACATACTTTTTGATTTTCCCTTGCATCTTTTTTATATCCGAAATTGTGGATGTTCCTACTCTTTTGCCAACACTTTTCCGCTTTCACCAAGAACTTGTCTTTCTAATATATCGGACTTTTATTTTATTGTTAGAGTAATATGTTTTCTTTTAGAAGGCATTTTATTATGTAGGTACATATATGTAAAAAAAAAAACGTTTACATACTTATATGAACCACATAAAGTAAAAAAGAACGTAGGTATGTTGTACTTGTGACAATAAAGAAACAACTACAAAGTCCTTAACCTTTAGACGCGATACGCGATGTGTTGTAGGCAAATCAAAGGCACCTACAGTTTGCGTGAATCCCAGATGTATTAGACTGGAAGTTAGGGGAATCCCCTCACTATCGATTTCAGTTTTCCCATGTAGTTTAAATTAAGTAGATGTCTAAAAACGCAAGTCCGGATTACCTAGTACTATCAAATCCAGATTATAAAGTACACAATGCAATAGAAATGTTTGTCCGGATTATTAAAGAATCCGGTTTAATGGAGATCCGGATTATCGAGGTGGCACTGTATCTCGTTTTATATCACAAATACGTGAAAAGTGATTTAAAACGATTTTGTAGATAATTGTATTATCTACCGGCTTTGTTCGAAAGATTTTTTTGTAATTTTTATATTTTCCGAGAAATTTCCGAAAAAGTGTTTTTTGGGGTAGTAGGACAAGGTCGTGAAACCGAATCATTTTCAATCAGTTGTGGCCTAACTCAGCTTATTGACGAACCAACACGGATCCCTGATCGAGACGGGGAGTTCGCCAGTCTTCTTGATTTGTTTTTAACCACCAATCCGGTCAGCGTAAAACCGCCGTTAGGTTCTTCCGACCATAAACTACTTTCGACATCGAGTATTCTACCAATCAGTGTCAGAGAGGTGCCTAAACCGCGCAAGATTTGGCACTACAAATCTGCTAATTGGGAAGATCTCATGGAATATTTTCGAACTTTCCCTTGGTTAGACGTTTGTTTTCGATCTGACTGCGCCAGGGAGGTTTCCGATGTTATTTTGGCCGGTATGGAGGCTTACATCTCTTTTTCGAAAAAATGTCCTTGCAAAGGCAAGCCCTGGTTTGATCGAAAATGCAAAGAAGCTGTTGCTTCTAAACATCTTGCATACCGACAATGGCGTGAAAATCCTAACACCATAAATCGTAACACCTTTGTTCGTGCCAGGAACAGATGCAAAGAAATTATCGACGAAACCAAGGAGGCACAGAATTAACGGATAAGAAACAAACTTCTCGCTTGTCCCAACAATTCCAGGTCCGTTTGGTCAGTCGCTAAGGCAATTATAAAAGGGTGACCATACTATACTCGCATATTCTAATATACTTCTAACATAGGATATGTATAGCTGTTTTATGGAATTTGTACTTCTAAAATCTTTTGTGCTTCTGACAATTAAGCCATACATTGTGTTCGCTTTGCTTGTTGTATAACTTACATGATAGTTAAAAGTCCCCTAAGTCCTTTATCTTATCCGCATACAAGAGTGCGACATTCTCAATATTATATGTAAACTTTATCGACTTCAGTTTTCTAGTATAAGAAACAATAGTATACTTACTTACACTAAAATAAATATTATTGTCAACTGCCCATTTTGCAATGTTGTCTATATCATTCTGCAAAATCCGGCAGTCAGCAGGCGATCTGATTTCATAATAAAGTTTTAAGTCATCAGCAAATAACTACGCAGGATGCATTTTTAACTACACCCGTGTTGCCGTCAATATAGAGTAAAAAGAGAGAGTTCTAGGTTGGATCCTTGCGGAATCCTGGATGTAGGTGTAAAAAGTTTGGACTCATACCCCTTTATCTTTACTACATGTTCAGGAATATAAAGTTAAGATTTCACCAAATCCACGATACCACCACTCACACAATTCTATTGCAACGACACCTGTTGAGAAAGCGAACTGGTTGGCTGAACTCTTTGCTTCACATTCTACTGTCGATTTTCAAGGAAAAACACCACCTACTATTCCCATAGTGCAGTCAAGGATACCCGATATTGTCTTCAGACGGCGTATCATAAAACGTAATTTAATGAAGCTAGACACCAAAAAGGCTTCTAGAGCTGACGGAATACCTGCCATAGTTCTCAAAAACTGTGCGAGGGAACTAACACTAGTTTTCTGTAGACTTTTCAACCTATCCTAGAGAAAGGGAATATTTCCTTCCTGCCGGAAATGTGCCACAGTTCAGCCGATACCTAAAAAAGGCAAGGAGACCTTGCCAAATAACTACCGACCAATCGCACTGCTTCCAATAATATCGAAAGTCACGGACAAGGCTATCAATCAGCATCTTCTGAAATATCTTGAAGGATTCAACATTATTTGCAATCACCAATGTGGCTCTCGTAAAAATAGATTACAAGGAGATCTTCAGACTTATGTGACACATGTTTGGAACAACGCAATTGAACACTTTGGAGAATCTCGAGCGGTTGCTCTTGACATAACCAAAGCATTCGACCGTGTTTGGCACGATGGGCTGTTGGCTAAGCTACTTTCTTATGGTATGTCTGAAAAGTTCTGTTTGTAGCTCTCATGTTTCCGCAGAGAGCGTTCTTTACGAGTGGCAGTCGACGGATTTCTTTCTAACACCTTCACACTGTGTAAAATGTAGATCTGAAGAAGCTGCATCGACAGCGAAACGCGTCATCGCAATTTAAATAAACCAGTGGAAATTGACTAAAAACAGTCTTTTATTATATATTTATAATGAATTTCCATCAAGTAGAAGCTACAACAATCCAAAACTTATACAGAATATTTTTATTGCGTACTTAGATACTTAGGCACCTACCTACCGATAAGTACTTTAGTTAATTATATTCCAATAACTGCTAAAATTTCAAATAATTTTATTGTATCTATTATCATTAAGCTTTATAACACTGTAAATTTCTAGTTCTTAAGAATTGTTAATTGTATTCGTTTAGGCCTTTATCATACAGTTCAATAATTTATTGTGAGTAGTATGGATTCAAAATGGAAATACTTGAATTGTGCACGCTTTGTGATAAACCTATTAAAAATGAAACAGATATTGTTGTCACCGTTAAACAACTTATTAATTAAAAAAAGTCAAGCGAAACACGATAATACTCGTAAGTATAAACTGTGGGAAAACGAACAATCATTTAAATTTCATGAAGGTATTTACATTTTTTTTATTATTAATTTTTATGTAAAATGTATTTACAAAATTATAGTTTATCTACGTGTAGTGAATCGATTTTTAGTGTTCTGTACGGAACACTTATAAGTTCCCTTCGGTGTCTGTCGTCTGTCTGTCCATCTGTCACACCCGATTTTCTCCCCAGACTATTTGACGTAGAAAGTTGAAATATGGTACTAATACAGAAAGTGATGGCCTCATCAGAGCCGTGTAGTTTTGAAAGTTAAATTTTTTAGTAGTCATGTCAAATGAAAACTTGTAAAAATACGAGTTCAAAAATATATATAATGTCTTACGTGCGCACACTTTTCTTTGTATTATCGAGTGAGGTGTCAAATGAAAGCTTGTAGAAACACGAGTTCAAAAATATATATACTTGCGTGCACTTTTTTGTATTATTTTTAAAAAATCGCGAAAAATCGCTGTCTCCCGTCTATCTCGAAGAGTAGTAATCCAAAAATTTTGAAAAAATTCTGGAATATTCTCCACAGGGTGTAGATTGAAATATAAAAAAAAATCAAGGTCATCAGTTTTCAGTAAAGATCGGAAACAAACTTTGTTGAAAACTCATTTGGGGATGTGTTCTGTGAAGTCACTGATCATTTTATACCTCCGTAACAATTTTTTTTATTTTAGAAGCAATCAACGTACGGAACACTAATTGCGCAAGTTCAACTTGCACTTGACCGGTTATTTAACTGTTAAATACTTAAAAATTAGACAATTTCAATACGTAATTTATTATTTCATTAATTAATTACCATAATTACTAGTTCATTTATTGGTAAATTTATTTAAATAAATTTTCTTTTAATTTTCAAAACAATAATTTGAAGTTAAATGTCAAAGTTTTTATATAATTAAAATACATAGCGATATAATAGCGATAAAGTTACAAATTTTTGTCCTTAATATAATTTATTTATTGAAAATTTATTTACAATCAAAAAATTAGTTTCGCTTCGTCAAATGATAATGTAATTTGTACTAAGTACTATATATTGTGGGAACAATAAATATATTATTCGTAAAGATTAATATAAGGAATTGTCACAATAAAATCATTTTGTTTGAGATAACTATCTTTGTACCCTTTATTTTTACTTTTTAAATAAAAAAAATTCTATTTCAGATTATCGAAAACCATATCAAGAATCGTCTGATGATACAGTGTTTGTGCGGAGTGAAAAATCGGTTACGTTAAATGAACCTTCTACATCAAGCCAGCAAGCATCACAACAATCTACGGGTAATTCTTTCGATTTTATTGATTTATGTTTAATTTGCTGGAAAAAAAACGTCTTGAAAGTCGTAGATATAAAATTTCAAATAATTATTTAATGGAGCGACTATTAACTGCCGCTGATCTACGTGACGATGACTTCGGTAAACAAGTGAAACAAAGGTTGCAAGGTATTAATTCTCTTATTGCTGTCAAGGCTCGTTATCACAAAAAGTGCTTAAGCAATTTTTTTTGTTATTCCAATAAAAGGGCCAAAAATTCATGAATATAGTTTATAAGCATATTGAAGAAAGTAGTAAGACTAAATTTTTATTATCAACTCTGCAAGAGCTTATGGGTGAAACTTTCGAATAAACGATTATATAGAAAATTACAAACTCGGTATGGAAACGACATTCGTATACATCAACGCCCTGGTAGAGATATCATTATATATTATAAAAATAAATCTGCAGGAAAACTTTCTGATGATTGGTTCGAAGACAATGAGTCTTTACATGAAAGTGAAAAAAAACCATTTTGCAAGCTGCTTCTGAGATTCTTTGAAGTGAAATAATGGCAAAAAAATATGATACCGAGTTTTATCGCGCGTCTTATTTTACGAAAAAAAAATGACAGTGAATTTATCAAGCACGATAATATTGCTCATATAATTATTTCAAGCATCCGACCTAAATATTTTAACTCACATCTTCAACTTGCTGTCAGTACCTACATCTATAAGAAAAGTGGCTCGAGATTGATTATAGATTTATTATCAAAATTAGGAGTGTCTGCATCATATTATAATTTTCAATTATTTGAGGCAACAACTATGATAGACCCCCAAAAATGATTATAGGCGATGTTTTTGCGAATATGTGTTCAATAACACGGATCACAATGCGAAAACGTTAGATGGCAAAAGAACATTTCACTGTCTTGGAAGAATTATTGCGTACACCCCCGAAGGTAATGTGACAAATGTAGGCTCCTCCAAAAAATATAAGAAAATACCTTCTGCTGCCCAATTAGCATCGTGTGCTTCTGTTGATACAATTCAATTTCGGAGTTCACAAGCCACTGGCGTGAAAAACAGTTATTTTTGAAGATACTTTGATAAGTGAATAGTCTGATCCTCTACCGCCATATTATGTATTATACTTGTGGGGAACAGCTAGTCTTCATGATAAAATTCCAAGCTGGAGAGGGTTTATGGAAACTATATATCAAGATTTACCTTACGATAATGTTTCGCGAATTGTGTGTCTTCCATTCATAAACGAGCCTCCTTCGAAGCTTACATCTATTAATACAGCAATAATTAATGCAATGGAAGACTGCGAACGAAGAAATCAGAAAACATGTGTAGTGACATTTGATCAGCCACTATTTATCAAAGCTTGTGAAATAGTTGCTGGTAATGATGCCATGAAGAATGTTTTCGTGCGGCTCGGTGAATTTCACATGTTGATGTCATATTTAGGAGTTATAGGTTATATTATGGACGGAAGTGGATTAGAGGATATGTGGTCAATGGTATATACTGATGACTCAGTTAAAAACATGATGAGTGGTAAAGCATTTTCACGAGCATTACGTGCTCACATATTAACATACTCAGCTATTGGCATTCATTTAACTGAACATATAAAGGGTGAAACGAACTTAAGTGAAAGATAAGAATATACAGCATTTTTAGAGACTAACTTGCGACACTGGGATGACAATCCTCCACGCTACGACGATTGTTCTAATGACCCAGTTTTAAATAAAATGAGAGCATGTTTTATAAATAAATAAGAATCTTTCAAAACTAATGGCCCAACTGCACAACTGTTTTTTCAATATTTCGATATGGTAACTATTGCACTTCAATTCATAGACGCCGAACGCTTGGGGAATTGGCAACTCCATTTACAAAAAATTTCCTACAATAAAGTATTGAGGCACCTCCTTGAATGTCTATTTGTTTAAATAATGGCGCGCGTCAAAGTTGCATCACAAAAAACGAAATCGACAAAAAAAAATAGGGCGATTTAGTTGTAAAATGCATAAAAAAAGTTTTTATTGAAAAATATATTGGAAAATATATAAATTGGAAAATAAAATTTTGGCCAGCGTTGCTTGATCCATGTAAGAAAACTGGAATCCTAAGTTTTCGTCCCGAGTCTAATATATCAAAAAAGACGTAAATTCTGTTGTCTTGCTATTTTTATCTCGCTAAGGCCCGGTTACGGTTCAGCATATGCGTAATGCCAATGATGCGTAAGCGCATCAGCTTGATTGTACTACTGCGGAGAGAGACAGAGCACAGTATATACTTTTTCTCTCTAATTTGGAACCGGAAAAGCGTAGTCTCAAGGGCAATTTATTTTAGAATAGATTTATATCACAGGTAAATTCTCAGGTAAAAATAGGAGGTGACTTGAAAGTATGGCGTATATTTTTTAGATAAAACTTCAAAAAGTGTAATAGCATACTTTTTTTTTCGATTTTAACGATAAAACAAATTCAAAAAATATAATTGTTTATAACTTTTCAAAAAGTTAATAAAAAAATTCTCTGAAAAAATTAGTTACGTTAAATAGATACAATTAAAACAAAAAGTTGAAAATTAATGATTTTTTTTTATTATTTATGAATTTTTTCACATTCAGATATTTTTTAGCTAGCTGTGCGTCAAATAACAATTTTCAATTGCAATTACAGTGCCACCTCGACAATCCGGCCTAATTAAAACCGCGGTGATCCGAATTAGTAAATAATTCGAATTACTGAAGCAGGACATTATTTATATTAAAAAACGAATCATTTAATACGAAACAACTAAAAAATAGTACATACATAGAATAATATTTAAAATAGAAGCCTATCTTATCAAGTTTTATCTTATTTTGTAAAAAAAATTGTAATTTTTGTTTGCTTGACGCTTGTCTGGTTCATCATAAAAGCAATTTCTTTTAATCTTTGAAGTACAAGAACATCACTTAGAGGGATATCATTTTCTTCTGCCCATCTCATGCACACATTGAAACTTTTAACTGCCTCATCATTCTTCACAGTGTTCTTAAAATTCTGGTTTGTATTAGTATTTAACTCTGAACCTTCATTATCACTCTCGTGTTGTTCATCTGTATCATCTATGTCTTCCAGTGGTAACAAATCTTCATCATTTTCAAGCCAATTACATATTTCCACGTTCGTGAGATTCTGCTCAGTGAGAACATTCAGCATATCTGAAACATCTGTTAAATATTTACGAATTAACCAAAAAAATACTAAAAGAAAAATTTCAGGCTTTACCTTTCATTTCTTCAATCGTGGAAAGCAAATTGTGCCGCAATTCACTCAGAGGAATCAGATCTTCAGCATCATATTCAGTGTCTGGTTTGGTATCTGCCACATAAGCCATAATTTTGTGCCAGCACATTTTCAAGACTTCAGGGGAGACTTTTTCCCCATGAATTGCATAGTAGACATACAGCATCTTTTAGGTTAATGCATTTTAATAACCTAACAAGGTTCTCTTCATTATTTGATAAAATATGGGCTAAAAGACTTTTCCGATAAAATAATTTTGTCAGTCTGATTGCATTCTGGTCCATAGGCTGTAAAAGTGTAGTACAATTTGGTGGAAGAAATAATGTTGTAAACTGTCCAACCTCACTAATCAGCTCTTCTATAGTTTCATGGCTCAAAGCGTTATCAACGATTAGCAGGGCTCTTTCAGGCAAGTTGAGACTTCTTAAATGACTTTTGACTTGACGAATAAAAGAATGATGAAACCAGTCTAAGAAAATTGCTGTAGTCATCCATGCACTGGCAGATTTCTACTCAACAGGTATGTTCACATTTTTAAAAGCCCTCGGATTTTTTGCCTTTCCTATCACTAACAACTTTAATTTTTGTGATCCATCAGCATTGCAACATGCTAGAAAGGTAACGCGTTTTTTGTTTATTTTTTGACCTGGTGCGGTCTTTTCCTGAGAACGAACCAGCGTTTTTTCAGGCAACATTTTCCAATACAGAGCTGATTCATCTGCATTGTATATTTGAGTAGGTCCAAGGTTTAATTCTTTTATCTGATCTGCGAATAAAGTTAGGAAAGGAGCGACGGCACTTTCATCATTGGATAGTTTTTCGCCACAAACTTTTAAAGCACGCAGACCATGTCTTTCTCTGAAGTTAGAAATCCAGCGTCTGCTAGCTCTAAAATTATCATTCTCGTAGGTTTCATTGTAAAACTGTTTTGCTATGCCTGATAAAATTTCGTAGGAAATTGGGACGTGCCTTGATCGTTGCGTACAAAACCATGTATACAAACGAGTTTCCATTTCTGGATATTCGGCTTTTCGTAAGGTTTTTCAGACGCCAGGACCGGCATCACATTTGGAAATAAATCTAAAAGAAGTTACACGTCTATAGTGAGTGTCCAAAATTATCTTTAAAATAAATCGTATATTTTTTTTGATTTTCCCTTGCTTGTTTTTTATATCCGAAATTGTGGATGTTGCTCTGCGTATTCATTTGCCAACAGCTTTCCGCTTTCACCAAGAACTAGTCTTTCTAATACATCGGACTTTTGTTTTATTGTTAGTGTAATATGTTTTCTTTTAGAAGGCATTTTAATATGTAACATAGGTACATATACGTAAAAAAAACGTTTACATACTTATATGAACCACATAAAGTAAAATAGAACGTAGGTATGTTGTACTTGTGGCAATAAATAAACAACTACAAAGTCTTTAACCTTTAGACGGGATACGCGATGCGTTGTAGGCAAATCAAAGGCACCTACAGTTTGTGTGAATCCCAGATGTATTAGACTGGAAGTTAGGGGAATCCCCTCAGATTTCAGTTTTCCCATTTTAAATTAAGTAGATGTCGTAAAAACGCAGGTCCGGATTACCTAGTACTATCAAATCCGGATTATAAAGTACACAATGCAATAGAAGTGTTTGTCCGGATTATTAAAGAATCCGGTTTAATGGAGATCCGGATTATCGAGGTGGCACTGTATCTCGTTTTATATCACAAATACGTGAAAAGTGATTTAAAACGATTTTGTAGATAATTATATTATCTATCGGCTTTATTCGAAAGATTTTTTTGTAATTTTTATATTTTTGGAGAGATTTCCGAAAAAGTGATTTTTGTGGTAGTTTTTATTTTTTTTTTACAACCCCTTCCACTCAATTTCCAATTTTTGACTATTGATACTTGATCTACGTATTAAAACTAATTTTTGTTCAAAAATTCAGGTTTCCATTTTGAATGGCGATTTAAAATTCTTATTGATCGGACTATACGAGAAGAATCATGTTACAAGGACAGTAAAAATGCAAAGTATTAAGAATAAAATTATGTTTATTTGTAATTTTAAAAAGTCACTGTTGAAAAATATCGTGCGTATGAGATTTAAAAACATTAATAATTATTCTTTGTCAGAAGCTTTGCAAATTCATATATTTAAATTTATACTAATATGACATTACGAATGTGTCTATAAAGAGCAATGATTTATTATTTTTTAGGACAAATCTAAATTATCACCATGGCTCTCGATGAAAATAATTCAAACAAATATAAGTTAGAGTTAGTTTTTAGAAATATAATTTTGTTTATTATACTACATGTAGTGGGTACTTACGGAATATATTTATTATTTAAAGGAAATCCAAAATACTACACGTTAATTTTTGGTAAGTAAATTTTTTAAATTTCTTTAATCTGCTTCACTACTGAAAGAAGTAAGAAATAAAAAAGGGTTTTTTGGTATTAATCAACTATTTTGATTTTCTTTCGAGATAAGCTAAAAAAAATAAGAATTTATTTGCTATCTACGTTTAGCTTCCCTGACTAAGAAAAATATGGTATCTTAATATATCGATCATCAGACACATTTTGCTGTCAGCACACGGGTTGCAACAAAATCTATTAATAATAAGCGGCGTGTGTGCCGAAGTGGCGATCTACGTTGATTTTAAATCACTCGTCGGAAACACATTTCTAAGCAGTTCCTTCAATGATGAGATTGTCCATAAAAAGAAGTTCCTGAAGAGGGTGGTATGGGGAGTGACGAGTAGAACTACTGTGATTTATTGTCGAACTACATCCATCGAACGCTTGTTTTCGATGTTACATGTCATCAGCGTTTCTAGCGAGCTTCTTGCAGTCATGTAATTAGCTCTCTTTTGAATAGAATATAACAATCGTTAAGTAAGTTTGGGCGCTGAATTCCAATTGTAGTCGCAGTATGGCCGAATTTGGCTGTTACTGAGTATAAAGCTCTCTGGTACGAAATAATATTTTCAACTTTGGAGAAGCTTTCTATGCAACATGATCATGCACAGACGTTTGCTCCCATACACCCGGAAAATTGGGTAGCCACAATGAAATGTAGTATCCCGACATAACTATGTCGGATTGCGTAACACACATAGTGGTATTTCAGCGTTTTATGCGGCCAAAATATATTTTTTTATTTTTAGATATTTTAAATCGGGCTTTGTTTGTAAATATAGCTGTGAAAGCTTTTTGGTGTGCATATTTTGAAGAAAAATACATTTTAATACACAAAAAAACAGTATATTGGGAAACAGTACATGTTGATTTAAACAAATATTACACACGATGAAGAATCCCACGTTTCTTCGTCCGCATCCGAGCTCCTCTGCAGATTCCTCCACGGATTTTTCTTCGTCTTCGGAACTTTCGTCGTTAATATTGGGTTCAGCAGAAACAATAATTTTTATTGCTTCTTTACTAAATGCCATAGATCTTTTTTTGGGTTTAGGCCTTATACTAGATATTAAGAGATCTGAGCTAAGCGATAATCTGTTGAAGACATCTAAATTGCATTCTTCTCTTGAGAATTTTCTAATAAAATTTTGCTGGTACAGGCGAAAGTGCCTTTTCCGTTACTGCTGCACCGTGAATTAACAATATTTTGTGCATCGTAGGAGTCATGGGATGCCAAGGATACAACTTCACATTCTGGTGGTCTCATATCCATAGTCTGCAACTTTATGACCACTCGATATTATTTCTAAAATCACTTTCAAGTGATTTATAAAGTTGAAGCCGACACTAGCTGTATTTCAACCTTTTTGCTTGACAATTTCCTTGTCACTGTCCGATCTTAGCTGCTACTTTTCAGAATACTTTCGAATAATCGGATCCTGGCGTGCAATATAGACAAGCCAAACTGTAATGCATCTGTGTCGACGTTATTGGTGTTCCGTATGGAACACTTATAAGATCACTTCGGTGCCCGACGGTCCGTCTGTCTGTCACACCCGATTTTCTCCGAAACTATTTATATAGGAAGTTGAAATTTGGCACTTATACAGGAGTTGATGCCCTCATTAGAGCCATGTAGTTTTGAAAGGTAAATTTTGACTTAAGGGGTTAGTTTTGGGGAGTGAAATCGGAAGTGAAAAAATTTTTTTTATGAAGTCATCAAGTGGGGTGTCAAATGAAAACTTGTAAAAAGACTAGTTGGAAAATATTTATAACGTAATACTTGCTCACAGTGCGAAAATTCGCGGTCCCCCCACCTTATCTCGAAAAGTACTGTTCAAAAATTTTGGAACATTTTCTAGAATATCCTTTACAGGGTGTAGCTTAAACGAAAATTATCATTGCATTTGTGAAAATTTATCTGGTATAAAAAAAAATGTCAAGGTCATCAGTTTTCACTAACGATCGGAAAAAAAACTTTGTTGAAAATTTATTTGGGAAATGTTTTGTGAAGTCACTGATCATTTTATACTTCCGTAACGAAAATTTTTATTTTAAAAGCAATCAACGTACGGAACATTAATTGCGCAAGTCCAATTTGCACTTGAGTGATTATTATTTTTTATATTAAGATCATTAAACTGCTTTGAACAGGACCACAAATGTAGCATCTCACTGTTGCACTGCACGGACCATAGTTAGCGTCACTATATGTTTCATACAAAAATGGATGTCTCCTTGTACGAATTCGCTGTTTTCCAAAGCGCTTATTGCATTTGCTATGTAAGTAATTTCAGGATTTGTAATATCCAGTATTTCTTTAACAAATCTAATCCTCACTGGCTGACAGTATCGTGGCGCATACGGAGATGGATTCTGCTAAATAACTTTCTGGTTTGTCGCACAAATCAACTGTAGTAGAACAAAAAAACTTTGAAAAATGCTGCTCTCAATTACATCTTCTTGCATTTTTTGCTTAAATTGTGCTTGTTGCGATCCATCACATCCCCATTTCGAAATTAGTGCCAATGATTGACGCTTTTCTAGATTTAATTCTTTTAGTACATCCTCCAAATATGTGGCCAAAGTTTTAGCCGTGTGATCCAATAAAAGTTGTAAATTACGACGAATTATAAAAATTTAAAGTAAAGACTTATTAAAGCGCTTTGTTCCAAAATACACCATTTTGGCCTCAATAAAATATAAACTTTTAGTTGCAAATATTTCTGTAACATTTTCTATGCATATTTTTTTTTTGTGATTAAAATTTCACTATAAAGTCCCGATCATGTACCGTATTGAGCTGTAATGCTTTTATTTTAACCTTTAGTATAAAAGGCAAATTCAGCATTTGTGAGCATTGTTATTGCTAAAGTCCAACGATTAATGTGAACAGATAACATTTTATAGGTTGGGTCAGGTAGAACATTCTTTGAAAGTTTGTGTTAATCGTTTTGTAAAAGGTTTGTAAAAAAATTATGGAATTGTAAAAAAATTATGGAATAGAATAAGCATACATGTACATACATGTACAAGGTGGTCCAAATTGGACACTTTTAAAGGTAAATGTCTACAAGAGATAGAAGAAAACTGATGTCGGTGTCTGAGGCTCAATTTCTATGATAAACTCAATGGTGAAAACCGCATATCGATATCTAGTACCATTTCAGATATACAGGGTGTTTTTCAAAAATCTGCATTTTGGAAAAATGTTTGTAATTCTTTTTCTATTGAAAATTTTTGATTTCTGTGAAAATATTCTCAAAGCACTTTTTCACATGGATTTCAACAGCGTAAGTTACATTTTTTACAGCGAATATTTTAATAGTTATTAACACAAAAATATATCGGACGGAACGACAATATCAATTATTTACCGATAGTAGTCAAATCATAAAAAAAACTCCCAGAAGTAACTCTAAGAGTCATAACTGCAATGAAATTTACTAAATGCTATAATACTTAACTATGTAGAAAATAAAACAACGATAAAACAATTTATTCCGAGTAGAGCAATCTAAAACAAAACAATTTTCTATAAGAGATATTCGAAATGTCGACCAGTTTCATTTACACATAGGCGGCACCTTTTCTGGACACTTCCTACCGAGTTGATTAGTTCAAGAGGAGTGAAAGCTGCAAAACTTTGTATCACTGCGACTTCTAACTCTTGCCTAGTGTTTGTCGGCAATTAAAAAATTTGGTCTTTCAATCTTCCCCAGAGATAGAAGTCCATGGGTGTTAAATCCGGTAAACTTGCCGGCCAACAGCTTGGACCTTAGTTGACTATCCAGTTATTGTCGAAATTGGCCGATAAAAATTACTGATAATTGCAGCGTTATGAGGGTGTGCCCCGTCGTGTTCAAAAAATATATTTCTAAGGACCATTAACGGCAGTTCATCAACAAGAGGCTCTATTTGTTGTCTTAAAATTTCTAAATATCTCTGAGAGGTGAGTGTTCCTTCGTAAATAAATGGACCTATAACCCTGCCTCTAAAAATTCCTGCCTACACATTAAATTCAGATCTGCCTTGATTTCTTTGCTCCACAACTAAATGAGAATTTTCTTGTGCCCACGTATAAGAATTGTAACGGTTAAAAATAACTGCATTGCAATGCAATTTAATAAAAAATTCGGAACATGGTTACAATTCTTCAGAAATCATTGGCAAAAATCCATACGCCGTTGAAAATTTCCATCTCTAAGGTGATGAACTTTCTTGTCCTATATGGCCTGAATTTGTGCTTCTTCAAAGTACGACTTCCGTTAGTTTTTGGTAGTCCAGTGGATTCTTTTAACTATCGGGTTGAAGTGTTGGGATTATTTCCGATAGTTCCTAAAACTACTATTTCTTCTGACTCCTTATCCCTGTTTGATGCATAATTTTTGGGTCGTTTCTTTTCAAACTGGCTACTATTAAGTAGGTTATGTCGCAATCGAGCGAATATATCTTTGAAGGATTGACGCCTCTCTGGATACCGTTCGTGGTACAAATTACTTGCCGCTTCCGAATTTTCTCCGGTTTGTGTGAAACACACTCTCATATCTCATTTTTCGTAATTTTCAAACTTCATTGCGATTTATTTGACAATTCAATAACTGATCCTGAAGTAAAATTTGACTACGAGTAAACAATTGAATTAAACCATATGGCTGCTCAGTCCAAAGCCTATTTCACAAAAATGTGCATTTAAAACTCGCCTAAAAATTGAAAACCTTTACATTTTGAAGTAGATTTAAGCAAAATATAAAGTATACTCTATTTTTAGAATTGTAATTTAAAACTCTATTCGGACAAGAAAAAATATACAGGGTATCCCATTTAAAAAATATATTTTTGAGTTAATAACTATTAAAATTTTAGTTGTCATAAAATGTAACTTGCTTTGTTGAAATCTACGCGAAAAAGTGCTTTGAGAATGTTTTTACAAAAATCAAAAATTTTAAATAGGAAAAGAATTACAAACATTTTTCCAAAATGCAGATTTTTGAAAAACACTTTGTATATCTGAAACGGTACTAGATATCGATATGCGGTTTTCACCATTGAGTTTATCATAAAAATTGAGCCTCAGACATCGACATCAGTTTTCGTCCATCTCCTTTAGATAAAGGGGTTTACCTTTAAAAGTATCCAATTTAGACCACCCTGTACATGTTAGAGTCATAAATGTTACTAGGCAGAGCCACGTCGCCCCTGTTCAATAGAAGAAGCTTGTAATTCCATTATTTTATTATAGTTTAGTGTATATTGTTCCTGAAATAAATGTAAATTTTTTAAAGAAAAATATTTTAAAGAATAAATTATTTTTATTAGCATATAAGATATAAAATCAGTTTCATTTCATAAAAAAATATATTATCCTTAAGCTTGGCAACAGTGTAATCAATCATTCAGTCTTAACTCTGGTTACTTTTTTAACAGACCCCAAAAATTTTGAACTAAGTCTATTTTTAAGAGACCTTTTGCACACCAAGAAACTGTTGAGACTTTATTTCATTATTACTTTAAAACAATTGTGAATTGACACTACTGTTTCATAATAACTTTAAAACAATTGCAAATTGATACGAATGCGTCGTTAGTATCGATTAAAATCACAATTATCTGAATATTTAATAAGGAACTCAATTCATTAGTACTTTTTTAAATTAATATTATTACTGGTGATTTATACGGTAATGGTAGTTGCTAATTTCCTAACGTCATTTCAGGAACAATTGGAGTTAATAAAACGCTATAAAATAAATAAAATACCGAATTAAGTAGTCAGGAAACAATAAAGAAATGAAGTTACATGAGGTCGGAGCAAATGTGGGCGATCAATTTAACACGCTATTTTTAGTCAGTATCACTTGTGTCAAGTGATTGCTGGGTGGTTGCGAAAACTCAATTATTCCTATAGGTATGAATATGAGAAGATAACATCGAGAAACGAAAAACGTCTAAATACTAATCCACAAAGTCAAAAGGGCAACCATATAAAACATATGCAGGGATTTTCTTACATGAGTTGCTTAAAGACAAAATGTTTGGCTCTCGGTTTGAGTTCGCAAATCCTCAGCCTTCTTTTCAATTAAAAAAGGTTGTGTTCGAAACCATGGTACATGTGTGTACGATAAATGTTAACATTAAGAATATATAATTGTACGAAACTTAAATTTCTTCACCAATAATAGTGCAAATGAAAAGAAAAAGTAAAGTAAATTTACATAAGTTAAAATGGACAATAAAATTTTTTAATAAATCTAAAAAATAAGTTTCAATGAATTTGTTTTAGGTTTCAATTTGCAGTGGTTACCTCATGACTTTATATATTTAAATTGATTTTCATTCTTTGTATCTCCTCATGTAAGAACAGGAATCATCATATTTCGTTCCTTTTTATGTTATACTAACCGTGCCTGCGGCTCCGCTCGCGTGGACCTGATTCACTATTATCGTCACTGCTTATTCCTTATGTTACCTAACGTAATAAAATATATCCTGTAACCTGGCTAGAGAATATATGTATTTTATAAAAAAAAACAAGTAAATCGGATAAGTGGTTCTTGAGTGATAAACGCACTAACGGGCAGGCAGACAGATGGACAGAAAGACGTGTGTTTTATATATATTATAGATTTTTTTTTGATAAATATAGTCAAGAATTTTTAAAAAAATACGCAAATCGGATACGTGGTTCTCGAATGATAAGCACACTAACGGACCGACAGACAGACAGAGAGACATTGAGTTTTATATACATTAAACAGATTATTATTATTATTATTACAAAAAGTTCTTCTTTCTCACATTTGATCAATGTGGTTCCATGTTTGGCTGACGGGCCAAAACCAAGTCAGCACAAACGCTATTACCATTCCGTATTAAGGAATGACCTGACAATGTTACATGTTTTCAAAATCACTGACTTCTGAATGTTTCTGTGTATGTCCGTGTTGAGTCCCAATTGCACTAAATGTGGTGTGAATGTTATTGGTGTAAGGCCTGTGGCTGATATAATGAGGGGGATAATAATGACTTTTTCCTGTCTCCATAGCTTTTTTATTTCCGTTGCAAGGTCTGTGTATTTGGAAATTTTTTCTGTGTATTTCGCTTGGATGTTTGTGTCGTTGGGGACAGCTATGTCAATCAGATAGGTGACTTTTCCCTTTTTGCACTGAAAAGTAATATCGGGTCTATTGGCGGAGACTGTTTTATCTGTATGGATACCGATATCCCAGTAAAGTTTGTAGGCTTCATTTTCAAGTATGGATGTTGGCGTGTATTTGTAGTAGGGATCTGTGTTTTCTATGAGTCTGTATGTTGTGGCTAGTGCTTGGTGAACCACTTTGGCAGCTGAATCATGCCTGGCTGTGTACTCCGTTCCGGCCAATATTTTACATCCGCTCGTTATGTGTTCGATCGTTTCTTTCTGCTGGTGGCATTTCCTACAACTGTCCTCTGCAATAGTCGGGTCTTTGATGATATGCTTTTGGTAGTTTCTGGTTAATATGACTTTATCCTGGATGGCAAGTAAGAAGCCTTCAGTCTCAGGGAATAGCTGCCCATCCCGTAACCAGGTGTATGATTGTTTTTTATTTACGTGGTCTTGTTCTATGTGGTATCTGTGTTTTCCGTGGAGTGTTTTTCTCTGACCACGTTTTCATCTTTTCCTGTTGTAATTGGGTGTGACTGTGTGTGTCTGCTGAGTGGTTTGCCCGGGCTAAGTCGAGAGGTGTGTAATTTTTGTCTGCTTTCACTGTCGCTGTATGGAGGCTGGTTTGCTTGCTGTGAAAGAATTTCCTAAGTGTTTGTATTTGTTTTGTGTGTAATGATCTGATGTCTATAATTCCTCTTCCTCCTGCCTTCCTCGCGATGGTAAGTCTTTCTTTACATGCGTTAGGGTGTAATTTCCTGTGTTTGGTGAATTGAGATCGTATAAGGATGTGAATATTTTCTATGTCTGTTTGTGACCATTTGATGATACCAAATGAATATGTGAGTATAGGTATAGCGAACGTGTTGATGGCTTTAGTGAGATTCTTAGAGTTGAGTTTTGTTTGCAAAAGTTTCGTCAGTCTGTTTTTGAATTCGGTTCTGAGCTCTGTTTTAATGTGAGTGTGGTTGAGTTTGGTGCTTTGTTGGAAGCCTAGATATTTGTATGTTTCTTTGTCGAACATGTTATCGAGTGTTTCATTGTTGATGGTTTCTGTCTCATGGTGGCACTTCCACTGGCCTTTGTTGATGTGGAGCACTTTGCATTTACTTATACCAAATTCCATATTGACATCTAAGGTGAATATTTCTGTGATTTTGAGGAGTTCTTTCAGCTGTGTTTGTGTGGCAGCGTAGAGTTTTATGTCGTCCATATATAGGAGGTGGTTTATTTTATGTTGATTCACCCTTTGGTGTCTGATACCGAAGCCATGCTCTGTTCTGTTTAGTATATTTGAGAGTGGATTGAGACAGAGGCAAAACCATAGAGCACTGAGCGAGTCTCCCTGAAATATACCCCGTCTGATGTACAGCTCTTCTGTTTGGATGCGTTCGGTTTGTGTTTCTAGGCGTATTTTGGTTTTCCATGTTTTCATAATTTGCGCGAGAAACTGCCTGAGGTGTTGGTTGATTTTATAGATTTCTAGGACCCTGATTAACCAGCTGTTTGGTATGGAGTTGAAGGCTTTTTTATAGTCTATGTAACCGATGTGAAGGTTTCTGTGTTCTTTTCTGGTTTGTCCCATAATCACGCTATCTATAATCAGCTGCTCTTTGCATCCTCTACTATTTTTCCTGCATCCCTTCTGCTCTTCTGTGAGAATATTGTTGTCTGTTAGGTGTTGTTCTATTTTCTTCGAAATTGTGGCTGTGATGATATTGTATAGGGTTGGAAGACAGGTGATAGGTCCGTAGTTTGACGGGTTTGTGGTGTCTGAGCTTTTGGGTTTAACGTATGTTATTCCTTGTGTGAGGAAAGTGGGAAATGTGTGTGGTTGTAGAATGGCTTTGTTGATTTGGTGTGTGGGTGCTTCGTGTGTGGTGGTAAACTGTTTGTACCAGAAGTTTTGTATATTGTCTATTCCAGGACATTTCCAGTTGTGTGTGTGTTTGATAGTTTCTGTAATTTCTTGTGTATTTAATGTGGTATTTTCTTGTTCTGTCACATGTTTATGTTTGTCTTCTTCGGCTTTGATCCAGGGAGTGTTATTATTGTGTAGTTTGGGTTCTGACCAGATACTTTTCCAATAATCTGCGAGTTCTTGTTTGTTTGGTGGTTCAGTCACTGCTATCTGTTTGTTGTACATAGTTTTCCGGTAGAACTGTTTTTCGCTTCTTTGGAAGAGGTTGTTGG
The DNA here is from genome assembly GCA_019049505.1 of Pachyrhynchus sulphureomaculatus. NCBI lineage: Eukaryota > Metazoa > Arthropoda > Insecta > Coleoptera > Curculionidae > Pachyrhynchus > Pachyrhynchus sulphureomaculatus. Next base: position 164,637,552 of record CM032447.1, on the reverse strand, counting down.
TGTCTTTCCTCTCATTTGATTCTTTGTATCTACGGAGTCTTGCGGCATATACAGATAGTTTTTGTTTCAAGGTATCGAGGATTTCTGGCAGTGTTCTGTTGGGAGACTTAGATTTGATCTTGTTTGCCCCCTGTGTGACACGTTTGGACGCGTTCCCGCTTATAAACTGAGTAAGATGTCCTAGATCTCTCCTGATGTTGTTGATTTTGTTTTCTATTCTTATTTGCCATTTGAATCTTGGTTTTGTCCTGTTGGGGTTTCCTTGTCGTTGAGGGAGTTTTTGATTATTTTGTGTTAGAGTGGTGATTGCTGCTGCGTATATTATTGTGTGAATGTCTTCGATTGTGCTTAAGTCTGTTATATACTGAGGTATTATGTACTTGTTTAGTGTGTTGAGGATTGGTTGCGTGCTCTGTCTGAAGATTAAACGAGGGATGGGATTTCTTGTTGTGGGGTCGGTGCCTGACCATCGAGCTAGGTGTGACTCCATTTTTGCTTTAAGTGTCTGTATGAGAAGTGATTCGGGGTGATGTTGTGTGGATGTTGTTGAGGGTGGCGAGTGATTCATGTTGTTGTCTGTGATATGGTGTTGCACGTTACTCGCAATATTATTTTGCGTTATGCTTCTCCTGGGTGGTGGATCTTGTTGTGTTCGACTGGGTTGTTGTGTGTGTGAGGCTGGTTCGGAATCTGCTTTATTGTTTCCATTGTTTGGTTGGTCTGTGTTCAGTTCAATAGCCACTGTGTCCTTGATGGTTTGCAATTCGAGAGGTGTGAGACGATTGTTCTTGGTAATAACTCTTTTTTGGTCTATTACTCTCTGTTCTGAAACAAGTAATTGCAGATGTGGATATTCGGTCAAGAAAAGTCTGTGCAGTTCCGGTCTGTACCCCGATGTTATTGTTTCGAGTTTGGTGGCGGTGTAGTAACAGCGCATCACCGTCCTATTCATGTCATCCGTCCACTTTAACCGCTGTCTTGGTTTTCCAGCCTTGGTAGAAGCGCGCTGTCCTTGCAAAACACACGGGCCCTGGCCTGGCTTTGGTGGTTGTGTTTGTCCCGTATCTACGTCGGTTGCGCTTGGGATTGATGTTGGTGGGTCCAAGCGGCGAGTGACTCTCTTCTCAGTGATTTCTTTGTCAGGTTTTGTGTTTTCATTACAGCAAACGCATGGCGTGTTCGTTGATTCCTGTGGTGCAACTCATGCGCTGCTGTGATTTTCCCGCCTTGGTGGGTGTCGGCTTAGTCGCCGACACAACACTTTTGGCAGGTCCATTTTCGGTTGCCTGGTCTTCATCGTTTTGGTCGAGCTGCCATTTCCCGCGACGTCCTCGACCGTTACGTCGCTCGCCCGATGCTTCTTTTCTTGGTCTGTTGTTCTCTGGAATGTTTTCAATGTTTTGTGGTGTCAGAAGCTCAAAGTGTCCCGACATTGGGTTGCCTGTTAGTAGAAGGTAAATGGTTTTGTTGTATTTTCCCGTGCTTATTATTGTTGGTCTGTCCGTAAAAGTTATTTTTGTATGTCTTGTTCTTCGTTGTTTTGAGAAGATATGAAAGTTGCTATTTTGTGTTTCCGAGAGGGCAAGTATCTCTAGGCTCGTTCCATAGGTGCCATTTTTCCTCATATAATTATAATGGTTATTGAAGTCTTTTATATCGTCGACTTCAATTAATGAAAATGTGTGAAGTTCCGACCAGTTTTGTTGTAAATATCTTAGAGCAACCTCTCGGAGTTTCTCATGATGGTTTTGGTGGCCATATAACTGTAAGCTAACTGCACGGAAAAGGCAATTTCCATCACCTACAATGTCGGATCTAGTAAAACTATCGGGAGTAGTTTCGACTGAGGCGGTTGTTTGGTTCGTCTGTAGTTGTTGTTGTTGTGGTGTTGCTGTAGCTTTATTATTATTATTATTACAAAAAGTTCTTCTTTCTCACATTTGATCAATGTGGTTCCATGTTTGGCTGACGGGCCAAAACCAAGTCAGCACAAACGCTATTACCATTCCGTATTAAGGAATGACCTGACAATGTTACATGTTTTCAAAATCACTGACTTCTGAATGTTTCTGTGTATGTCTGTGTTGAGTCCTAATTGCACTAAATGTGGTGTGAATGTTATTGGTGTAAGGCCTGTGGCTGATATAATGAAGGGGACAATGATGACTTTTTCTTGTCTCCATAGCCTTTTTATTTCCGTTACAAGGTCTGTGTATTTGGAAATTTTTTCTGTGTATTTCGCTTGGATATTTGTGTCGTTGGGGACAGCTATGTCAATCAGATAGGTAACTTTTCTTTTTTTGCACTGAAAAGTAATATCGGGTCTATTGGCGGAGACTGTTTTATCTGTATGGATACCGATATCCCAGTAGAGCTTGTAATCTTCATTTTCAAGTATGGATGTTGGCGTGTATTTGTAGTAGGGATCTGTGTTTTCTTTGAGTCTGTATGTTGTGGCTAGTGCTTGGTGAACCACTTTGGCAGCTGAATCATGCCTGGCTGTGTACTCCGTTCCGGCCAATATTTTACATCCGCTCGTTATGTGTTCGATCGTTTCTTTCTGCTGGTGGCATTTCCTACATCTGTCCTCTGCAATAGTCGGGTCTTTGATGATATGCTTTTGGTAGTTTCTGGTTAATATGACTTTATCCTGGATGGCAAGTAAGAAGCCTTCAGTCTCAGGGAATAGCTGCCCATCCCGTAACCAGGTGTATGATTGTTTTTTATTTTATTATTATTATGATTGTTTTTGTTTTTCTTTCTCACGTTTGGTCAACGTGGTTCCATGTTTAGCTGACGGGCGCAAATCAAGTCAGCACAAACGCATTACCATTGTGTATTAAGGAATGACCTGACAATGTTACATGTTTTCAAAATCACTAACTTCTGAATGTTTCTGTGTATGTTTGTGTTGAGTCCTAATTGTACTAAGTGTGGTGTGAATGTTGTTGGTGTAAGATTATTATTATTACAAAAAAGTTCTTCTTTCTCACATTTGGTCAATGTGGTTTCATGTTTGGCTGACGGGCGCAAACCAAGTCAGCGCAAACGCATTACCATTGTGTGTTAAGGAATGACCTGACAATGTTACATGTTTTCAAAATCACTGACTTCTGAATGTTTTTGTGTATGTTTGTGTTGAGTCCTAATTGTACTAAGTGTGGTGTGAATGTTGTTGGTGTAAGGCCTGTGGCTGATATAATGAGGGGGGCAATGATGACTTTTTCTTGTTTCCATAGCCTTTTTATTTCCGTTGCAAGGTCTGTGTATTTGGAAATTTTTTCTGTATATTTCGTTTGGATGTTTGTGTAGTTGGGGACAGCTATGTCAGTTAGATAGGCTTTTTCTTTTTTGCATTGAAAAGTAATATCGGGTCTATTGGCGGAGACTGTTTTATCTGTATGGATACTGATGTCCCAGTAGAGTTTGTAATCTTTATTTTCAAGTACGGATGTTGGTGTGTATTTGTAGTAGAGATCTGTGTTTTCTATGAGCTTGTATGTTGTGGCTAGTGCTTGGTGAACTACTTTTGCCGCTGAGTCATGTCTGGCTGTGTATTCCGTTCCGGCTAATATTTTACATCCGCTTGTTATGTGTTCGATCGTTTCTTTCTGCTGGTGGCATTTTCTGCATCTGTCTTCTGTAATAGTTGGGTCTTTGATGATATGCTTTTGGTAGTTTCTGGTTAATATGACTTTATCCTGGATGGCAAGCAAGAAGCCGTCTGTTTGCGGGAATAGCTGCCCATCCCGCAACCAGATGTATGATTGTTTTTTATTTACGTGGTCTTGTTCTATGTGGTATGTGTGTTTTCCGTGGAGTGTTTTTTCTGACCACGTTTTCATCTTTTCCTGTTGTAATTGGGTGTGACTGTGTGTATCTGCTGGGTGGTCTACCCGGGATAAGTCGAGTGGGGTATAGTTTTTGTCTGCTTTGACTGTTGCTGTATGGAGGCTGGTTTGCTTGGTGTGAAAGAATTTCCTAAGTGCTTGTATTTGTTTTGTGTAATGATCTGATGTCTATAATTCCTCTTCCTCCTGCCTTCCTCTCGATGGTAAGTCTTTCTTTGCATGCGTTGGGGTGTAATTTCCTGTATTTGGTGAATTGAGATCGTATAAGGATGTGAATATTTTCTATGTCTGTTTCTGAGCTCTGTTTTGATGTGAGTGTGGTTGAGTTTGGTGCTTTGTTGGAAGCCTAGATATTTGTATGTTTCTTTGTCGAACATGTTATCGAGTGTTTCATTGTTGATGGTTTCTGTCTCATGGTGGTACTTCCATTGGCCTTTGTTGATGTGGAGCACGTTGCATTTACTTATACCAAATTCCATATTGACATCTAAGGTGAATATTTCTGTGATTTTGAGGAGTTCTTTCAGCTGTGTTTTTGTGGCAGCGTAGAGTTTTATGTCATCCATATATAGGAGGTGGTTTATTTTATGTTGATTCACTTTTCGGTGTCTGATATTGAAGCCATGCTCTGTTCTGTTTAGTATATTTAAGAGTGGATTGAGACAGAGGCAAAACCATAGAGCGCTGAGCGAGTCTCCCTGAAATATACCCCGTCTGATGTACAGCTCTTCTGTTTGGATGCGTTCGGTTTGTGTTTCTAGGCGTATGTTGGTTTTCCATGTTTTCATAATTTGCGCGAGAAATTGCCTGAGGTGTTGGTTGATTTTATAGATTTCTAGGGCTCTAATTAACCAGCTGTGGGGTATGGAGTCGAAGGCTTTTTTATAGTCTATGTAACCGATGTGAAGGTTTCTGTGTTCTTTTCTGCTTTGTCCCATAATCACGCTATCTATGATCAGCTGCTCTTTGCATCCTCGACTATTTTTCCTGCATCGCTTCTGCTCTTCTGTGAGAATATTGTTGTCTATTAGGTGTTGTTCTATTTTCTTGGAAATTGTGGCTGTGATGATCTTGTATAGGGTTGGTAGACAGGTGATAGGTCGGTAGTTTGACGGGTTTGTGGTGTCTGAACTTTTGGGTTTATTATTATTTTTTGTTTTTCTTTCTCACATTTGGTCAATGTGATTCCATGTTTGGCTGACGGGCGCAAACCAAGTCAGCACAAACGCATTACCATTGTGTATTAAGGAATGACCTGACTTCTGAATGTTTCTGTGTATGTCCGTGTTGAGTCCCAATTGCACTAAATGTGGTGTGAATGTTATTGGTGTAAGGCCTGTGGCTGATATAATGAGGGGGACAATGATGACTTTTTTCCTGTCTCCATAGCCTTTTTATTTCCGTTGCAAGGTCTGTGTATTTGGAAATTTTTTCTGTGTATTTCGCTTGGATGTTTGTGTCGTTGGGGACAGCTATGTCAATCAGATAGGTGACTTTTCCTTTTTTGCACTGAAAAGTAATATCGGGTCTATTGGCGGAGACTGTTTTATCTGTATGGATACCGATATCCCAATAGAGCTTGTAATCTTCATTTTCAAGTATGGATGTTGGCGTGTATTTGTAGTAGGGATCTGTGTTTTCTATGAGCTGTATGTTGTGGCTAGTGCTTGGTGAACCACTTTGGCAGCTGAATCATGCCTGGCTGTGTACTCCGTTCCGGCCAATATTTTACATCCGCTCGTTATGTGTTCGATCGTTTCTTTCTGCTGGTGGCATTTCCTACATCTGTCCTCTGCAATAGTCGGGTCTTTGATGATATGCTTTTGGTAGTTTCTGGTTAATATGACTTTATCCTGGATGGCAAGTAAGAAGCCTTCAGTCTCAGGGAATAGCTGCCCATCCCGTAACCAGGTGTATGATTGTTTTTTAATTACGTGGTCTTGTTCTATGTGGTATCTGTGTTTTCCGTGGAGTGTTTTCTCTGACCACGTTTTCATCTTTTCCTGTTGTAATTGGGTGTGACTGTGTGTGTCTGCTGAGTGGTCTGCCCGGGCTAAGTCGAGAGGTGTGTAGTTTTTTGTCTGCTTTCACTGTCGCTGTATGGAGGCTGGTTTGCTTGCTGTGAAAGAATTTCCTAAGTGTTTGTATTTGTTTTGTGTGTAATGATCTGATGTCTATAATTCCTCTTCCTCCTGCCTTCCTCTCGATGGTAAGTCTTTCTTTGCATGCGTTGGGGTGTAATTTCCTGTATTTGGTGAATTGAGATCGTATAAGGATGTGAATATTTTCTATGTCTGTTTGTGACCATTTGATGATACCAAATGAATATGTGAGTATAGGTATAGCGAACGTGTGATGGCTTTAGTGAGATTCTTAGAGTTGAGTTTTGTTTGCAAAAGTTTCGTCAGTCTGTTTTTGAATTCGGTTATTATTATTATTATTATTATTATTATAACAAAAAAGTTCTTCTTTCTCACATTTGGTCAATGTGGCTCCATGTTTGGCTGACGGGCCAAAGCCAAGTCAGCACAAACGCTATTACCATTATGTATTAAGGAATGACCAGACATGTTTTCAAAATCACTGACTTCTGAATGTTTCTGTGTATGTTTGTGTTGAGTCCTAATTGTACTAAGTGTGGTGTGAATGTTATTGGTGTAAGGCCTGTGGCTGATATAATGCGGGGGACAATGATGGCTTTTTCTTGTTTCCATAGCCTTTTTATTTCCGTTGCAAGGTCTGTGTATATGGAAATTTTTTCTGTGTATTTCGTTTGGATGTTTGTGTCGTTAGGGAAAGCTATGTCAATTAGATAGGTGACTTTTCCTTTTTTGCACTGAAAAGTAATATCGGGTCTATTGGCGGAGACTGTTTTATCTGTATGGATGCTCATGTCCCAGTAGAGCTTGTAATCTTTATTTTCAAGTATGGATGTTGGTGTGTATTTGTTATAGGGATCTGTGTTTTCTATGAGTTTGTATGTTGTGGCTAGTGCTTGGTGAACTACTTTGGCAGCTGACTCATGTCTGGCTGTGTATTCCGTTCCGGCTAATATTTTACATCCGCTTGTTATGTGTTCGATCGTTTCTTTCTGCTGGTGGCATTTTCTGCATCTGTCTTCTGTAATAGTTGGGTCTTTGATGATATGCTTTTGGTAGTTTCTGGTTAATATGACTTTATCCTGGATGGCAAGTAAGAAGCCTTCTGTTTCAGGGAATAGCTGCCCATCCTGTAACCAGGTGTATGATTGTTTTTTATTTACGTGGTCTTGTTTTATGTGGTATCTGTGTTTTCCGTGGAGTGTTTTCTCAGACCACGTTTTCATCTTTTCCTGTTGTAATTGGGTGTGACTGTGTGTTTCTGCTGAGTGGTCTGCTCGGGATAAGTCGAGAGGTGTGTAGTTTTTGTCTGCTTTCACTGTCGCTGTGTGGAGGCTGGTTTGCTTGCTGTGAACGAATTTCCTAAGTGCTTGTATTTGTTTTGTGTGTAATGATCTGATGTCTATAATTCCTCTTCCTCCTGCCTTCCTCTCGATGATAAGTCTTTCTTTGCATGCGTTGGGGTGTAATTTCCTGTATTTGGTGAATTAAGATCGTACAAGGATGTGAATATTTTCTATGTCTGTTTGTGACCATTTGATGATACCAAATGAATATGTGAGTATAGGTATAGCGAACATGTTGATGGCTTTAGTGAGATTCTTAGAGTTGAGTTTTGTTTGTAAAAGTTTCGTCAGTCTGTTTTTGAATTCGGTTTCTGAGCTCTGTTTCGATGTGAGTGTGGTTGAGTTTGGTGCTTTGTTGGAAGCCTAGATATTTGTATGTTTCTTTGTCGAACATGTTATCGAGTGTTTCATTGTTGATGGTTTCTGTCTCATAGTGGTACTTCCATTGGCCTTTGTTGATGTGGAGCACTTTGCATTTACTTATACCAAATTCCATATTCACATCTAAGGTGAATATTTCTCTGATTTTGAGGAGTTCTTTCAGCTGTATTTTTGTGGCAGCGTAGAGTGTGTGTCATCCATATAGAGGAGGTGGTTTATTTTATGTTGATTCACTTTTTGGTGTCTGATATTGAAGTCATGCTCTGTTCTGTTTAGTATATTTGAGAGTTTATTGAGACAGAGGCAAAACCATAGAGCGCTGAGCGAGTCTCCCTAAAATATACCCCGTCTGATGTACAGTTCTTCTGTTTGGATGCGTTCGGTTTGTGTTTCTAGGCGTATTTTGGTTTTCCATGTTTTCATAATTTGCGCGAGAAATTGCCTGAGGTGTTGGTTGATTTTATAGATTTCTAAGGCTCTGATTAACCAGCTGTGGGGTATGGAGTCGAAGGCTTTTTTATAGTCTATGTAACCGATGTGAAGGTTTCTGTGTTATTTTCTGGTTTGTACCATAATCACGCTATCTATGATCAGCTGCTCTTTGCATCCTCGACTATTTTTCCTGCATCCCTTCTGCTCTTCTGTGAGAATATTATTTTCTGTTAGGTGTGTGTGTTCTATTTTCTTGGAAATTGTGGCTGTGATGATCTTGTATAAGGCTGGAAAACAGGTCGGTAGTTTGACGGGTTTGTGGTGTCTGTGCTTTTGGATTTAACGTATGTTATTCCTTGTGCAAGGAAAGTGGGAAATGTGTGTGGTTGTAGAATGGCTTTGTTGATTTGGTGTGTGAGTGCTTCGTGTGTGGTGGTAAAGTGTTTGTACCAGAAGTTTTGTATATTGTCTATTCCAGGACATTTCCAGTTGTGTGTGCGTTTGATAGTTTCTGCAATTTCTTTTGTATTTAATCTGGAATTTTCTTGTTCTGTCACATGTTTATGTTTGTCTTCTTTGGCTTTGATCCAGGGGTGCTATTATTGTGTAGTTTGGGTTCTGACCAGATACTTTCCCAATAATCTGTGAGTTCTTGTTTGTTTGGTGGTTCAGTCACTGCTGTCTGCTTGTTGTACATAGTTGTCCGGTAGAACTGTTTTTCGCTCCTTCGGAAGAGGTTGTTGGTGCCTTTCCACTCGTTTGATTCTTTGTATCTTCGAAGTCTTGCGGCATATAGAGATAGTTTTTGTTTCAAGGTATGAAGGATTTCTGGCAGTGTTCTGTTGGAAGACTTAGATTTAATCTTGGTTACCCCCTGTGTGACACGTTTGGACGTGTTCCCGCTTATAAACTGGGTAAGATGTCCTAGATCTCTCCTGATGTTATTGATTTTGTTTTCTATTCTTATTTGCCATTTGTTTGTGTGTGAGTGTGTGTGTTGCCATTATTATTATTATAATTACTATAATTATATAGCCTGGCCAGAGAACATATGTATAAATTAAAAAAAAATAGCACGGAAATCAGATAAGTAGTTTTCGAGTGATAAGCGCACTAACGGATACACAGACAGACAGACAGAGAGACGTTGCATTTTATATATAGTGTATTCTTTGTTACATGCTATTGTTCCATATTTAACGGTTTAGGCAGCGTGTCGCAAGAGAACGCGCTAGCAGCAAATTTTTTTTCGACTTGATTTACTATTGTCGTCACTGCTTAATCCTTATGTTACCTAACGTAGTAAAGTATATCATGTAACCTCGCCATGGAACATATTTTATTAAAAAAAAGCACTTAAATCAGAGAAGTGTTTTTCGAATGATAAGTGCACTAACGGACAAACAGACAGACAGACAGAGAGACGTTTCATTTTATATATATATAATAGAAGATTATAGATAACCTGGCCAGAGAACAAATGTATGAACTAAAAAAAAAACATGTATATCGGATAAGTGGTTCTCAAGTCATAAGGGCACTAACGGACAGACAAACAGAGAGACGTTGCATTTTATATATAGTGTATTCTTTGTTACATGCTATTGTCCCATATTTAACAGTTTAGGCAGCGTGTCGCAAGAGAACGCGCTAGCGGCAAATTTTTTTTCGACTTGATTCACTATTGTCGTCACTGCTTAATCCTTATGTTACCTAACGTAATAAAGTATATCATGTAACCTCGCCATGGAACATATGTATGTTTTTTTAAAAAAAAAAGCACTTAAATCAGAGAAGTGGTTTTCGAATGATAAGTGCAGTAACGGACAAACAGACAGACAGACAGAGAGACGTTTCATTTTATATATATAATAGAAGATTATAGATAACCTGGCCAGAGAAAAAATGTATGAACTAAAAAAAAAGGATATCGGATAAGTGGTTCTCAAGTCATAAGGGCACTAACGGACAGACAAACAGAGAGACGTTGCATTTTATATACATTATATTCTTTGCTATATGATATTGTTCTATATTTAATTGTGTAGGCAGTGTATTGCAAAAGAACGCGTTAGCGACAAACTTTTTTCTGACTTGATTCGCTCTTACTGTCACTGCTTATTCCTCATGTTACCTAACATAATAAAATATATCCTACTACCTGGCCAGAGAATATGTATGTGTTTTAAAAAAAAAGCACCTAAATCGGATAAGCGGTTCTCGAGTGATAAGCGCACTAACGGACAGAGAGACATACAGAGAGACGTTGCCTTTTATATATAATATAGATGAAAGCCTAAATGCTGAGATGCAGTTCCTTCAATATTAAGTTTATTTGATTGTGCCAACATTATTTTACACCAGTGTTGATATTTCCAAATCATTGCCTAACAAAATACTATTATAATTTTATTGATTTAAAACTCTAGGATTTTATTACATTTTATATGGAATTTAGTTTTCTCATAATTACTATGTTCGCTTGTAGATATAAGTTCTTTTCAGATGCTTATTTTAACGAAAAATACAAATAAATATACATTTCGAGAAACAGATCAATTAACGTTAAAACGGTTGCTTCTTTAATCTATTGCAACTAATTTACTATTCCTTACTATGTGGTATAGCTTCTTTTTATTATGCTATAGGTTTTTGATTTACCACGTGTACTCATTAGAAAAGCATAAATTACTATTGTTGAATTACCAGTTCTAAATGTACAGCTTTTAGAAATTTATAAATGGAAAAACTTTATGAAAAAGAACTTAGAGCAGATAAATAAAAAAACTTAAATCAATCACCTAGACTATCGCAAATTCAAGACCTACACCGACAAGTAAGCGATACACTCACTAATAAAAACTATAGAATCCTGAGGTTTTGTAAATAAAGGAAAAATCCCAGATAATCGCAGGGACGTCTAGATTACACCAATACATAAAAAGGCGGTAGTAAAGATTCCAATAACTACGAGTGGGTTTCATGCGCCTGTACTTTCGGCATGCTATGAAAATATAATGAAAAGCCTTATCGAGGATAAATAACGGTCAATTGAACTGCTTCTTCTGGATCTAACAAAGTTCTATGATACCTTCCTATATGTAAATATGTACCATTAATAAGAGCAGATTTTACCATATTATAAGTCAAGAAAAAAACTGTGTAGTAAGGGTGCATGCAAAAAAAAAATAAATGCGCCAAAATTGCCTTTTGGCGAAAATCGACACAAATGCGAGAGTATTTTGCTGGTTTGTATTCATGATAAAAACGTACTCCGATATTTTTAAATTTCTTCAAGTTTTATGATCCCTAGATCACAAAAACATATTGTCTCATCAATCTGTCAGTCGGTTAACAGATAACTCCCGAACGAAATAAGATACCGATTTCAAATTTAATACACATGTAGTACTTGATATGGGGATGAAGCCTGTAGTTTTTAGAAAATATCACTAAAGGAGAAGGGGGCGAAAGAGGTGATGTTTTTTGATTATTATTTTAAATTATTATAAGTATTTTTCTTAGTTTATAATGAACAAACTTTAAGCCAATTTTTTTTGTAGTTAAACATATAAATGAAAGTGTTAAGGGGTAACACCTCAGTGGCGAGCGAAAATCAAGGGTTTTTGCAATTTTTTTTTTTTTTCATGTGGAAGGGAAAGTAATTGAATAAAAATACTTAAGGATATTATGAGGCATATTTTTAAGTATAGAAAAAAAAAATTTAATTATATTATAAAATGGTAGCAATAAAGCTGTTCTTATAAGATATCTTGAAGTGAAGAGGCTCCACGACACGCAGTAGAACTGCCGCAAATTTGAATCTGGAGAAACAAAAAAATTATCTCTTTAGCTACATCATATTAGCTAGAGAAATACGTAGAGGATTTTGAAAATATTGATTTCTGTGAAAACGGCAAGCACTCGAAGCAAAAGTTCGATTTTTGACCCAAAAAAATTATAGTTGTTTCTTTGTAAAAAAGGGTATAATCAATTTATTGAAAATCCCCTAGGTATTTCTCTTTGAAATGTTATTTTAAAGATATATTTAAAATCTGGAGTGAATAAAATGAAAATTGTTCGAGTTATGCTGCGTGCCCTTTCGAAAAATCGTATTTCCAGAAAAACGTGTTCAAAGTTTTAAGTCACATTATTTATATCAAAAAATGAAAATTTTGAGTGTTTCAAATTTTTTTGCCATTAGTCTGCAATCCCAGCTCCATAAAGCTGTCCTTCATAGCTTAAATTTTCGTCTTCATTTTCATTTCTTATCGATTTTAGTTCGGCGCTAGCTTCTAATGCCGCATCCATCAGTGACTCCTCAGCGCGCTTAATTCGAGTAGCATTGTCTTCGGAGCAAAAACTATAGGACTGGCAGCTAATAGTTAACACCAATACTGTCATTATTTTTAAAATATTTGTTAGACCATCATTAAAAATACATACAGCAATATCAGTTGCTACATTAAATACCTTTTTCTCACATGAGTAGATCTTAGAAGCTAGACTTCAAATAGCATTACTAAAACTTTCGTAGCTATTTTGTGTATATCCTCCCAAGCAACGTGTAAACAACTCGTCATCTGCAAAGCTATAGATTGGATTCTCGGTCTTTTCCAGCAGATCGTTAATGTAAGTGAGAAGAGAGTAGGAGACAGTATGGAGCCTTGAGGTACACCGGCGTTGATAGTGAAGGTTTTAGAGAGAAATCCGTCGACTGCCACTTGTAAAGAACGCTCTCTGAGGAAACATGAGAGCCACAAACAGAACTTTTCAGACATACCACAAGAGCGTAGCTTAGCCAACAGCCCATCGTGCCAAACACGGTCGAATGCCTTGGATATGTCAAGAACAACCGGTCGAGATTCTCCAATGTGTTCAATTGCGTTGTTCTTAACGTGTGCTACATAAGTCAGAAGATCTCCTGTTGATCTATTTTTACGAAAGTCATATTGGTGATCGCTAATATTATTGAATCCTTCCAGATATTTTAGAAGATGCTGATTGATAGCTTCTTTCATGACTTTCGATATTATTGAAAGCAGTGGGATTGGTCGGTAGTTATTTGGCAAGGTCTTCTTGCCTTTTTTAGGTATCGGCTGAACTGTGGCACATTTCCAGCAAAAAGGAAATATTCCCTTTCTGTAGGATAGGTTGAAAAGTCTACAGAAAACTGTTGTTAATTCCCTCGCACAGTTTTTGAGAGCTATGGTAGGTATTCCGTAAGCGCCAGAAGCTTTTTTGGTGTCTAGCTTCATTAAAGTACGTTTTATAATACGCTGTCTGAAGACAATATTGGACATCCTTGGCTGCACTATGGGATTAGTAGATGGTGTTTTTCTTTGGAAAACGACAGTAGAATGTGAAGCAAAGAGTTCAGCCAATAAGTTCGCTTTCTCAACAGTTGTGGCAATAGAATTATCTGGCTGTGTGGGTGGTGGTATGGCGGATTTGATGAAATTTTGACTAGCTGCCTTAGCGACTGACCAAAAGGACCTGGAATTGTCAGGACAAGCGAGAAGTTTGTTTCTAATTCGTTGATTGTGTGCCCCCTTGGTCTCGTCGATAATTTCTTTGCATCTGTTCCTGGCATGAACAAAGGTGTTACGGTTTATGGTGTTAGGATTTTCACGCCATTGTCGGTAGGCAAGAAGTTTAGAAGCAACAACTTCTTTGCATTTTCGGTCAAACCAAGGCTTGCCGTTGGAAAAGCATTTCTTCAAAAAAGGGATGTAAGCCTCCATACCGGCCAAGATAACATCGGAAACCTCCCTGGCTCAGTCAGATGGGTCGTCGCAGTTTAGGATACTCGATGTCGAAAGTAGTTTATGGTCAACAACAGATCAAGAAGACTGGCGAACTCTCTGCCTCGATCAGGGATCCGTGTTGGTTCGTCAATAAACTGAGTTAAGCCGCAACTGATTCAAAATGATTCGCCTTCACGACCTTGCTCATCGGTAGTATGTGAATATTTAAGCCAGTTGATGTTGTGGACATTAAAGTCACCCAGGATGGCAATTTCGGCATTTGGATAGTTAATTTGTAAATGATCGATGCTGTCTGCAAGAGAAGCGAAAAGTGTTCTAAAGTTAGTATCACTTGACGGTCGACAGAAGATACAGATGAACCTTGTAGATCACTGAGTCGTTATTATTAACCATATAACATCAAAGTTTGGGGGCTCCAGAGCCTCTCCTCGTTGACCAGAGGAGTCGTTTCTGACAAAAAGACACACTCCAAAGTTACGCCTAAATCGGGAATAGAAGTCGTACCCAGGATAAAAATAGTTGACTCTGCTGGTCGATGAACTGACCTTGGTTTCACAGAGAGCGAGTACATGAGGTTTATTTGATTGCAGGTGTTGGTGCACTGAATTTATGTTCGAGTTTAAACCTCGTATGTTCCTAAAATCCATTTTGAAATTCTGATCTCTGCCCCCACCCGGAGATCCGAACGGGGGGCTATTTTGCCTCCGGAATTTTTTGTATTCAGGTGCCTCCCCATGCTATTTGATCCCACAGTCCGGGATATCGACACAGCCACGAAACGTTAAGCAACTTCACGTAGCCTAAGCCGATGCGATGGTATCACACCGGGCGATGCTGGTGGGATCTGGGCATCTGCCATCTAGGTTGTTCTTTTAGTCGCCTCCTACGACAGGCAGAACGTACCGGGAGAGATATTCTATCCCGCTCCCCCACGGGGCGGGGGAATTAATTCGATGATTTGACTTTATTTTTAAAAATTTTTGAATATGTAATTTTGTTGTTTTTTTATACTATTTTTTTCTATTGTAAACATGTTCCAAATTCGCCGCTATATTTTTTAGACATAATATTTGGTATTTTGAGCCAAACTGGAGTTACAGTGGGGGCACACAGGTTATGGTCTCATAGGTCATATAAAGCAAAAGCACCGTTAAGATTTCTACTGGTACTTTTAAATACATTGTAACATTCATTTTTTCCTAGATTTTAAGAGTATGAAATGTTACTGATTTTTGGCTTTATATTGTACTTCTTTTCATCTTTGTATCGAGCAGTGTATTTCGCAGAATTTTCTAGCCGCTCGTGATACAGTGTGCAGTGCGGGTTTCCGACCGAATCTATCGAATTCGTAGTACGCCGCGATTGGTGAAATGTTTGTTTCCCGGAAGTCGGCCATTTTAGAGACAGAGTTCTCACGGCTTATTTAAGGGTCCGGAGAACGCGGGATCTAGGCTTTTTTTTCCATCGAGCCGCCGAGAAGGCTTATTCTCATCAAGCCGCAGCCAGGCTTTGCCCATCAAGCCGTAGTAGAGGCTTCTGACAATATTTACGAGAGCCAAATTAAGTACGAGTTTTTAACGTAAAGCCGTAGTGGGCTTAGTGTGTTTTTTTACATGGAGTAGCCGAAGTAGGCTCTTCTCATCGTGAAGTCATACTGAAAATAAGTGATGGAATGTGTGAAATCGGTTTTGTGTTCCATTGAAGGCCTAGAAGCCCGTAGGAAAACCGTAAGTCACCAGAACATACATCAGTAGATCTATTTCCCGCAAATAAGTGTTTTAACATCAATTTGAACTGATAAATCGTGAAGTGAATATCACGACTCTTTGATTTCGGGTGTAGTAAAGTTTTGGAAGTAAAATGTCTGATTTAGGAACTCTACTTTTAATAACTACTTTTTAGGCTAGAATTTTTGTAATTCTTAAAACTGCAAGGGTTGGAACTTTTATTTTAGAATCATGAATAAATTTTCTTTTTGTTGATTAAAGCTAGTGTTTCACTGTACACCTATCTTTCTTTTCAGGATAAGAAGGGTTGTACCAGACTGATTCTTTTATTTAACAACTGTATAACACTTCAGTATTTTTTCATTTTTTTAGCTGAAATTAGATCCTTTCTATTTTAAAATGAATGGTGCCCAAAAAGAGTACAACTAAAGTTTTTAACCATAAAAAAAATAATTCCAAAAAGACGTACAACAATTATCTCTTACCCATATTTCTCTACCAAGGAAAACTGAGCTAGTGTTTGTTTAATTTCTTTAGTTCTTTTAAAATCTTTATTCACTCAATTCATTCTCAGAAATTAAAAAGGGGCTGCAAGAAAATTGCTGGGACAAAAACAAATTTTGCACGTAACGAAATGACGCTGTCAACGCGGGGCTTTTGGAATTTTATTTTTTAAAGGGTTCAGTGTACTAGCTTTCGAACAAAGTAAAAACTTTTCAGATATTTTTATTTCATAATATTTATTAAACGAAACTACACTATAGCAATAAGACAAAAGCAGGAAATTTGAAGGAATATTTATTTCAATTTATCTGATGGTGGTATAGATATTTGAATTTTGTCAATTGACTCTAATTTAAGTGATCCCTACTTTTTTCTTAAAAGCTAGCTTTATAGTTCAGATTGGCGGATGTGCTGGTCTACTTTAATTTTTGCACTGTTAGATTTATTTTGCGGTTAACCGAAGAAAAAACTGTACTTTTTTTTCTCACCGATGTTTTGCATGAATATTAAAAATACTTTGTTTATACGAAACGGTATTTAGAGATTTTTTTATAGGAAATTCTTAAGATATTTAGTAAAGGAATTTTAATACAAGGCGATACTTAGAAATTTTTTTGAAATTGTTGAAGATTTTTTAAATGTTTGGTAAAGAAGTTTACATATTTTAGTTGTCTTTACATGATTTTATTTTGACTATTGGGAGCACAGGAAAAATATTTTTACGACTTTTTAAACAATTCTTTTAAATTTTATAATCTAAATACATTTATCATGGAAGCCTTCAATTTTAAAGTCAATCACCTACTGGAATATGAATTAGACTATGAACTGAAAATCCGTCGTACTTTCTCAGAACGTCCGGTCGCGGATAAAAGAAAGATTCTAACGAGGATCTTATGTAAAGAAATTAATGAGCTCGGGAAAACGATAAAGTTAGGGGATGACACTCTGTCTATTAAAGAAGAAACGGCTGGTATCGAAAAGAGTTTAAATTCTATCCAAAACTTAATCGATAGTTATGACGGCGATCCAAATGATTCACTTGTACACCGGGTTAAGTCACGTTTATCGCATGTAGCGGGTCGCGTACAAAGAGTTCCCATGCCGGATGACGAAGAGGAAGCGTCGAAGTTTTCCAAATATGTTCAAGAAACAATAGCTACATGTGTACTCATGGAAGCAAATCTTGCAGAAAAGATAGCTCCTGGACTTGAGTTACCACAGTTGCCTATTACAACCCCAGTCATAAATGTACCAGCTCCAATCGTGAATTGCGCAGCCAGAAATATTCCTGTCAGCGAATGGCAATTGAAATTTAATGGAGACTCAAAGAGACTCTATTCTTTTTTGGAGAGGCTGACTGAAATAGCTCAAGCTAGGAAAGTATCGGAAGATGAACTTTTCAGCTCTGCTGTTGAATTCTTCACTGGCGATGCCTTCATTTGGTTTAGAAGCCAAAAATCAAGTGTCAACGACTGGCATTCCTTGGTAGATAGGCTAAAGAAGGACTTCTTGCACTGTGATGAGGATAAAGAATTGTGGTCGGAAATAAAGAGGAGGCGACAAAAGAAGAATTAGTCCACTGTGATTTTTATCGCCCACATGGAATCTTTATTTGGTAGGTTATCCACCAAGCCTCTGGAAAGTACCAAAGTTAAATTTATACGTAGGAATATTCTGCCTAGCTTCGTCAATCGGTTAGCTCTACTAGATATTAATTCGGTAGCCGAACTCGCCGGGTTATGTAGAAAACTTGAAGAGTCCGATTATTTGTTGGAAAAGAGCAGACCAAAGGGCGAAACTAATATACATCAAGTAAAGTATAATCCAAATGGCCGAAGTGGAGTCTCGACAAGTAAAGTTGGGAATTTAAATCGGAACTCTAGGAGTAACCAGAAAACGGGTAAAAGAAAAGATAGTGATTCTAAAATTAGCGACACTGCAGCTAAAGTGAATGACAGGTCGGTTTCACCTAAGGCAATTTTCACGTGTTGGAATTGCAAAGGTCCGAATCACACTTACCAAAGTTGTACAGCACCGAAGAGGGTATTTTGTTTCAAATGTGGAACAACTAGTGTGAGACTAGCATCATGCCCCAAATGTACAAAAAACGAGTAAGGACGGTATATTACCGAGGCGGATACACTAAGTCCAACAAAAAAGCCTCTAAACATTCGGCTAAGTCACAAGCTCACGTTAGCAGTATAGCCCCTAATCCAAAACGTTCTAGAAATACGGATGGACAAAAATATTCCAATAGATCAGAGTGGACTAAATGGTTACAAAAAGTTTCTGATTTTTTAAAGTCTAATAAAAATTCTCCTTCTCAAGTTAAAACTCCTGCTTCTCCAAATGATCACATGTCTCCTTTATTCGTGCATAAATATTTAGATAACAGACCGCATATCAAGATAAATCTATTAGGTGTCCATTTCTCGGCTTTATTTGACTCTGGTGCAAATGCCTCCGTTGTAGGTCAGAATGGTATTAAAATTTTAAGTCGTTTAAGTATAAAAATATGCAATGTCAAAAATAGAAGAGTTGCCACTGCAGATGGCAGCCGTCTAAAAGTTTTAGGTACGGTTGAGTTGCCGCTAGTCTGCAATGGCCATTGTTTAGTAATCTCTGCTCTAGTAGTACCTTCTCTATCACATACTTTGGTTTTAGGATGTGATTTTGCACAAAAATTCGGAATTTTAGTAAATTTTAAAGATAATTCGTGGTATCCACAGTCTCTAGAAGTCAATTCTCATACAAGTTTTAAAGATTGTTATTCAGAAAGTTCTTTAGAAAAACTTTTTCTCGCGTCTATGTACCCTAGATGATCTCTCGCGGACGGAACGCTTAAAGGCACAAAAAGTAATAAGCTCTTTCAAGGAAATAAGTAGTAAAGATAGGTTAGGCCGAACGAATAAAATCACCATGTCTATAGATACGGCTGATGCCAGTACTGTAAAGACAAGGCCCTTCGCCATGTCTCCGTATATGTCAAAAGTATTAAATTACCGAAAATCGACAGAATTTTGACATCACTCAGGAATGCTAAGTATGTATCCTCGATAGACCTTAGAAAGGCTTTCTGGCAAATTCCTTTGGACAAATCCTCTAAGGAAAAGACCGCTTTTGCAGTAGTAGGCCGAGGTCTATTTCAGTTCGTCACTATGCCGTTTGGCCTAAAGAACGCTGCTCAAACTCAGCAACGTTTAGTGGACGCTATATTTGGTCCGAAATATGAGCCACATATTTTTACCTATCTCGGTGATATTGTAGTAACATCGGAAGACTTCGAATCGCATATTCGCTTACTTAAAGAAGTAAAAGATAAATTGAAAGAGGCCGGACTGACGATAAATTTGAGCAAATGTGATTTTTTTTTCAAAACTTCTCTAAAGTTTTTAGGCTATATTCTAGGCTCAAATTCCTTGCGTACCGATCCGGATAAAGTAGCAAGCATGGTTAATTATGCGAGACCTACTAATACTACGGAAGTTAAGCGTTTCGTAGGAATGTATTCATGGTAAAGACGTTTTATTGAGAATTTTTTCTACCCTGTTGTCGCCTATTAATGATCTTTTGAAAGGACGAAAAAAAGGACAATCGATAGATTGGACAAAGGCAGCCGAAGAATCTTTTATATAGATTAAAGAGCTATTGGTTTCAGCTCCCATTTTATCCCAACCAAATTTTTCCCAACAGTTTTATATTTCTAGTGATGCTTCTAATACCGGTTTAGGGGGCGTCCTAACACAGAAAATCAATGGTGAGGAAAGAGTGATAGCATATGCCAGTAGAACTTTATCAAGGGCTGAACGTAACTATTCGGTTGTTGAAAAAGAATGTTTAGCAGTACTCTTTAATATCGAAAAGTTTAGACCTTACATAGAAGGTGTTCCTTTCACGGTCATAACAGATCATTATAGTTTATTGTGGCTTAATTCTATTAAAAACCCTAGTGGCAAACTAGCGCGTTGGGCGATTAGGCTGAGACAACATACGTTTAATTTAATTCATAGAAAAGGAGTCCACAATGTTATTCCTGACGCTTTGTCAAGAATCCCAGATCATACAGTGGACGAAAACAGTCTTAATGCACAGATTGGCGTAAGAATTGATACAGTTGATATAGATCGCATTGATCCATGGTACGATAATTTACGGCAGCAAATTAAAGAATTTCCTCAAAATTTTCCGCAGTGGAAGGTGGAAAATGATATGATTCGTGTACAAGTTTATCCCAAACCAGTTGCCTTTAAAAGTTAATGTACCCGAGTGGAAAATACTAGTTCCTAAACCACAGAGAGAGGAAATTATAGACATGTGTCACACTCCTCCTACTTCTGGTCATTTTGGTTTTTATAAAACTCTTCACAGGGTTCAGGAACAGTATTATTGGCCAAAAATGCGCTTTGATATCTTAAAGTTTGTGAGGACTTGTGAAGTATGTGGAGCGCAGAAATCTCCAAATACACTACCTATGGGACTGATGGGAAAAGAGAAAACGGTTAATTACCCTTTTCAAGTCATAGCAGCTGATCTAGTAGGCCCATTCCCACGTTCAAAAAAGGGAAATAAATGGCTTCTCGTGGTTTCTTGCTGGTTTACAAAGTATACCATGCTATTTCCTCTGAAAAGCTCTAAAGCTGAATATATAGAGAGAATTTTGGAAAATAATGTCTTTCTAATCCACGGTGTTCCATCGCTCTTGATATGCGATAACGGTACTCAGTTTACCTCTAAGAGTTTTAAGAGCTTAAGAGAAACTTATGGTTTTAACATCCGTTTTAATCCCGTGTACTCTCCACAATGTAATTTTGTTGAACGTAATAACCGAACAGTCGGTACCGCTTTAAGATGTTACGTTGATTCACATGACAATTGGGATAGCGACATTTCCAAAATTCAACAAGCTATAAATACCGCAAGACACGAAGTAACAGGGTTCACACCGTCTTTCTTAGTTTACGGCAGACATATACCTCTATCTGGATCGTATTATAAAAATTTAGATTTGGATGTCAATGTTGACAGCGAAATAATTCCGGGTAACAGGGGTGCGTACGCCGAAAATTTAAAGGGTTTAAAAGATATTTTCACCGATGTGCGTAGTAGGATACATAAGGCTTATGAACGGAACAGTAAGTCTTACAACCTTAGAAAAAGGGATTTTTCCTTTAAAATAGGTGATCACGTTTGGCGAAAAAATAAAATTCTTTCCAGTCGCTGCAAGCTGCAGCTGATAAATTCACATCTAAGTTGGTACCTAAGTATGAGCATTGCGTGATAAGAGAAAAGATTTCAGATTTAGTTTATGGCTTAGTTAATTTAGATGGGACTAAAGTAGGACGATGGCATATTAAAGACTTAAAACCATTCAATGGACCTAACCCTAGTGAAAGTTTGTCAGAAGAAGAATAGTTTATATTTACATTATCTTAATTGCTTTACTTTATTTTTTTTGATGTTGCTCTGTAGAGGTGACGACCTCGTTTTTTTTTTTGACTGTTATAGAAGTTGAGCAGAGTATAGCTTACTTTTATAGTTTTTTGCTAAGGTTTTGGGTACTGATCATATCCAAACTTAGATGTATGGTGGTTGATGTTTAGCATCGACTCAGCTGTTGCGAGCTTGCGAAAGAGTCACGCTCAGGATATATCATAAGACTGGTATGTCGGTGGTCGCCTGATTTGATTTGCTTATGACCCCAAATAATATCCAGTTCTTGACACTTGGAAGCGAAATTTTGATTAGAGGCAATCCAAAGTGGAGCTCGCGTGGTATGATGTTGAGTCAAAAGATTTTATGAGCAATTTCAAAGTTTGTTACCCGAGTGGGTGTATTTTTATTACCTTAATGGTATATTTTGGGTGCAATTAAGAGTAAATTGATTTTGGTTTATCCAGTAAGTTTAAGACTTGGATTAATTTGATTTAGATCTTCTTCTGAATTGACAAACTGAGGGTATTTTCTATTCTTTTCAGGGCCGTTTAAACGTTACCTTTGAGTCACTAATTTTTTAAATTTTTTTGCATAGACTCATAGGCGTATGATGAGTTTTTTTCGGTTTACTATCAGATTGAAAGGAAATTGAAGTCCTGCAGGAGAACTAAAGGCTAATCATTTACAGGAGACGAGAGCAGAGTAAGACAGTCGTTTCACAAAGAAATGATCAAAATCTGATACCGAGATGAGAACCTTTTCAAGAGTGGCTAAGCGCAGTGAAGGAAGATTCCTAACCGAATTTTTAGATTTTCAACAGATAATCTAGAAGTTTGGGCTGACAGAAAACGGTTATGCCTGATACCTGTAGCAGTTTCTTCTAGAGGCTATTGTCTAGGGAGACGATTAACACCATGATCGAATATTCTAGCTGTCAACGATGTTTTCTTCTTGTTTCTGATTAAGCTGGAAAAGCTCTTGTCGTCTTCAAAAGTTTTGTTGCATTGCCACCGAAAAATAGAGGAATTTTTGCTTCATGTAGCTTTTTAAGCTCATTTTCGTTTTTTGGAAATTTCCGTTAGAAGCTTGGTTAAGTTAACCTTGTAAACCTTAGGTTGTATCCCATGTGTTATCTGTTTTTACAGGCTGTGATGCACCGGGTGCTAACAGATGCCGTTACGACGTTTGGCAGGGAGTTAGTCTTCCTGAGGAACAGACTGATTGGAAGGGTAGTCTATGGGGGGCGAACGTTTGACCTTTGGGACCTTTAGAGGTTTTGTTACTCAATGGTTATTTCTATTTGAGCCAAAGGAGAGCCTAGCTACTGTAGTCGACCTCAGCTCCAATTAGCCTATTAGTGGTGACAGGTTGTTGGCAGTAGTGTGTTTCAGAACACCCTATTGAGTAATTTTTTTGACTTATGGTGGTGTGGTAGACACCGTTTTAGTTTAGTGGATGCTATAATCTACTCCCTTTTGTTGGTGGACACCAGGGTCACCATTTCCGTATTTTATTATCTCCACCTTTGAGTATATCGTGGTGAGGTGTTTATCTCCTGTTATGTGGGATGGATTAAATTTTTTCGTTGTTGTTCTAGGGCGAGACCAGTACACGAGGGTTCTTCATGCAACTTGAAGAAGCGCAATGCAGGTTAAGTTTTATATCTCTGTGTAGCCACCCTGAAGAATGACGGAGGGCGTTTTTTTTTTTCCGGCTCATGTTTCTAGGCAGATTTGCCACTTTGGTGCGATGTGCCGAAGATTTGATTAGCTTTTGCTAAGAGCTTTCACCAAGCTCAATATGGAGTTATCATAACCAAGAGTTTGGGATTTGAACTCCTGTATATGTTCCTGTATATGTTTCGGTGTGTATTGGTTGCCTGAGGGCATGTGCTCAAAATGAGTGATTTTGAGTCGTTTTGTTTATGGACTCCTATATATAAAATTGTGATTTTAGGGAGGTCCTATTTCGAGACTTGCTGTCTCATATAGTTATTTTGGGAATGTTTCCTTGAATGTTAGTTGCGCGCCGACTAATCATTCTGTTCTTTGTGAACATTGCTTTTGAAGCAGGATCATTCAGTTTAGTGAATTTTAGCTTTTATAGCTATTCACTGTGTTTAGAGTGAATTTTAGCTTTTATAGCTATTCACTGCGCTTATAGTGATATTGTTAGCTTTTATAGCTGCTCACTATGTTAATGGCGAGATTGTTCTTTTAGAACGCAGACTTTGTGTAGTCGAGGACTATTTACAGAGTGTTTTCTTGGCGAGGAGCCGAGGTTTTTTTCTGGCGATGTACCAGAATGTTTTCTTGGCGAGGAGCCGAGGCTTTTTCTGGCGATGTACCAGAGTGTTTTCTTGCCGAGGAGCCGAGGTTTTTTCTGGTGATATACCAGAGTGTTTTCTTGGCGAGGGGCCGAGGTTTTTTCTGGCGATATACCAGAGTGTTTTGTTGGCGATGAGCTGACGTGTTTTCTGGCGATTAACCAGAGCGTTTTCCCTGGCGATTTTTGCATGTCTGGATGTCTTAGGACGTCGACATTGCGCTGTAGAGTGCGATTATTTTCGGAGTGCGACTAGTAGTGATACTAGATTTGGAATGTTCTCTTAGCTGTGAGCTAGAGCATTGATGGCGATTTTTCCCCGAGCGTTTGTCTGGAGTTTCATCCAGATGTTTTTCTTAGCCTTGTGCTAAATGGTCTTACAAGACTTTCTCCTTTTAGTGTTAGTGTTTGCACTAGAATCATTTATTTTTTATTTTTCTTTATTTAAGAATTTTTCTAAATTTCTTTTGCTGAAATAGAAAATTTCCTGACAATCCTTAAACTATTTTAAGGGGGGTGTTCATATTTTGTTTCAGTTCACTTTTTTGATTTAGACAAGAGTCTAGACAAAGTTATATTTTTTTTTGTTTTGGTAACAGTAATAGAGCTGATTCTTTTATATAAGAAGACCACTATTGTTACTTTGAAAAGATATTTCTTATGTTCATGCAAGGATTTTTATTTACTTTTTGATGTACTTAACCTTAGTGCTTAATTAAGTTAAGTCTAGTTATAAGATTCTTGTGATCATGCAAACATTTTCATTTATTTTTCATTGTACTTATTAGTGCTTAATTAAATTAAGTCTAGTAGTAAGGTACGAAGATTGTAATTTTGTTTTAAGTTTTGACCTTAGTATTAAGTGACAGTGTAGCACTTGATACCTTTTTTTTTGATGAATAGGCTTAGTTTAATAGACTAGTGTAGTCTATTTCTTTTTGGAAGGGGGTAAATGTAACATTCATTTTTTCCTAGATTTTAAGAGTATGAAATGTTACTGATTTTTGGCTTTATATTGTACTTCTTTTCATCTTTGTATCGAGCAGTGTATTTCGCAGAATTTTCTAGCCGCTCGTGATACAGTGTGCAGTGCGGTTTCCGACCGAATCTATCGAATTCGTAGTACGCCGCGATTGGTGAAATGTTTGTTTCCCGGAAGTCGGCCATTTTAGAGACAGAGTTCTCACGGCTTATTTAAGGGTCCGGAGAACGCGGATCTAGGCTTTTTTTCCATCGAGCCGCCGAGAAGGCTTATTCTCATCAAGCCGCAGCCAGGCTTTGCCCATCAAGCCGCAGTAGAGGCTTCTGACAATATTTACGAGAGCCAAATTAAGTACGAGTTTTTAACGTAAAGCCGTAGTGGGCTTAGTGTGTTTTTTTTACATGGAGTAGCCGAAGTAGGCTCTTCTCATCGTGAAGTCATACTGAAAATAAGTGATGGAATGTGTGAAATCGGTTTTGTGTTCCATTGAAGGCCTAGAAGCCCGTAGGAAAACCGTAAGTCACCAGAACATACATCAGTAGATCTATTTCCCGCAAATAAGTGTTTTAAACATCAATTTGAACTGATAAATCGTGAAGTGAATATCACGACTCTTTGATTTCGGGTGTAGTAAAGTTTTGGAAGTAAAATGTCTGATTTAGGAACTCTACTTTTAATAACTACTTTTTAGGCTAGAATTTTTGTAATTCTTAAAACTGCAAGGGTTGGAACTTTTATTTTAGAATCATGAATAAATTTTCTTTTTGTTGATTAAAGCTAGTGTTTCACTGTACACCTATCTTTCTTTTCAGGATAAGAAGGGTTGTACCAGACTGATTCTTTTATTTAACAACTGTATAACACTTCAGTATTTTTTCATTTTTTTAGCTGAAATTAGATCCTTTCTATTTTAAAATGAATGGTGCCCAAAAAGAGTACAACTAAAGTTTTTAACCATAAAAAAAATAATTCCAAAAAGACGTACAACAATTATCTCTTACCCATATTTCTCTACCAAGGAAAACTGAGCTAGTGTTTGTTTAATTTCTTTAGTTCTTTTAAAATCTTTATTCACTCAATTCATTCTCAGAAATTAAAAAGGGGCTGCAAGAAAATTGCGCCCAACAGGGACAAAAAACAAATTTTCACAGGGTACAACATGCGTATATGAGGTAAGTAATGTAATAATTTTTCTATTTTAATTAAAGTATTTTCTTCTTTTCTTCCGACTTATAGCTAGGCACTATTGACTATTTTCGTTGTTTCTTGCTCTACAAATTGTCGCTCCATCTTTTTCTTGGACAACCCATTGATCTTCTTCCATTTGATGACTTGTCTCTTTCTATCCGTACTATCCTGTTGTTTGCCACTCTTCCTATGTGTTGATCCCATTCCACTTTTCTTCTTCTTATCCACTGGTTGATATTTTCTATATTACATGTGCGTCTTATGTCTTCACTCCTTTCTCTATCCCTCAGTGTGTTGTTTGGTTGATTCCAGCAACCTCTGTGTTATACATATGTCCAGTCTTGTTTTAGATGTGTAAGTCATGACCGATCATATTACGTTCTTGTATATTCTTGTTTTGGTCTCAACGGAGAGAAATTTATTTCCAAATATGGTATTATTGGGACACTCCACTATCCTATTAGCCTTGCTGACTTGATATTTTACTTCTTCCTTGACTTTTTCCATTCCCAGGTAATCGATCTCCATCACCTGTTCAATTGATTTATTTTCCACCACCAGCTTGCACCTGATCGGCTTTTTTGCTATTACTGTTGTCTTGGTTTTTTCAGTTGAGATTGACATACTAAATTATTTTGCTGCTATGTAGAATTCCTATAGCAGCCTTTGCAGATCGTTCTCGTTCTCAGTCATTATTATCGCGACATCTGCATAACATATAATTTTAAGTTTTCTGTTACCCATTCTATATACCTTATTTCTTTTGACATTCTTTATAATTTCATCCATACCAATATTAAATTGAAGAGGACTTAAAGAGTCTCCCTGCCTGATTCCAGATTCATAGTTGATTGGACCAAAGTATTTTTAAATATATAATTTATTATTATATTATATATAAAATAACTGTAATAAAAAAGATCATTAAGAAAGGAATTTAATTTTTAGGGTTCAATTATCAACTGGTGTAGAGATCATAGAGGTCACCATAAGTTCACTGGCACAAATGCAGATCCCCATAATGTAACTCGAGGGTTCTTTTTCTCTCATTTAGGGTGGACAATGACGAAAAAGCATCCTGACGTTGTACAAAAAGGAAAAGGTATCGACTTGTCTGATTTGTATAATGATTCATTTGTAAGATTTCAACATAAATACTACTTCTACTTGATGCCAGTAGCTTGTTTCATGCTTCCGGTTGCTGTTCCCATGTACTTCTGGAAGGAAACATTTGTAAATGCATACTGCATTAATATATTGCGATATTTGATAATTTTGCACAACACGTTGACAATTAATTCACTGGCACACAGATTTGGATATAGACCCTATGACAGGTTAGAATTTTATATATATTTATATTTATATATTTTAGTTTTGTGTACGATCTATTGTATCTTTTTATGATGTTGCGCCAGTACGTGAATAAATACTTCGAGTTTTATTCTCTCATTTGTCGATACTCATTCGAGTGATAGACTGACAAATGAAAAGATGGCGGGTAACTGCTGAAATATGAACTTTGTTCATTTTCAAAAATTAAAGCACGAACTAATAAATTAATAAGCAATAATTATAAATATAGATATGAAATATATGACAGAACTTTTTAAGAAAGAAGAGAACGAAACAGAACTGAGAATATCAGAGGTAGTAACAAGAAATGAATTTTCGATAAACAAAAAGATGTATTAGCTATTATTATAGCTAACTTAAAAATAGAAGAGGCTCAGACCAAGACGGTGTTTCTAACGAGTAGCTCAAGTACGGTGAAGAAAATCTGACTCAACAACTAACAATTCTAACAATCGACAAAACCTTTACCCGACATAAAATTGAAGATAAATGTATAACTAACACTACAATCTTGGTGTTAAGGGTAGTATATAATCACAGAGGGATAAACTTTTCAACTGCGATTTTCAAACTAAAAACGAAGATAATAAGAAACAAAATCAACGAGCAAGAAACACAGGATTTTAGATTAGTACGTCTTGTACGGCTATTGTTTTTATCATATCATATTGATTAAAATCCAGTAAACCAGAATTATTGTGGTTAATTAACTTAGACAAAGCCTTTTCTCAAATACAATTAGAAGATATCTCCTTTTCGAAAGACGTGTACCGCACAACATCATCAAAATAGTAAAAATATTTACTCAAAAATGACGTCATAGCCAAAATAAATAGTGAACTCATAAAGCCAATATCGGCAAAAAGAGGAATTGACCAAGAAGACTCCTCAAATGTACTAATGGATGAGATAACTGGACAAATTCATAACATAAAAAAATACTGTACTATGCTTACGATGTTGTGGTGACAACAAAGAACCAAGATGATCTTCAGAGGTTACTTTATCAATTTAAAAAAAAGATCCAAAAAAGTTTGAAAGATCACAATTAAGTGTACATTAATGTAAACAGAGGAAATCCGATACGAAATATCAAACACAAAATATATAGTTGAAATAACAGAAATGAAAATAATGGGCAGAACAGTGAGAAAGGTCCTATTCGTTGGAGAAAGAAGCGATAACATTAGACAAATATGTAAAATGGATAATATAAATTCCTAGATATCGCACAAAATACAATGGAACATCGCAAAAGGAGAAAATTTAGAATCATGAGAGATATGTCACCAATAGAAAGGAGAAACATGAGTAGGCTCTGAAAAAGTTAACAATGTAAGATAGGCGAAGGCGGTAATAAACAGACAATAGTGCCTATACAATACTGGAAGGAGAAAAAAATTTTGCACTAATCTGTACTTTAGATATTGCCTCTTATTTTATTCCGTATTGCAATTTATAATGTAAGTTAATTAAACAAACAATACTTCTTTAAGAGAAAAAAATATTTAATGTCAGTTAAAAATAAACAGAAAAGGTATAGTGCATCAAAAAGTATAGGAGATCCAAGAAAAATAGATAAACTCCAGGCATAACGTCTCTCACTTACTAACCTACGACGAACCATGCTTCGCTCTACTACATAGTCCATCATTTAGCAAAGGCGAAGATAACGATCTACGGCATCTCGTACCACAGAACCGACAGTAGTAAAGATTCAAGCACCATATCTCAAAAGATGTTGATGTCAAACAAACCTCAGTGTCATCTGATGTGAAAAAATAATGAAAAGGCAACGAACACACAGCTGATCCCGTTGTAGAGGCCGAATTTGGTATTTTATCCTTCGTCTTCGTAATATTGACAATATGCTAGATGTAACTAGAAAAAATTATAAAATAAATATATATTTAGCGTTCGTAGAAAGTACGCAGGAAAAATGTATTGGCTAATCGGATGAAAACGTTCAGTAAATTTTTTCTTTGCATTAATAGGTAATATTAGCTTTCTGACAAAAATTATATCCACCAAACCTTTTTTTCTCGTGATGCGCCCTTGAGAAAATGATGAATTTTTTTTGAAGAGAAGGGAAGTGAGATTGATGTAGTAGATGATTGGGCGAAAATGATTTTTTTTATAAAAAAAAAGCTTTATTTTTTTTTTATGGGTCAACACACGTGCTACAGGGAAGTCTCTAAAGCGCTATAGGAGCGACACGTGTGCGGAAAAAGCGATTCACGTTGTTCTTGAATCGCTGTAAATTGTACTCGGTGGGAAACACAGTCCTCGGTAAGTCATTCTAAAGGGATGATGTTCACCATATAAAAGACTGCTTGAAAAGCGTTGTACGAGGAGTAACAAGCTGAACCTCATACGGATGTGAAGTATCAGCGCGACGTGTACTTCTAACATGCACCGCTCTGGGAGGAATTAAGCAGGTTACATCCCTCGAACACTCTCCACGAAAATGCTTGTAGAATAGACTCAAGTCGCCAACCTTTCTTCGATGTTCCAGCGAATCAAGGCCGCCGGTCAGTTCTGGGTCTCCAATCAGGCGAACAGCCCTTCTCTGAACAGAATCCAACAAATGCAATGTATGTTTAGGAGCGGAGCCCCAAACATGGGAGCAGTATTCCGTGGTTGGTCGAATTTGAGCTTTGTAAAGAATTAACAGTTGTTGTGGAGTGTAAAGCTTTCTGGTTCGAAATAATATTACCAACTTTTGAGAAGCTCTCCTTGCTATGCCTGCAACATGTTCATGCCAGGACATATTTGCTCCCAAATTAACGCCCAGCAAATTGAGTGACAATGCTAAGGGAATGGAGTGCCCTGACATAACTATGTCGGGTTCAGCAACGTTAACTTTTTTAGAAAAAACTACCTCCTGGGTTTTTGTAGCGTTAAATTCCACTTGGTTACTGTCACCCTAAGATAGAATTTCTTCCAGGTCTTTGTTAAGTTGAATGACTTTCTGCTCTCTTCGGATATTCGCCTCAGCAGCCGATGTCCGAGCGTTTAAAGTGAACGAAGAAATAAGCGTACTGTCATCTGCAAAGCTGTAGATTGGATTCCTGGTCTTTTCCAGCAGATCGTTAATGTAAATGAGAAAGAGACTAGGAGACAGTATGGAGCCTTGAGGCACACCGGCGTTAACAGTAAAGGTGTTAGAAAGAAATCCCTCTACTGCGACTCGTAAAGAACGCTCTCTGAGGAAACATGAGAGCCACAAACAGAACTTTTCAGACGTAGCTTAGCCAACAGTCCATCGTGCCAAACACGGTCGAATGCCTTGGATATGTCAAGAGCAACCGCTCGAGATTCTCCGAAGTGTTCAATTGCATTATTCCAAACATGTGTTACATAAGTCCGAAGATCTCCTGGTGATCTATGTTTACGAAAGCCATATTGGTGATCGCTAATAATGTTGAATCCTTCAAGGTCTTTTAGAAGATGCTGATTGACCGCCTTTTCCATGACTTTCGATATTATTGAAAGCAGTGCGACTGGTCGGTAGTTGTTTGGTAAGGTCTTCTTGCCTTTTTTAGGTATCGGCTGAACTGTGGCACATTTCCCGCAGGAAGGAAATATTCCCTTTCTACAGGATAGGTTGAAAAGTCAACAGAAAACTGGTGTTAGTTCCCTTGCACAGTTTTTGAGAACTATGGCAGGTATTCAGTCAACGCCAGAAGCTTTTTTGGTGTATAGCTTCATTAAAATACGTTTTATGATACGCTGTCTGAAGACAACATTGGGCATCCTTGACTGCACTATGGGAATAATAGGTGATGTTTCTCCTAGGAAATCGGCAGTAGAATGTGAATCGAATAGTTCGGCCAGCAAGTTTACTTTCTCAACAGGTGTCGTTGCAATAGAACTATATGGCCGTGTGAGTGGTGGTATGGTGGATTTAGTGAAACTTTGACCAACTGCCTTAGCGACTGACCAAAAGGACCTGGAATTGTTAGGACGAGCGAGAAGTTTGTTGCTAATTCGCTGATTGTATGCCTCCTCGGTTTCGTCGATAATTTCTTTGCATCTGTTCCGGGCACGAACAAAGGTGTTACGATTTATGATGTTAGGATTTTCACGCCATTGTCGGTAGGCAAGATGTTTAGAAGCAACAGCTTCTTTGCATTTTCGGTCAAACCAAGGCTTACCGTGAGAAGGACATTTCTTCGAAAATGGAATGTAAGCTTCCATACCAGCTAAGACAACATCGGAAACCTCCCTGGCGCAGTCAGAAGGGTCGTCGGATCGAAAACAAACGTCTAACCAAGGGAGATTTTCCCATTTAGCAGATTTGTAATGCTGACTGGTAAGATACTCGATGTCGGAAGCAGTTTATGGTCGGAAAAACTCAACGGCGGATTTACGGTGACCTTGTAAATCTTCGGATTGGTGGTTAACAACAGATCAAGAAGATTGGCGAACTCCCCGTCTCGATCAGGGATCCGTGTTGGTTCATCAATAAGCTAAGTTAAGCCACAACTGATTGAGAATGATTCAGCCTCACGACTTTGTTCATCGATAGTATTTGAATATTTAAGCCAGTTGATGTTGTGGACATTAAAGTCGCCCAGGATGGCAATTTCGGCATCTGGATAATTAATTTCTAAGTGATCGATGGTGTCTGCAAGAGAAGCGAAAAGTGTTCTAAAGTTAGTATCACTTGTCGGTCGATAGAGGATGCAGATGAACCGTGTGGTTTGTTGAGTCGTTATTTTTAACCACATAACATAAAAGTTAGAGGGCTCCAGAGCCTCTTCTCGTTGGCAAGCGAGGTCGCTTCTGACAAAAAGACAGATTCCAAAGTTACGCCTAAATCAGGAATAGAAGTCGTACCCAGGATAAAGATAGTTGATTGTGCTGGTCGATGAACGGACCTTGGTTTCACAGAGAGCGAGTACATGAGATTTATTTGATTGCAGGTGTTGGTGTACTAAATTTATATTTCGAGTTTAAACCTCGTATGTTGCAAAAATCTATTTTAAAATTATGATATCTGCATGTCAACGCCCCTGAACCAGCCCCCGCCCGGACATCCGAACGGGGGGCTGTTTTACCTCCGGTATTTTTTGTGGTGGAATTTGGTGGTTCAGTCACTGCTGTCTGTTTGTTGTACATAGCTTTTTATTAACTTTATTTATACTATTATTAAGTTAATATTAACTGAATCTAGAAAAGAAAAATACTTTTTAGGAATATTATACTACTGAGCAGTCTATAAGACTGATGAAGGTCATGGGTAATTTTTCTGATGCACATTGTGAATCTCAAAATCCTTTTTGATATACTTTATATCCTGGAGAAGTAAAAATCAGACTAAACAAATTCGTGTAAATTTTAAACGACCGAAAATGGGGGTAAAGAGGGAGGCAAACACTTTACAACATCAGAGACGGCGCAGACAAGAGAATCCCTAATTTGAGGTTTTTAGGTCTTTTATTAACTTTTATTTCCCATTGAGGAACGGCTGTTTGAGTTTTGAGTCTATATCAATTCATTCTTTTATGGTTGTTCCTTAGAAATGAGACATTATCTTTTATTAATAAATGCGATTATCCGATACGAATGGAAGGTAATAACAGTCTTATAATAAAAGGTATATGAAACGGCCTATTATTGTGGGCATTGGAAGTACCACGAATTCCGTAAAATTTTCGATGTTATATTGTTACAGTTATTATGTTATTATACCCTGAAAATTGATTGACTTCGTAGAACGGTCAAATGTGAAGTGTTATGTGTGAAACTGTGTAAAACTTAAAAGTCTCCTTGATTAATTAAATATAACCTAATGAAATCCATACTTTTCGCTAATAAAGAAGAAAATAAGTAATAACATATTTATAATTAACAGCTAAATATATTTTTAATTTATATTTCAATAAGTTATATATAACCAGATATAACTAGCAATTTAAATTAATAAATATAATTAGCAACATCCGTAGGTATCCAAAGCTAGTTTCTACAAAACATCGGCTGACCATTTGGTTTTCATAGCGGTACTGCCTGGAAGAAAAGTAAGGTAACTTCTTGCATAATTTCCCACGAACGTTGGCGATTACCATAAGGTTAAGTTCACGATCTTTTGCCACTCTGTTGTTTTTTATTTTTTTTATTCCTGTCCATTCTTTTACGTTCATGAGACATCACATTTCCTTTCGACGGTTTACGTCGATCTTCTATTTTTAGTGTTCCGCACGAAATTTGGTAATAATATAGGAATTGATGGCCTCATCAGAGCCATGCAGTTTTGAAAGTCAAATTTTTACTTAAGAGGTTAGTTTTGGGGGGTGAAATCGGAAGTGAAAAAAAGAATTTACTGGGTCATCGAGGGTGGTGTCAAATAAAAGCTTGTGAAAACACGAGTAATATATATATATATATATATATATATATATATATATATATATATATATATATATATATACTTCAGCACACTTTTCTTTGTATTATTTTTAAGTAACCGCTGTCCCCCCTTTATCTCGAAAAATACTAATCAAAATTTTGAGAAAATTCTGGAATATTCTCCACGGGGTGTAGATTGAACGAAAATTATCACCTTTAATATCTGGTATACAAAAAAAAAACAAAAATTTCAAGGTCATCAGTTTTCAGTAAAGATTGGAAACAAACTTTGTTGAAAACTCATTTGGGGTGTGTTTTATGAAGTCACTGATCATTTTATACCTCCGTAATAAAAATTTTTATTTTAAAAGCAATCAACGTACAGAGCACTACATGCGCAAGTTAAACGTGCACTTGACCGGTTATTCCTTTTAAGATGAGCTGTAGCAGGTGATACTTTTCCCCTCGCAGAACGTAATCAAGTCACGCGACCTAGCGGCATTTAACGCTTAATAATTGCCTCTAGCTTTTTGCTCGTCGTAAAACCTCCTTATTAGTCAGTAGATTCTTCCATGAAACTCGCGACATTCTTCGATGGATCTACATATGTGTAGCAATCAATTCGTTTTCCTAACAAAACTCGAGGCCAAGGTTCCCTACCATCTCTAACCGAGAAACGTGTCCAATTTTTTAATTAAAATCGCCAATTATTAAGGCGATGTCAGTTTGGCTAAATTTATTATGGATTTTGTACAACAGATCGTAGAGGTTCTAGATATTATTGCCCTATCGTATTTTCGCTGCTGTTGCGTAAACTTGAATTATACTCGCGCCGGCGTCATTCTGCCCATGAACGGTGGATGATACTCCTTATTGAAAGTAGTCGTGACAAAAATCAATACCATTCAGGTGGTCACGGTATGGGAAATCACTGCCCGAACAGTACAGTGTACCATGTGTATTTTGACATTTACCTATGTCTGGCCAACGCAGTCCGCCAACGCCCATTATGTCGACATTCAGTCTTTGGGCTTCTTTAATTAGATTGACGAGTTAAAGGGTTCTTATGTTCCATGTTGCAATAGGAATTTTGGATTTCACTAGGTTAAACCGGGAAATTCTTGGCATCCCTCGTCCATTTAAGGGCTGCCCTGGACTAAGCGCTGTGTTGTTTTGTTTTCTCTACGTAATAACGTCCTGAGAATGTATAACGGGGTAGAGTTATGTTGCTCTCCCATAAATGTTCAGCACTAAGGCTTTCTGATATGAGAAAAAAGTAGGGTTAACACTCCCACCAAATCCACGTATTATTCCACATTTTTTGCTGTTGTGGTTTTTATCCGCAAATCTGAACAAGGAACCTCAAGGGCACTACCAGCTGGTGCCAGCTGAACTGAGGTAACTGGCTGTTACCCCTTGATCCCTCCTCCTTGCTTATGTCTTGTGTAGTAAGGCCCTAAGCTTGAGATTAGCATAGCACCTTATCGCAAAATTTAAAAAATCCTATACAGGTATATTTGTGACCCTCTCTGTAATTTAATCCACTGTTTTCTATCTATTCTTGCACACGTTAAAATTTTAAATGGATAATTTATTTAGCGGGAAACGATTACATGACTAGCATGGTTTAACTACCCTCAGGTATAAAAACTCTTGGATTTGTGATGATTAGTATAACTGATAAAATTTGTTTTTTTTTCCCAAAATGCAAGCAAATCGAGTTCTATCGGACTCAACATGGTATTGTTTTAGTTAAAGTAAGAACCTGTTAGGTTATTTAAGCTTAGAAAATTCTGGAATCCTATTTCTGCTTGATAGGGTTTGCAGGCTTTAACTAAGTTATTTAATAAAAAATTTAATCACCTTTATAAAAAACAGTTGCTGAATCCCTTGAAGCTTTTCTTAGGTGAAATTTGGGAACTGTTGATGTTAACCATGAGTAAATGCTTTGCGAAATTCGAGATATCCACGCATTAATAGGACACCCTGCATGTGCACTAGTATTGTAACATACCTTTAACTTTATATTTAATATAAAGCTAGTAAATGTTGTCTAGAACTTACTAAAAAGTAATTAAAATATAAAAAATAATACCTATTAATAATTTCGAGGATTGTGATATAATAATAAAAATAATATACTTGATATGTATATATATATATATATATATATATATATATATATATATATATATATATATATATGTACATATATATATATATATATATATATATATATATATATATATATATATATATATATATATATATATATATATATATATATATATATATATATATATATATATATATATATATATATATATATATATATATATGTACTATACTAGCCGTGCCCGCCGCTCCGCTCGCGTGGATTTGATTCACTACTATCGTCACTGCTTATTCCTTATGTTACCTAACGTAATAAAATATCTGCCATTATTTCCTATTATCTCACATTATTTCTCCTTATCTCCCTTTATCTCTACATAATTTCCATTATCTAGGCTTATCTCTGCTCATCTCCCATTATTTCTCGTTATCTCCCATTATTTCTCCTTACCTTCCATTATCTCACCTTATCTCCCATTATCTAGGCTTATCTCGACTTATCTCGCAATATTTCTCCATATCTCCCATTATTTCTCCTTATCTCCCATTGTCTCACCATAACTCCCATTATCTAGACTTATCTCTACTTATCTCCCATTATTTCTCCTTATCTCCCATTATCTCACCTTATCTCCCATTATCTCACCTTATCTCCCATTATCTAGGCTTATATCGATTTATATAGAACATATCTATAAATTTATAAAAACACGTAAGTCGGATAAGTGGTTCTCAAGTGATAAGCGCACTAACGGACAGACAGACAGGCAGAGAGACGTTGCAGTTTATATATATTATATTCTTTGCATCATGATATTGTTCCATATTTAATGGTTTAGGCAGTGTATTGCAAGAGAACGCGCGCTAACCGTAACCTTTTTTCCAACTTGATTCACTAATATCGTCACTGCTTATTCTTTATGTTACCTAAGACATAAGGATGTTTTAAAAAAAAAGCACATAACGCACTAACGGACAGACAGACAGACAGAGAGACGTTGCATTTTATATATATTATAGATAGATAACCTGGCCAGAGAACATATGTATGTTTTAAAAAAAGCACGTAAATCGGATAAGTGGTTCTCCAGTGATAAGTGCACTAACGGACAGACAGGCAGACAGACAGAGAGACGTTGCATTTTATATATATTATAGATAGAAGATTATAGATAACCTGACCAGAGAACAAATGTATGAATTAAAGAAAAAACACGTAAATCGGATAAGTGGTTCTCGAGTGATAAGCACACTAACGGACAGACAGACAGACAGAGAGAAGTAGCATTTTATATATATTATATTCTTTGCTACATGATATTGTTCCATATTTAATGCTTTAGGCAGTGTATCGCAAGAGAACGCGCTAGCGGCAAACTTTTCTCCGACTTGATTCACTATTATCGTCAGTGCTAATGGTTTAGCATGTTTAAAAATAAAGCTCGTAAATCGGATAAGTGGTTCTCCAGTGACAAGCGCACACACGGACAAACAGACAGAGAGACGTTGCATTTTATATATATTATAGATATCCTTTGCTCCATGATATTGTTCCATATTTAATGGTTTAGTATGTTTAAAAAAAAAGCACGTAAATCGGATAAGTGGTTCTTCAGTAATAAGTGCACTAACGGACAGACAGACAGACAGAGAGACGTTGCATTTTATATATTATGGATATTATTATATAAACTGGCCAACGAATATATGTATGAATTTAAAAAAAGACACGTAAATCGGATAAGTGGTTCTCGCGTGATAAACACACTAATGGACAGACAGGGAGACATTGCATTTTATATATATTATAGGTTATAGATATTCTCTGCTACATAATATTGTTCTATATTTAAAGGTTTAGGCTGTGTATTGCAAGGGAACGCGCTAGCGGCAAACTTTTTTCCGACTTTATTCACTATTGCGGTCACTGCTCATTCCTTATGCTACCTATCGTAATAAAATATAGCCTATAACCTGGCCAAACAACATATGTATGTTTAAAAAAAAAAG
This sequence comes from Pachyrhynchus sulphureomaculatus, assembly GCA_019049505.1. Classification (NCBI taxonomy): domain Eukaryota; kingdom Metazoa; phylum Arthropoda; class Insecta; order Coleoptera; family Curculionidae; genus Pachyrhynchus; species Pachyrhynchus sulphureomaculatus. Next base: position 164,599,678 of record CM032447.1, on the reverse strand, counting down.
TACGTAAATCAGATCAGTGGTTCTCCAGTGATAAGCGCACTAACGGACAGACAGACAAAGAGACGTTGCATTTTATATATATTATATATATATATATATATATATATATATATATATATATATATATATATATATATATATATATATATATATATATATATATATATATATATATATATATATATATATATAAAAAAATATTATTTTTCTTTTTTCTCACATTTGGTCAATGTGGTTCCATATTTGGGGGCCTAAACCAAGTCAGCACAAACGCTGTTACCATCGTGTATTAAGGAATGACGTGACAAATTTTCTTTGTCAGGTTTTATGAATTTGTTATGTGTTCGTTGATTTCGGTGGTGCAACTCATGCGTTGCTTTGATTTTCCTGCCTTGGTGGGTGTCGGCTTACTCGCCGGCACAACACTTTTGGCAGGTCCATTTTCCTTTGTCCGGTCGTCATCGTTTTGGTCGAGCTGCCATTTCCCTCGACATCCTCGACCGTTACGTCGCTCGCCCGATGCTTCTTTTACTAGTTTACTGTTGCTTGGGGTGTTTTCAGTGTTCTGTGGTGTCAGAAGCTCAAAGTATCCCGACATTGGGTTGTCTGTTAGTAGAACTTATTATTTTTTTGTTTCTTCTTTCTCACATTTGGTCAATGTGGTTCCATGTTCGGCTAACGGGCTTAAGCCAAGTTAGCACAAACGCTATTACCATTGTGTATTAAGGAATGACCGGACAATGTTACATGTTTTCAAAATCACTGACTTCTGAATATTTTTGTATATATTTGTGTTGAGTACTAATTGTACTAAGTGTGGTGTGAATGCTGTTGGTGAAAGACCTGTAGCTGATATGAAGAGTGGGACAATGATTTTCCTGTCTTCTGTAACAGTCTTTGATGATATGCTTTTAGTAATTTCTGGTTAATATGACTTTATCCTGAATGACAAATAAGAAACCTTCTGTTTCAGGCAATAGGTGCCCATCCTGTAAACAGGTATGTGATTATTTTTTATTTACGTGGTCTTGTTCTGCGTGGTAACGGTGTTTTCCATGGAGTGTTTTTTCTGGCCACGTTTTCATTTTTTTCTGTTGTAATTGGGTGTGACTGTGTATGTCTGCTGGGTGATCTGCCCGGGATAAGTCGAGAGATGTGTAGTTTTTGTCTTCTTTCACTGCTGTTTTGTGGAGGCTGGTCTGCTTGGTGTGAAAGAATTTGCCAAGTGCTTGTATTTGTTTTGTGTGTAGTGATCTTATATCTATGATTCCTCTTCCTCCTGCCTTCCTCTCGATGGTAAGACTTTCTTTGCATGCGTTGGGGTGTAATTTCCTGTATTTGGTGAATTGAGAAGGTATAAGGATGTAAATGTTTTCTATGTCTGTGTGTGACCATTTGATGATACGAAATGAATATGTCGTATGGGTATAGCGAACGTGTTGATCGTTTTAGTGAGATTTTTGGAGTTAAGTTTTGTTTTTGTAAGTTTCATGAGTCTGTTTTTGAATTCTGTTCTCTCAGCTCTGTTTTGATGTGACTGTGGTTTCTTTGTCGAGTTTGGTGCTTTGATGGAAGCCTAGATATTTGTATGTTTAGTTCTTTGTCGAGCCCATGTTATCGAGTGTTTTTATACATTGTTGATGGTTTCTGTGGCAGCGTAGACTACCTTGCATATATACGGCGTATATATAATATATAAAATATATATATATATATATATCTTTGCTTTCTTCTTATATATATATATATATATATATTTTAAATGATATATATATAAATATATATATATACTTGATTTCGTGGCGTATACAAAATGGCAAATGAAATTAAAGGTCTAGTTCTGCGTCCATAGTTTTTAACTACGTCAGATGGAACCCATCTACCTATTTTTAAGGTACTACTTTTTCGTTTTTTATATCAGTTAGTTCATCTCTGAAAAAATATATGTTTTTATACACTTTTTGAAGACAGAAACACAACTGCAAATGTTGAAATGGTACTCCATTGAAATCGAGTTTATTTAGTGACTTGGACTCAAATATCACTAAATAGTTACTAAACTCGACGTCAAAAATTTTAAAATGGAGTACCATTTCAACATCATGGTTTCTTGCAGTTGTGTTTCTGTCTTCAAAAAGTGTTTTTAACTAATGTTTATTGACAAAGTTTTATTTTCAATATTTGTGTAACTCTCTAAGTGTTTTTTAATCATGTTTTGTGTAATCATTCATACTACCTGGCCAACAAAAATGCAAATTTCATTGTCTTCACCAGATATGAACTAACTGCTAAATTTTTGTAAGTAATTTCACATTCAGTCGTACAATTCATTTAATCACATTTTAAAAAACGAACGTTTTAGTTTATTTTCTGTACCTGGTTTGCATTTTTAGAATCCAGAAGAAGCTACCATTAGGCAGCGAAAGCTCGATAATAAAAATAAAAAGCAGATACTAGAGCCTTTAGATCTTTGATTGCTCATCTCTTCTCCTTACAAGGGCGTTTCCGAGCAGTTAAACCTAGGATTGTTTGTTGCCAGTGCCCTGTTACTGTCCTTCCTCTTTCTTATATATATATATATATATATATATATATATATATATATATATATATATATATATATATATATATATATATATATATATATATATATATATATATATATATATATATATATATATATATATATAACACTTGCCGAGTATTAACTTACTTTGCAAAAATCTATTGATTTTTATGCAGTCCGTGATAAAACTGTAGGTGGTAAATTCGTAATTTGGGGGTTAAAATACATAAAGATATCACAAAGTAAGTTAATACTTAACGAGTGAGCAGTTGTTATCCATAACGTCAGGGCGTTTATAGTCCAAAAACATGTTCCATCCATAGAGTGTGTACCTTATTTCAATACATTTGCGTCTGCCATTTTGTATACGCCATTTTTGATTTAAAAATTTCAATATTCTAACCTCATATTTTTATTCATCCGTACGAAAAGCCCTTAAATAAGAAGTTTTAAACCAAGCACCCACACTGAAGTGTTCTTAAACACCTCTTTAATCATTTAGGGCCGTAGTTCATTTTTTCGGTACTTCTTGAGGTTAAAAAGGAATACTGACCACAAAGTGAAATTTTTACGTTGATTTTAAACTCAGCATCCCAAAAAACATAGGAATATATGCATTGAGTCTCGATTTTACCATTAAACAGGATTTTAGTATATTTTTAGGTGTTTTTTGAGGTTAGAAAAAAACTCTGATGTGATGGAGCAAAATGAAAATCAAATTCGTGTTCAGCGGATCAAAATACATAATAAATACTACTCAGGTCCCAGTATTTTTCCGAAAGTTTTTTTTTGTCGACCAGTGTGATATAAATATATTTTTTAGGTACATCAGACCAGGAGATATCGTAAGTCTGTCCACAATTACATTAGGTGAGGGCTTTCATAACTACCATCATGTTTTCCCATGGGACTACAGGTCCTCAGAATTTGGTGCATTTTCTTTCAATGTAACGAGACAATTTATTGAATTGTTTGCAAAAATTGGTTGGGCATATGATCTTAAAGCTGCTTCTGATGAGATGATTAAAGCACGAGTAAATAGAGCCGGAGATGGAAATCATGCAATATGGGGTTGGGGTGACAAGGACCAACTTCCAAAGAGATTGAATGTACTATTATTAAAAATAAAAAACAAAATATTTAGCATTATTTTGCCTTTGTGTGTTTTATTTTTATGCCTGAAAAATAAACAAGCTCAAGCTATTATTTTCTTAGTTCATACCTACTGCATCAAAAACCAGTATTTATCTTAGTTTTGGTCAATTTTATACGTAATTAATGTATTAAATAATCGGCTAAATGCAAGTCGGACTTGCGCAATTGGTGTTCCGTACGTTAATTGCTTTTAAAATAAAAAATTTTGTCACCGAGGTGGGTCAAAGTTTCCGAAGATCTTGTAATTTTTGTTTTTTTTTATATACGAGATAAATTATTAAAATTACTTGTGATAATTTTCCTTCAATTTACACCGTATAAAGAATATTCCAAAATTTTTTTTTCATCAGTACTTGTCGAGATAAGGCGGGGGGTCACCGATTCTTGGCAATTTTTTAAAAATAATACAAGTAAAAGTCTGCGCAGGTATTACATTATATATATTTTCGAACTCGTGTTTTCACAAGCTTTAAAATGTTCCATACGGATCACTAAAAAAGATAATATCAAGTTTCTATTTCTGCTACTGTGCCGGTCTTCCGCCAGTTTTATCGAGCGATTTCTCTGTAGGGCATGTGTCCAAAAATTACGGAATAAATATTTTCATTTTATGCACCTATACATATAGTCCTTTTACACAGTTTTTGATTGTACAAAAATAAGACAAGGTAAACACTATTTAAGCTCTATTTAATTTCTAATAAAAAACTTTCATACACGAACAAGAAAGATTGCTAATATATACATTTCTGATGCAAAGAGTAGCATTGACTCCTGACCTTATCTCATTCTGGCACAGTGGTCGGTTTCCCTTGGTCAGAATGATTCATGGAGATATTAAGGTAGCTTCTAATTAACAGTTGATTCTGATTCTATTTTTCCTGTTACATAAAAGATTGCGCCATTAATTTCTGCTTGATTTGATAATATCTTCCTGGAAATATCTACACCATTGGATAAGTTAATGTCATTTATATGAGGTTTTCCAAGATATTCGATAGGTTTGATCGATACTGTCTTTTCCCAAAATTAGCTAAGACTTGCATATTTATGCAGGTAACATGAATATGAAGACAACGTAGACAACATTTTAAAACCTGGGAAGATCTTGAGTGTAATGTTATAAAACTAAATATTTATATCCTTTTCCAGAAGCAAATAAATAAAATATTATCGGTATTGTTCTTAAACGAGTCTATTATTTTTAGGAACATTGGAGTAATATTTTAAAAAATTTTTATGTTCGTTTCTCACATTAAAGACAGTTGCAAAGTCTTACAAACTTTAAGTTTTTTATAGCCGGGAAAATTTGTGTGTCTACGATTTCCGTATGTTTAAGTGTACTGGTTTGATCTATCTTTTACTGTTTCTTACACTAGCAGTAACCTAGAAGATCTAATTTTTCGGCACTAAAGATTGGAAGAATATCTTTCTGATTTTTCTCTATTCAAACTAATAAACAAAATATTTCTCGATATTCATTGTAATTCAAGTAATAGGACCAAAATTGTGTTTCAGAAATTCTATTTTAAAGTTAAAATCATTACTTCATTAACCATCCCCACCTCTATCAATTCGTCTTAATTATATTACTAGACGGTATTCATATTTTTTTTTACTTTCAAGAAGGTTATTAACATCATGTGATAATTACCCGGGTCACGAATTAATAATTACAAAAAAAAAATGTGGAATAAATGTAGAACCGATTTTGTGAAATAATTTATTATTACTTTTTTTCTGTAAGACTTTACAAATCCATATATTTAAATTTATGCTAATACGATACCACAAGGTTTGCTTAAGTCATAAAATTTGGTTCTCTACAAAAACACTTTAAGTAAATAAAATCTTTATTAATTTCGAAAAAATATAATTTCGTTTATCATTAAACTACATCTAAATTTCGTTTAATACTGAATGAAATAGAGAAGGAAAAAATGACCTTTTATCAATATTAGAATCAAGATTTTCGAACTCCCTCTATATGAAAATTGTTTGATTCCACGGTGCTGAGATATCAAAGGATGAAACCTTGAGGGCGCTAGTCTATTCCCTGGCCGGCATTGTACCTTTTCCATGATTTCACAGACTGACCATGCGATTCTAAGAAGCGTTGTCATTTGCATAGTTTGACATCAATGTCCCTTGAAGTTCAGGTATCACTTAAGATTTTCTGGAATCGCAAACCGTTGTTTGTTAGTAGGATGAAGATAATCTTTGGATTTTTTATAGGCAGAGCATACACGATGCAGAGAAATTCCTAAAGCTCTACAGGAGCGTCGCGTCTGCGAAAAAAGCGATTCATATTGGTCTCGAATCGCTGCAAGTACTCTGTAAGGAAACACAGTCTTGGTCGAATCATTCCAAGTAGATAACACGTAGGCTGAAAAGTTTTTGGTCTGATACATATATGCCGCCCTTTTCAAAAAGTCCATATGATTTTTAGGAAGTACCAAACTTCAAACAATATGTGTCAAAATCTCATGACATTTCGACGATTAGTTTACAAGGTACAGTTGTTTTAGTGACGTTAGTTTTGATATTTTTAAAACAATGGAAAAAAATCAAATTTCGTGTGTTGATTAAACACTATTTTTTGATGAGAAAAAATATCGCAATGACTTGATAAGTGTTACGGGGACTCTGACCCCAGAAAATCACTCATCATTTACTGGTATGCTGAACTTAAACGCGGATGTACAGATAGAAATTATGCTAAACGCTCTGGAGGCCTCAATGAGGTTATAACACAAAATTGTTTTAGATGACCATAAAGTGAAATTGCCTGAGATAGCTGACACCCTAAAGATATTAAAAGGACGTATCGGTCATATTTTACTTGACCATTTTGGCATGAGAAAGCTCTGTTCGAAATGGGTACCGCGTTTGCTCACAGTGGACCAAAAATAACAACGTGTTGATGATTCTGAGGGCTATTTGGACCCGTTTAAGCGTAATAAAAAGGACTTTTTCTTGCGATATGTGACAATGGATGAAACATGGATCCATCACTACACACCGGAATCAAATCGGTAGTCAGCTGAGTGGACAGCAGCCGGTGATAGCCGCCCGAAGCGACCAAAGACACAACAATCGGCTGGGAAGGTTTTGGCTTTTGTATTTTGGCATGCGAATGGAATATTTTTCATCGACTATGCTGTGAAGGGAAAAAACCACCAATAGCGAATATTATATAAAATTATTCGTGCGTTTGAAAACAGAAATTGCAAAGAAATGGCCCTAAATGAACAAGAAAAAAGTGCTCTTTCATCGAGACAGGGCACCGTGTCACAAGTCAATGGTTATGATGGGAAAATTGCATGAAATGAATTTCGAATTGTTTCCTTATCCACCGTATTCTCCAGATTTGGCCCTCAGAGACTATTATCTATTCGCAGACCTCAAAAAATGCTCGCAGGAAAGATATATGGCCCCAATGAAGAAGTTATCGCCGAAACTGAGACCTATTTTGAAGGCAAAGACAAGTCCTTCTACAAGAAAGGAATGTTAGAAAAGCATTGAACTGATTGTATCGCTCTTGAAGGAGACTATTTGATAAATAAAGTCGAATTTTGCAACAAAATGTGTTTTAAGTGTTAAGATTGTACATACAAAAAAAAATTTTGAAAAGAGTGTTCCAGGAGTGTCATGCTGAACCCCATAAGAATATAATGTACTAGCGCGACGTGTATTCCTATCATGCACCTGTCTGAGAGGAATTAAGTGGGCTACCTCAACTGAATACTTTCCTTGAAAGTACTTGTGCGGTTTTTCGATGTTTCAAGAAGTCAAGGTTGCTGACCTTTAGAGTCTCCAATCAACCGAATAGTCCACCTCGGAATAATATTTAGCAAATTTAACTTATCATTGGGAGCAGAGCCTCAAATATGAGAGCAGTGTCCTATCGTTAATCTAATTTGGTATTACGGGGTTAAGAGTTGTTGTAAGGTGCAAAGCTTTCTGGCACGAATTAATATTTTTGGTAATGAAGAAATTAACTTTTTGCATTCTTCTTGAGAAATAGCATTCCCTTTTTCGAACAAGATACGTTTGAGAGTATCTTTTGGTGCTATTGTGTGTTTCTCGATTTTTTCGCTTAAAGATCGACCACACATGTTCTATAAGATTCAGATCTGGTGACTGTAGTGGCGACTCCACAAGCCACAGTATTATCACGAAACCATTATTCTGCCTGAAACAAATATTTTCCAAGGTTAGATCACCATACAATTTCCATAATGATGGTTGTAGTGTAGTAGTTACAACGTCTATATACTTTTGTGAATTCATTTGACCCTTGCAAACTGCTCTTTCTCCTACGCCACTTGCTAACATGCACCCCTATACCACAATTATGCCATCTCGTATTTCACAGTAGGTAATACGCAATCGAACTTTTCTATCCAGAGTCTTACGTAGGTAGTACCTGGAGAACCTAAAATAAGGAAAAAAACACAAACATTAGAGAAAAATTAAAAAAAAAAATTCGGATTAATCATTTACTAAAATAATGGTTTAAAGAATATCCAATAAACAAAATATTATATATTTCAAAATTCCGACCACAAGATATTAAACCAAACCTCTTCTTGAAAGATTTATATATCTGGGCCCATGCCAAAGGCATCTTTTTATTCTTCTCCAATAGACAGGGTTTTTTCGAGCTTCATATATAGCCTTTGTGCTTAGTATTTGAAAGGATTCTTGTCACTATTCGAGCAGAAAATTTCTTTCCAACGTCGTGAGAAAAATCGGCACATAGATCAGAAATTGCAATTTTCAAAGAAGTATGCAGTAACTTCCGGTCTTCTCTCGTATTCGTTATGCGTTTTCGACTACTCTTATTTAAGTTTTTGTGAGTTTTTGCTATTTTAAAACGATTTATAGTGTATCGCAACGTATTATATGGACATTTTAATATTTTTGAAATAACTGCTGTTTCTTGCTTTCAAAAAAAATAGTGTTTTTATGTTTTTTTTTTAATCCAATTCACACTTTTTGGCATTTTTGTAAATAAAAATACGCTTAACCTTCAATCGAAACCACCCCCATTTTTTTTACTGAATTCTTACAGCATATATATATATTATATATATATATATATATATATATATATATATATATATATATACATATATGTATATATATATATATATATATATATATATATATATATATATGCTGTAAGAATTCAGTAAAAAAAAATGGGTTGGTTTCTATTGAAGGTTAAGCGTATTTTTTAAAAAAAAACATGAAAACACTATTTTTTTTTCAAAGCAAGAAACAGCAGTTATTCCAAAAATATTAAAATGTCCACATAATACGTTGCGATACACTATAAATCGTTTTAAAATAGCAAAAAACTCACAAAAACTTAAATAAGAGTAGTCGAAAACGCATAACGAATACGAGAGAAGACCGGAAGTTACTGCATACTTCTTTGAAAATTGCAATTTCTGATCTATGTGCCGATTTTCCTCACGACGTTGGAAAGAAAATTTCTGCTCGATAAGTGACAAGAATCCTTTCAAATACTAAGCACAAAGGCTATATATGAAGCTCGAAAAAACCCTGGCTATCGGAGAAGAATAAAAAGATGCCTTTGGCATGGGCCCAGAAATATAAATCTTTCAAGAAGAGGTTTGGTTTAATATCATCTGGTCGGAATTTCGAAATATATAATATTTTGTTTATTGGATATTCTTTAAACCATTATTTTAGTAAATGATTAATCCGAATTTTTTTTTTTAATTTTTCTCTAATGTTTGTGTTTTTTTTCCTTATTTTAGGTACTTCAGGTACTATATATATATATATATATATATATATATATATATATATATATATATATATATATATATATATATATATATATATATATATATATATATATATATATATATATATATATATATATATATATATATATATATATATATATATATATATATATATATATATATATATATATATATATATATATATATATATATATATATGTATATATGTATATATGTATATATGTATATATATATATATATATATATATATATATATATATATATATATATATATATATATATATATATATATATATATATATATATATATATATATATATATATATATATATATATATATTTATATATATATATATTTTATATATATATATATATATAAAAAGGGTGATTCATTTAAAGGTACTTTTTGTGATGGGGATTTAATTTCAGATTGCGCATGCGTCGTGTCAACTTAAGTGGCATTCCTGTTCAGTAGTATTTGACAATTCATAATGGAAAGACTTAGCCCGGCACAGCGTCTACAAATTGTTCAACTTTATTACGAAAATGGGCGTTCTACGAGAAATGTGTATCGGGCGCTTAGAGCAACTTATGGTCCACATAATCGGCCTACCGAAAGCACAATTCGCTCTACCATCAAAAAGTTTGAGACTCAATTTTCATTATTGGATAATGCTCGACCGAATAGACCACATCCAGCACGTAGTAAAGAAAATATAGGGGCGGTAGCGGAGAGTGTACGCGAAGACCGTGAAGTGTCGATTCGTCGCCGTTCTCAACAGCTTGGCCTGTCATATTCAACAACTTGGCGTATTTTACGTAAGGATCTTTCTTTAAAAGCATACAAAATTCAACTAGTGCAAAACTGAAGCCGACCGACCTTCCGAATCGTTTCCGTTTTAGTCATTGGGCTCTTGACAAGCTTGCAGAAGATCCACTGTTTTCGAGAAAAATTTTGTTCACCGATGAGGCCCATTTTTGGCTTAATGGGTTCGTGAATAAACAAAATGCCCGTATTTGGGGTGATGAACAACCTGAAGAGGTTCAAGAGCTGCCATTAAATCCAGAAAAAACAACTGTTTGGTGTGGTCTATGGGCCGGTGGAATAATCGGTCCATATTTCTTCAAAACAGAGGCCCGCCGGAATGATACTGTGAATGGTGACCGTTATCGCGCCATGATAACAGACTATTTGATGCCAGAAATTGAAGCCCGTGGTCTCGACGAAATTTGGTTCCAACAAGATAGCGCCACTTGCCATACAGCCCGTGAAACCATGGCTTTACTGCGAGAGCAATTCGGCGAACAGATCATTTCACGCTTTGGACCAGTGAATTGGCCGGCTAGATCATGTGACATCACACCTCTTGACTTTTTCCTTTGGGGCTATGTAAAGTCCAAAGTCTACATGGATAAGCCAGCTACAATTGAGGCATTGGAGGCCAATATTACTCGAGTCATTGGCCAAATACCACTCGAAATACTCACACGCGTCATTGAAAATTGGAACTTCAGAATGGACGTTGTTAACCGTAGTCGCGGACAACATTTGAAAGAAATTATCTTTAAGAAATAATTGTAAAGAATGGTTCTTTTATATGATAATAAAGATTATAAAATAAAATTGTTTTTATTCATTCTTTTTTTATTTAAAAAAAGTACCTCTAAATGAATCACCCTTTATATATATATATACATTCCAGAAAAAAAAAGGTAAAAATTCAGTAAGAAAGACTAAAAAAAATTAGAGTCATCAATCGCTACAGCAAATGTCTGTAAAAATAAACCACCTAACTAATATTTCTTCAATTTACACAAAAAAGTGAAAGAATTTATAAGTCACCACAATGGATGAAGATTGCACACATTGTTGGATTCTGACGGACAGCTAAAAACACACACAGAAAGAAGCAACACTTTCAAAACAGCAGAGCGAGGGACCAAGCATCTTAAAATGCGAGGTAGAACGTGCTATTAAGCTATAACCTCAACTTTCTTTATTTTTTAAATAAATAATTCATTTATTAATTAACAAAAGCCGTTACTTGTCCCTTATGTATATAATAATTTTTGAGAATGGATTTAGTGGATATTAATACTGAGAGAACAAAAATCAGATATAAGCTAGCCCGTTTCTTACTGGTAGAGAACATGGAGATCGAGATAATTTTTGTACGTCTTTTGAAAATAGTCTCTACAGTTGTTTAAAGCTTAGTCATACTGTTTTGGGCACCATTCGTTTTAGAATAAAAAGAATCTAAGTTCAGCTCAAGAAATGAAAAAATACTGAAGAGTTATTTAGTTGTTGATATAAAATTGAATTGGGTACGACCTTTACGTCCTGAAAGATAGTGCAGGAATTCAGTGAAACGCTATTCTTAAATAAAGAAGAGTATATTAACAAATTAAAAATTCTTACATTTAGTACACTCCTAAAATTACATCGACTAAATAAATAACCTTTTATACTATGAGAGTGCATAGTTTTGCAGAGAGTCTCTAAATTACAATTATTAAGTTTTTAATAAATGGCTTTAAAAGACACGATATAAAGGTTTGTGAGACCGACTTCGGGATCGCACGTGTTAACTTACTGCTTAGCTTTTCCTCGTGGGTTTTCCATAAACTGCTTGGCCTCTCCTGGTGAGATTCTCATCGCAATATTGCCTCACATACTACTCTCCCATTTTCATTTGGGTAACTAATCACTCTTTGACCTGAAATCCCTTAGGATGAGTAGAATATTTTTAGAACATAAAAAGGCCTCACACTTGAGGTCTAGAAACGGCACTCACTTCCGTGATAAAAAAAAAACGTTACTGTATGACGGAGAAAAAGGCCTACTACGACCTGACGAAGGAAAAAGTCCTTACTGAATCACGAAGGAAAAAGCCACTACGACTTGACGAAGTAAAAAGCCTCGAAAAATTCGAAATGGTCGGTTATATACCTTTGCCCCTTCCTGGCTCACTTCCAGAACGGGGTTTGACTTACACTTGGTAGACAAGAACCGATGATGCCCGTCTTCTTCGTAAATCAGATGCATTCAATGCAAATGAAATAAGTTAAGTCGACAAGACGCGCTACACACTACTGGTTGAGTTACATTGCTTAACTTAAATTAACAAATATTGCATGATTGAAAGAAAGAAAACGGTGTTGTAAATTGAATATTATAAAGCAATACTGTAGTTGATCAATGACAATATCAACTTACTCGTTACCCTGTTTAATAGAATTTATGGAGTATGTATTTGTACCTCTTCCTAAGAAATCCAACCCACAAAGATGTGGTGATTTTAGACTAACAAGTCTTATGAGCCATGCTCTGAAAGTCCTGCTTAACACAACTCACAATCGAGTATTCTAGAAGTGAAAAGAGCAAATGGAGATATACCAGTTTGGATTCAAAAAGGGATTGGGGACGAGGGATGTCTTCTTTCGTCTGCAGATGAATGCCTGGACCAACAAAAAGATATATTCATATGCTTTGTTGACTTTAAGAAGGCATTTCATCGAGTCAGATACTCAATATTGTTGGAAGAGTTCCAGAAGGCGGGCCTGGATGAAAAATATATCCGGTTGATATGAACGAAAACGTAACCAAAAAACTAGAAAACTGCAAATCTAACAGCATCAGTATCAAGCGGGGAGTATGTCAAGGTTGTGTACTGCCTCCAATACTATTCTACCTTTATTCGGAAGTAATTTCGGACAGCATCCGTTACTTTGACGACAAAATGCTAATGCCAGATAGACACATAGGCCTGCAGAAGGTGAATAGTGTGTGACGAATATGAAATGAAAATCAATGTTAAGAAAACCAAGATAATTATTCTCCGCAAAAGCCAAATTGTCCTCCTGCCCTTCACCTTCAACGGAGAGATCATGAAGCTCTTCCAACAATATTGAGTATCTGACTCGATGAAATGCCTTCTCAAAATCAACAAAGCATATAAATATATCTTTTTTGTTGGTCCAGGAATTCATCTGCAGACGAAACAAGACCTACCTAATCCCCATTCCCTTTTTGAATCCAAATTGGTGTATCCCCTTTGGCTCTTTTCACTTCCTAAATACTCGATTGTGAACTGTTTTTAGCAGGACTTTCAAAGCATGGCTCATAAGAGTTGTTATTCGAAAATCGGCACATCGTTGTGGGTTGGATTTCTTAGGAAGAGGTACAAATACGGATTCCAAAAATTCTATTAAACAGGGTAGCGAATATGATATTGTCGTCATTGATCAACTACAGTATTTCAGGTTATACCTCATCTTTTCCTGGACTCTTACTATTTTTGAGTTGCTTAATAGCACGTTCTACCTGGCATTTTAAGATGCTTAGTCCCTCGCTTTGCTATTCTGAAAGTATTGTTTCTTTCTGTATGTGTTTTTAGCTGTCCGTCAGAATCCAACATTGTGTGGAATCTTCATCCATTGTGGTGTCACAAATTCTTTCACTTTTTTGTGTAAACTGGAGAAATCGTGCTGACGACGTTGCAACTCGTTGATTTGCTCAAATTTCTGTGTCAGCCATTTCTATTTAGCTGATTTTGCGTCTTACTTCCGGCTTCGGTCCATTATATACTGTTGTATCTTTGTTTTTCTATCTCCATCGTTCCTCAATTAAGTCGAGGATTTCCTTTGTCATCCACTCATTTTTAAATGGTTTTCTTGTTCATTCTTGAGCTTATTTTGTGTTGTATGTGTTATAATATATTTCATGTTGCTTCACAGTGTATTTACGGTCATATTTATACTAGTCCTGTGCAGTTCTTATAATTGATTATTCAGTACATGTACAGCAGTGTCTCTTGTGTCTATGTTCTTTGAGTTCCGAACGTTTGGTTTCATTGTATTAGCCATGCTGGTTCTTACTATCTTCAATCGAGTACGCATATTTGCAAACACTGGATTGTGGTCGGATCTCATATCCGCACCTGGATAGGTCTTTACACCCGTCACGAAGTAAATTAGGTATATGGTTTATTTTTACAGATATTAGCTATAAAGATTGATGACTGCAATTTTTTTCTTACTGACTTTTTACTGTTTTTTTTTTAGGCAAAGAATATTAGTTAGGTGGTTTATTTTTACAGATATTTGCTGTAGCGATTGATGACTCTAATTTTTTTTAGTCTTTCTTACTGAATTTTTACCTTTTTTTTTTCTGGAATGTATATATATATATATATATATATATATATATATATATATATATATATATATATATATATATATATATATATATATATATATATATATATATATATATATATATATATATATATATATATATATATATATATATATATATATATATATTCCAGAAAAAAAAGGTAAAAATTCAGTAAGAAAGACTCAAAAAAAATTAGAGTCATCAATGGCTACAGCAAATGTCTGTAAAAATAAACCACCTAACTAATATTCTTTGCCTAAAAAAAAAACAGTAAAAAGTCAGTAAGAAAAAAATTGCAGTCATCAATCTTTATAGCTAATATCTATAAAAATAAACCATATACCTAATTTCCTTCGTGACGGGTGTAAAGACCTATCCAGGTGCGGATATGAGATCCGACCACAATCCAGTGTTTGCAAATATGCGTACTCGATTGAAGATAGTAAGAACCAGCACGGCTAATACAATGAAACCAAACGTGCGGAACTCAAAAAACGTAGACACAAGAGACACTGCTGTACATGTATTGAATAATCAATTATAAGAACTGCACAGAACTAGTATAAATATGACCGTAAATACACTGTGAAGCAACATGAAATATATTATAACACATATAACACAAAATCAGCTTAAAAATGAACAAGAAAACCATTTAAAAATGAGTGGATGACAAAGGAAATCCTCGACTTAATTGAGGAACGATGGAGATAGAAAAACAAAGATACAACAGTATATAATGGACCGAAGCAGGAAGTAAGACGCAAAATCAGCTAAATAGAAATGGCTGACACAGAAATTTGAGCAAATCAACGAGTTGCAACGTCGTCAGCACGATTTCTCCAGTTTACACAAAAAAGTGAAAGAATTTGTGACACCACAATGGATGAAGATTCCACACAATGTTGGATTCTGACGGACAGCTAAAAACACATACAGAAAGAAACAATACTTTCAGAATAGCAAAGCGAGGGACTAAGCATCTTAAAATGCCAGGTATAACGTGCTATTAAGCAACTCAAAAATAGTAAGAGTCCAGGAAAAGATGAGGTATAACCTGAAATACTGTAGTTGATCAATGACGACAATATCATATTCGCTACCCTGTTTAATAGAATTTATGGAATCCGTATTTGTACCTCTTCCTAAGAAATCCAACCCACAACGATGTGCCGATTTTCAAATAACAACTCTTATGAGCCATGCTTTGAAAGTCCTGCTAAAAACAGTTCACAATCGAGTATTCAGGAAGTGAAAAGAGCCAAAGGGGATACACCAATTTGGATTCAAAAAGGGAATGGGGATTAGGTAGGTCTTGTTTCGTCTGCACATGAATTCCTGGACCAACAAAAAGATATATTTATATGCTTTGTTGATTTTGAGAAGGCATTTCATCGAGTTAGATACTCAATATTGTTGGAAGAGCTTCATGATCTCTCCGTTGAAGGTGAAGGGCAGGAGGACAATTTGGCTTTTGCGGAGAATAATTATCTTGGTTTTCTTAACATTGATTTTCATTTCATATTCGTCACACACTATTCACCTTCTGCAGGCCTATGTCTCTATCTGGCATTAGCATTTTGTCGTCAAAGTAACGGATGCTGTCCGAAATTACTTCCGAATAAAGGTAGAATAGTATTGGAGGCAGTACACAACCTTGACATACTCCCCGCTTGATACTGATGCTGTTAGATTTGCAGTTTTCTAGTTTTTTGGTTACGTTTTCGTTCGTATCAACCGGATATATTTTTCATCCAGGCCCGCCTTCTGGAACTCTTCCAACAATATTGAGTATCTGACTCGATGAAATGCCTTCTTAAAGTCAACAAAGCATATGAATATATCTTTTTGTTGGTCCAGGCATTCATCTGCAGACGAAAGAAGACATCCCTCGTCCCCAATCCCTTTTTGAATCCAAACTGGTATATCTCCATTTGCTCTTTTCACTTCTAGAATACTCGATTGTGAGTTGTGTTAAGCAGGACTTTCAGAGCATGGCTCATAAGACTTGTTAGTCTAAAATCACCACATCTTTGTGGGTTGGATTTCTTAGGAAGAGGTACAAATACATACTCCATAAATTCTATTAAACAGGGTAACGAGTAAGTTGATATTGTCATTGATCAACTACAGTATTGCTTTATAATATTCAATTTACAACACCGTTTTCTTTCTTTCAATCATGCAATATTTGTTAATTTAAGTTAAGCAATGTAACTCAACCAGTAGTGTGTAGCGCGTCTTGTCGACTTAACTTATTTCATTTGCATTGAATGCATCTGATTTACGAAGAAGACGGGCATCATCGGTTCTTGTCTACCAAGTGTAAGTCAAACCCCGTTCTGGAAGTGAACCAGGAAGGGGCAAAGGTATATAACCGACCATTTCGAATTTTTCGAGGCTTTTTACTTCGTCAAGCCGTAGTGGCTTTTTCCTTCGTGATTCAGTAAGGACTTTTTCCTTCGTCAGGTCGTAGTAGGCCTTTTTCTCCGTCATACAGTAACGTTTTTTTTTATCACGGAAGTGAGTGCCGTTTCTAGACCTCAAGTGTGAGGCCTTTTTATGTTCTAAAAATATTCTACTCATCCTAAGGGATTTCAGGTCAAAGAGTGATTAGTTACCCAAATGAAAATGGGAGAGTAGTATGTGAGGCAATATTGCGATGAGAATCTCACAAGGAGAGGCCAAGCAGTTTATGGAAAACCCACTAGGAAAAGCTAAGCAGTAAGTTAACACGTGCGATCCCGAAGTCGGTTTCACAAACCTTTATATCGTGTCTTTTAAAGCCATTTATTAAAAACTTAATAATTGTAATTTAGAGACTCTCTGCAAAACTATGCACTCTCATAGTATAAAAGGTTATTTATTTAGTCGATGTAATTTTAGGAGTGTACTAAATGTAAGAATTTTTAATTTGTTAATATACTCTTCTTTATTTAAGAATAGCGTTTCACTGAATTCCTGCACTATCTTTCAGGACGTAAAGGTCGTACCCAATTCAATTTTATATCAACAACTAAATAACTCTTCAGTATTTTTTCATTTTTTGAGCTGAACTTAGATTCTTTTTATTCTAAAACGAATGGTGCCCAAAACAGTACGACTAAGCTTTAAACAACTATAGAGACTATTTTCAAAAGACGTACAAAAATTATCTCGATCTCCATGTTCTCTACCAGTAAGAAACGGGCTAGCTTATATCTGATTTTTGTTCTCTCAGTATTAATATCCACTAAATCCATTCTCAAAAATTAATATATACATAAGGGACAAGTAACGGCTTTTGTTAATTAATAAATGAATTATTTATTTAAAAAATAAAGAAAGTTGAGGTTTTAGCTTAATAGCACGTTCTACCTCGCATTTTAAGATGCTTGGTCCCTCGCTCTGCTGTTTTGAAAGTGTTGCTTCTTTCTGTGTGTGTTTTTAGCTGTCCGTCAGAATCCAACAATGTGTGCAATCTTCATCCATTGTGGTGACTTATAAATTCTTTCACTTTTTTGTGTAAATTGAAGAAATCGTGCTGACGACGTTGCAACTCGTTGATTTCCTCAAATTTCTGTGTCAGCCATTTCTCTTTCGTTAATTTTGCGTCTTCCTTCCTTCTTCGGTCCATTATATACTGTTGTACCTTTGTTTTTCTATCTCTGTCGTTCCTCAATTAAATCGAGGATTTCCTCTGTCAGCCACTTATTTGGTTTTCTTGTTTTTTTTTTAAAGTTGATTTTGTGTTGTATCTGTTATAATGTGTTTCATGTTGCTTCACAGTGTATTTATGGTCATCTTTTTACTACTCCTGTGCAGTTCTTATAACTGATTACTCAGTACATGCGTAGCAGTGTCTCTTGTATCTACGTTCTTTACATTTAGAACGTCTGGTTTCATTGTATTAGCCATGCTGGTTCTTACTATCTTCAATCGAGTACGCATATTTACAACCACTGGATTATGGTCGGATCTCATATCCGCACCTGGATAGGTCTTTACACCCCTCACTGAAGTAAATTAGGTATATGGGTTATTGTTATAGATACTAGCTATAAGGATTGATGACTGCAGTTTTTTTTAGTTTTTCTTACTGACTTTTTACAGACATTTGCTGTAACGATTAGTCTTTCTTACTGAATTTTTACCGTTTTTTTTTCCTGGAATATATATATATATATATATATATATATATATATATATATATATATATATATATTATATATATATATATATATACTAAGTTATAAAACTAGTTGGGGAACTCGGCAAAAAGGGCATCAACAGATGGTCATACTATATTCATTTAGCTAATATTTCGGTCCTAGGTTGGGACCTTCATCAGGGCACAAACTGAAAAAGAGATAACGAAGCAACCAATAAAGAAAATTAGGCATGAAGAATTGGCGTTGTTAAGTCCAGTTTTTAATTATTAATTTTAATTATTAATTTTTAATTTGCAATTTTTAATTTCAATCTTATAATTATTAATATGGAACTATTGTAATTTGAAAGTATTATTGTTCTAACAATCATAAATTATTATTATTATTATTATTATGAAGAAATGTCAAAAACAAAATGCAAGTGACTCACAGGTAGCATGCAATTTAATCTAACAAGAATGACCATAAATAACAATCGCCATAACAAAGACCAACACTGAAATAAAAAAACCACTATTCACTAACATATTAATATAAAAACATGGCATTTACAGCAGGGATGCCATTAAAAACGTTGGATGCTGAAAAATCAAAATTAATTAACCACCTGCCATCTAAAAGAAAAGTGACAATTTTGACAGGGCGCTGACAAAGGACGACCACCTGACAGATGTAAGGGATCACTCAAAAAGAATAAAAGGGAAAAGGTTAAACAACCAGGAAAGAACCGGTTTAGTACAAATTAAGTACTACGTCATATAGTAAAATTTTTGGTATGAAGGGAAAAGGTATCCAATGGGAACGCAAATTTTCGCCGTTATGGTAATTAAGTGACATATGAAGGAAATGATTTTTCTTCATCTGGGGGGAGAATAGAACAGGAAAAGTAGGTGGCAAGTGGAAAGGGTTTTTCATTAATTGGGAACATACTAAGCAATTTATTATTATTATTGTTATTATTATTAATGTTATTACAGATGGGAGTGTAATTATCAAGAATTTCACGGGAAACCAAGAAAAACATGTACTTAAACAAGGTGGTACCCAGAGGGCAAACATGTAGGAAGACAGAGCTGTAAGCTACCAAAACGAAAAAATTATTATGACGAGTGTGACGACCCAGAGATATTATGTGAGGAATGCAGATCACAAGAAAGGAGAAAGCTGTATATGCTGCTCAAGCCGTCAAGATCAGTTCTTTTATTGATATTTTGGGGATTCGCTTTGATATAGCACATCTCAAGAAATTCTATTTTAAGAAGGTTTTTTTGGATATGAAGGATTTTTGGTTCTCTGAAGTTGAAGGAATGTCCATTATCGAGAGAGTGAATCGCCAGTGCACATCATTGTGGATGACATCTGGTGTCGCTTTTATGTAATGCGATGCGACGGTTGAGAGATTGTGATGTCTGGCCAATATATACAGCGGGACAATCAAGACAGGAAATGGAATAGACAATATCTGACATAGAAAGAATGGGTAGAGAAGATTTCAATTTGCTAAAAATACGCTTGTTTTTATGGAAGTAATACTTGGCAATCTTAACATTGGGAATGACACGCAAAATATGAACCAATTTAGAGGTAAGACCAGGTATAAATGGCAAAGAGAGTAACGAAGGACTTATTTCCGTATGGCTAGCAGTGGGTAGAGGGGGTGGAAGGGAGGGAGGGGATGAGCCTATAGGAGGGGGCTCTGGTAAGATGTCATCAGAGAGGAAGAGCTTATCAACTTCGTCCTTGGTCTTGAGCAGGAACTTGTTATTGTACCCATTTTCCATAAAGAGATTGGTGAGTAGTGTTTGTGCTTGAGATAGATAATCTGGGTGAGCTATATTTCTGATTCTTCGATATAGGCCCTTTATGACATTTATTTTAACCTTCCAATCGTGGCCAGAATTGGCATGTATATATCTGCCTGATGAAGTTGGTTTTCTATACCAGTCTAGTCTGATAACACCATCAGGACCTCTGATGACTCTTGTGTCCAGGAAGGGGACAGCATTGTTCGACTCTTCTTCCATGGTGAACGGTAGGTGTTGATCGAAAGAATTGAAAATATGAAGGATTTCTTCTTTACCATTTTCTGGTATGGACAGAATAAGATCATCAACATATTGAAAGAGAAAAGGGAGTCTGAAAGATAGCTTTTCGATACAATTTTTCAAAAGATAGGACATGACTATTGCTGCAAGAATAGGACTTAAGTTACTGCCCATAGGGCAACCAAAGGTTTGTCGGTAGAAACTTTCTTTATATTTGAAAAGTTTAGATTGAAAGAAAAACTCAATAACAGCGAGGAAGAAGGATTTATCTAATTTTGTGTTGGGCGAGATTAGTGCCCATTCAGAATCAATAATCTGTTTGGCTAACTGCCTTGAAATGTTGGTAAAGAGACTGACTACATCGAGAGAAATGATGACATGATTCTCAGGTAATAGGAAATTATTAATTTCTGCACTGAAGGTAAAGGAGTCCTTAACTTCATATAGATGGTAATTTCTGAAGGATTTTTCTAATATATCTGCACAGAATTTGCTTAAGCTTGATGTAGGAGAGTTGATTGTGGAGACAAT
This sequence comes from Pachyrhynchus sulphureomaculatus, assembly GCA_019049505.1. Classification (NCBI taxonomy): domain Eukaryota; kingdom Metazoa; phylum Arthropoda; class Insecta; order Coleoptera; family Curculionidae; genus Pachyrhynchus; species Pachyrhynchus sulphureomaculatus. The sequence continues at coordinate 164,578,247 of CM032447.1, read as the reverse complement.
AGGTCTTAGTGGTACACCTTCTTTGTGTATTTTTGGCAGGCCGTAGATTCTTGGTGGAATGGCTTTGTAGGTATAAAGTTGTCTTGCTGTTCTGTCATCGATCCATTTTTTATTCTTCATTTGTCTGACAAAGGAATTGCTTTTATTTTGATATTGATTTGTAGGGTCATGCGAAAGATTTTCATAGACTTGTTCATCATCTATTAATTCAGACATTTTTTTTTCGTAATGTTACTTTTCCAATGCCACAGTGACTGAGCCTTTGTCTGAAGGAATGATCAAGATGTCTCTGTGTTGTTTAAGGAAGGTTACTGCTTTCTTGAATAAAGTCTTCTCAAAGGATGTAGCGGTGTTATGATTGTGGAGTACAGCATTTATGACGGCATTGGTGCACTTAGCTCTAAGGATATCTTGGTTAGGAGAAGGTAAAAGTTTAATGAAAGATTCAATATCTGCTAAAACTGTCTTGACTGGTATATCTTTACCTGGGTCTGATGGCAGAACTAAAGTTTGGAGAAAGAAGTATACCCCATTCGATATTAAAAACATTTGTTCCACGGTGAGACAAGGGGGTGGCAGTGTTGTGCTTTGGGGATGCATGTCCGCTGGAGGGGTTGGAAATTTGCATTTTATTAATGGTACCATGGATCAGCATGTTTATCTGAACATTTGGAGAGACAACTTAAGAGAAAGTGTCTAAAAATTAACACTCGAAAAAATATAAATTTTCCTGCAGGACAATGATCCGAAACATACTGCAATCTTGGTGCGAGAATGGATGATCCATAAGCGACAGCAGCCATCGAGAATATATGGGAGGAACTTAGACGGCGCATTCGTAAAAATATTATTTCAAATAGAGAAGAATTAAAAAACAGAATAAACAGAATATTGAAGGAATGGGAGAAAATGCTAACAAAAGTTACTAGAAAGCTGGTTTTAAGCATGACGAAAAGGTTACAGCAGATTATCAAGGCCAACGGCGGTCCCACTAAATATTAGCTTAAAGGAAGTTGTTATTTTCCGTTAAATTTCGTCAAACTTTTATTGGTAATTGTTAAGTGTATGGAGAATTTTTTGACATTAATTTTGTTTACATTTTTATAACAATCATGTGACATCTCCAACCTCCAGTTAATTAATTAAACATAACAGAAAAATAGAACAGAAAGCAAGTAGTGTATGGAGACTTTTGGACTGATATATATGTATATATATATATATATATATATATATATATATATATATATATATATATATATATATATATATATATATATATATATATATATATATATATATATATATATATATATATATATATATATATATATGTACGTATATATATATATATATATATATATATATATATATATATATATATATATATATATATATATATATATATATATATACATATATATACATATATATACATATATATATATATATATATATATATATATATATATATATATATATATATATATATATATATATATATATATATACATATATATATATATATATATATATATATATATATATATATATATATATATATATATATATATATATATATATATATATATATATATATATATATATATATATATATATATATATATATATATATATATATATATATATATATATATATATATATATATATATATATATATATATATGTATATATGTATATATATATATATATATATATATATATATATATATATATATATATATATATATATATATATATATATATATATATATATATATAACAATCCTAAGTTTAACCACTGGGAAACGCCCTTATAAGCAGAAGAGATGAGCAATCAAAGATCTAAAGGCTCTAGTATCTGCTTTTTATTTTTATTATCGAGCTTTCGCTGCCTAATGGTAGCTTCTTCTGGATTCTAAAAATGCAAACCAAGTACACAAAATAAACCAAAACGTTCATTTTTTTAAAATGTGATTAAATGAATTGTACAACTGTATGTGAAATTACTTACAAAAATTTTAGCAGTTAGTTCATCTCTGGTGAAGACAATGAAATTTGCATTTTTGTTGGCCAGGTAGTATGAATGATTACACAAACATGATTAAAAGACACTTAGAGAGTTACACAAATAATGAAAATAAAACTTTGTCAATAAACATTAGTTAAAAACACTTTTTTGAAGACCGAAACATAACTGCAAGAAACACCATGATGTTGAAATGATACTACATTTTAAAATTTTTTGACGTCGAGTTTAGTAACTATTTAGTGATATTTGAGTCCGAAACGGATATTGTTGGTAGTCGTCGTGATCAGGTCGACAAAAACCATAAAAAGCATTGAAGTTAGGGATGTGGTAAATTTTTTTAGGTGGATGCTAATTTTAGATAAATTATTTATTATTAATGATATCTGTTTTTTAATTTTAATTTTATAAAAAAGGGGGACTTAAATTTAATGAATGTTACTCTTCGACGAGTTATTTATTATTAATTATATTAATTCTTTAATTTTATAATCAAGAGATTCATAAGCTAATTTAAAAATTTGAAAGAGAAAATATTAATATATTTAATTTTTTAATTATTTAATTTTAACAGGAAGACATAAAAAAGAAACTGGTAATAAATATCAAAAATGACAGAAAGAGAAAAGAAACGTCAACTTTACTAGAAACTAATTGTTTCGTAAAGATCGTTTTATTGGTTTCTAGTAATGTTGACGTTTCTTTTCTCTTTCTGTCATTTTTGCTATTTATTACCAGTTACTTTTTTATGTCTTCCTGTTAAAATTAAATAAATAAAAAATTAAATATGACAAAGAATAAATAACGTCCAGTATTAATTTTCTCTTTCAAATTTTTAAATTTTTAAATTAGCTTATGAATCTCTTGATTATAAAATTAAAGAATTAATATAATTAATAATAAATAACTCGTCGAAGAGTAACATTCATTAAATTTAAGTCCCCCTCTTTTATAAAATTAAAACTAAAAAATAGATATCATTAATAATAAATAATTTATCTAAAATTAGCATCCACCTAAAAAATTTACCACATCCCTAACTTCAATGCTTTTTATGGTTTTTGTCGACCTGATGACGACATAAACTACCAACAATATCCGTTTCGGACTCTAATATCACTAAATAGTTACTAAACTCGACGTCAAAAAATGTTAAAATGGAGTACCATTTCAACATCATGGTGTTTCTTGCAGTTAGGTTTCGGTCTTCAAAAAAGTGTTTTTAACTAATGTTTATTGACAAAGTTTTATTTTCATTATTTGTGTAACTCTCTAAGTGTCTTTTAATCATGTTTGTGTATACATTCATACTACCTGGCCAACAAAAATGCAAATTTCATTGTCTTCACCAGAGATGAACTAACTGCTAAAATTTTTGTAAGTAATTTCACATACAGTAGTACAATTCATTTAATCACATTTTAAAAAATGAACGTTTTGGTTTATTTTCTGCACTTGGTTTGCATTTTTAGAATCCAGAAGAAGCTACCATTAGGCAGCGAAAGCTGCCTAATGGTAGCTTCTGTAGCTATATGTATATATGTATATATATATATATATATATATATATATATATATATATATATATATATATATATATATATATATATGTATATATATATATATATATATATATATATATATATATATATATATATATATATATATATATATATATATATATATATATATATATATATAATATATATATATATATATATATATATATATATATATATATATATATATATATATATATATATATATATATATATATATATATATATATATATATATATATATACATACAAATAGAAGCAGTGTTTTGATAGGTATCGAGATATTTTTTATTTTCTGTTTCTGTTCAAAATATTTATTGTGTATACTGGGTGTTTTAAAATATATCTTTTACGTTTATTTTTATTTTATTAAGTTTGTGTATGGCTAATTCCCTTCGTATCAGGTCTGCCACTTACAGAGTTTTTTTTTTACCTCGATCGCTTTCTTGATTTATAATTTTGTACAGTTTGGAGTCTTTGTTTATGCCTCTGGTTTCTTTATATTTAAAATCATGTTTGTATTCGATTACTTGTTTATTTAGTGCTGTTGATGCATTATTTGTGTATTTATGTCCATTTAGTCTATTTTTAAGTAGTTGGTTGGTCATTCCAATATATTTCGTAGAACAATCCATAGGGCTTTTTATAATTGTAAACAACGAACTTAATCTAATATGGGTTTTATGGCGTATATAGTTCCTTGGTGTATCGTAGTGGTAGATATTTTTCATTTTTTCGTTGTTTTGTGGCTATGTTTGTTTTAAAATTATTATAAAAATTGTACGTTTTTTTTTTAATTTACAGACAGTTTTTATCTTTTTTAGCGTAGTAGGTCTCAGTTCTGGGGTAGTTAAGTTTATTGCTCTGACTATTAAACCTACAATAACGCTGTTCTCTTGTGCCATTAGGGTGGGTGCGAGTATCTTCCTGACCATGGCGGTTTTGTGTACTATTCTATCAGAATGATACTGTTTTTCCTTATGAGTATTAGAGCGAAAACATTTATTTTGCCATGTTTCTTTATTTCTGATGTGAACTGTAGTTTTGTGTAAAAATTGTTGAATTTATGTAAGATCTCATCGATTTTTTTCGTTGTTTACTGCAAGCAAACAATCATCTACAAACCTTTTAAAGAACGAAATGTTCATTTTTAGATTTTTTATGACGTCACTAATTGGGCCATGACGCATGATATTGGTGGGCCCATTGCAAATTCATAAATTTGTTTATAAAATGTATCTTTACACTGGAAAACCCTGGTGATTATACTGAGCTCAACTGCTTGAAGAAAATTGTTTTAGACAGTGCTGTGTATTCTTTTAATTTATTCCAATTTTCTTCCAAGACTTTTTGAATTAGGTTTTTTGAAATATTTGTGTACAGTGATGTAACATCAATAGAAAGGAGTTGGTAGTTTTCGAGAATTCATATCCTATCAATGAAATTTTTGAAACTGAAAGAGTCTTTGATAAAATGATCATTTTCGAATGTTATATTTGATAGACAGTTTGCTAGGTATTTTGCTAGGTTGTATGATGGCGATTGTCTTAAAGGAATATCCTTTTTGTTTAGTTTAGGTTGGCAGTAAAAACGGCAAAAGAGGCAACGAACAAATCGGTTACATAAATTCAACAGTTTGCACACAAAATTACAGTTCACATCAAAAATAGAGAAACAAGGCAAAATAAATTTTTTAGATCTCACATTCATAAGGAGAAACAGTATCATCCTGATAGAATGGTACACAAAACCGACATGGTCAGGAAGATACTTGAACTTTCATTCGAGCCATGCAATGGCCCAAAAGATCAGTGTTATTGTAGAGCAATAAACTTAACTACCACAAAACTGAGACCTACTACACTAAAAAAAGTAAAAACTGTCTTGATACAAAATGGCTTTCAAGAAAGAGACATCAACCATACAATAAAGAAAAGAAAACCTACAAATTTTATAATAGTTTTTAAAACCAACATAGCCACAAAAGAAAAAAAAATGAAAAGTATTTACCACTACCATAAACCAAGGAACTATCAGAAAAACTAAAAACTACCTTAAAAAATTATTAAAGTGTGCAATAAAACCCATAATAAATTAAGTTTATTGTTCACAAATTTAAAAACTCCGACTTTCATCATGAACCAATCAAATATAGTGTACTCGATTCCATGTATGGATGGTCCTAAGAAATATATCGGCACGACTAGCCAACTACTTAAAAACAGACTAAGCGGACATAAATACATAAATAATGCATCTACAGCACTAAACAAATATGTAATCGAACACAAACATGATCTTAGTTATAAAGAAATCAAAATCATAAACAAGGAGTCAAACTGTACAAAATTACAAATCAAGGAAGCGAACGAGATAAAAAAAAAAACGCTGTAAATGACAGAAGTGATACAAAGGGAATCAGCCATATATACACAAACTTAATAAAATAACAATAAATGCAAATGATATACATATTTTGAAACACTCAGTATACACAATAAATATTTGAAACAAAAACAGGAAATAAAAAGCATCTTGATAACCACCATCAAATTAGTGATTTTAAAAACACACCGACGCGTGTACACTTTCAAGGTGTGTACTTCGTGAATTCTAAAAATATGTTTTATTTAAATTATCATGTGTTTTTAGAGAGTAACGTATACAGTGATAAGAAAAAAAATTTAAAATGTAACAAAGAATTCTATTTATTTTTAAATATGTAAAATTGAAACTATATATATATATATATATATATATATATATATATATATATATATATATATATATATACATATATATATATACATATATATATATATATATATATATATATATATATATATATATATATATATATATATACGAGGCTGGTTTGAAAAGTCCGTGCAAAAATAAAAACTACTTATGTGTTTGGGCTAAACCTTTTTTATTTTTCGATATAGTCTCCTTTTAGGCTTATACATTTCGTCCAACGATGTTCTAGTTTGTTGATCCCTTCCGAATAATAGGATTTGTCCAAGTCTGCAAAATATCCATTAGTGTCTGCAATCACCTCCTCGTTTGAATAAAAATCTTTGTCCCGCCAGCCATTTCTTCAAATTGGGGAACAAATAGTAGTCCGAGGGAGCCAAGTCTGGAGAATAGGGGGGATGTGAAACGAGTTGGAATCCTATTTCCATTAATTTTGCGACCACAACTGCTGAGGTGTGTGCTGGTGCGTTGACGTGATGGAAGAGGACTTTCTTGTGGGCCAATCGTGGGCGTTTTTCTTGCAGCTCGGTTTTCAAACGGTCCAATAACGATGAATAATATTCACCTGTAATAGTTTTACCCTTTTCTAGATAGTCGATGAGGATTATCCCTTGCGAATCCCAAAAGACAGTCGCCATAACCTTTCCGGCCGAAGGAACGGTCTTCGCCTTTTTTGGTGCAGATTCCCCCTTGCTAACCCATTGTTTAGATTGTTGTTTGGTCTCAGGAGTATAGTAATATATCCATGTTTCATCCACAGTGACGAAACGACGCTTAAAGTCCTCCGGATTCTTCTGGAACAGCTGCAAACCATCCTTGCAACACTTCACACGATTCCGTTTTTGGTCAATAGTGAGCAATCGCGGCACCCATCTTGCGGATAGCTTTCTCATGTCCAAATGTTTATGCAAAAAATTATGTACCCGTTCAGTCGAGATGCCCACAGCACTAGCAATCTCACGCACCTTAACTCTTCTGTCATCCATCACCATATCATGGATTTGATCAATGATTTCTGGAGTCGTAACCTCCACAGGCCGTCCAGAACGTTCAGCGTCACTTGTGCCCATATGGCCAGTCCGAAAATTTTGAAACCACTTATAAACTATTCTAATCGAAGGTGCAGAGTCACCATAATGTTTATCAAGCTTCTCTTTAGTCTCCTGAGGCGTTTTGCCTTTCATAAAGTAATGTTTAATCACCACACGAAATTCTTTTTCGTCCATTTCTTGAAAATCACTCGACTTCCTTGATTCACACGAATGCCAAACACAAAGAAATAGACCAATATGGCTAAAACTTGGTGTGCGTTCATTCAAGAGATGCTACTAACTAAACATGACCTCGATACGCGCCGGTGGTGCCATCTCTCGGACTTTGCAAGGACTTTTCAAACCAGCCTCGTATATATATATATATATATATATATATATATATATATATATATATATATATATATATATATATATATATATATATATATATATATATATATATATATATATAATATAAAGTAAATTAGTGAGCCATTAAAACACTTTGTTTCATTGTTAAGCTTTCGGAGATATTCAATCATTCTTCAGAACATTTAGAAATTATTTATAATGGATTTTCAAAAACAGAACTATAAGAAAGTTAGACTTACAAACGTGAAATTATAGAACTGACATGATTATAAGAAAATGAATCCAGAAATTTTATAAAGAATTACGAGGTAGTAAAGAGATTTTCCGGTTATATTTTCCCAGGACAACAGAGCTCGTTGTTTTAATTTTTAGGTTAGTAAAGAAAAGCAACTGGCAGTTTTATAAGAGTAACAGTGATAGTCGTGTTGTACAGTTGGTAGATATGAACTAAAATTGACTTTAAATTACAAAATTTTAGTACATTATATATAGTGTGTTCTGTTATGGTGTAAAAACTTTTATTTATTATTAAGTAAAGAAATAAAACAAAAGATTTTTATGTATTAGTATTATTGAATAATGTCCTAATTTTGTGATAGATCATTAGAAAGTTTAAGGATTTAAGGATAGATGATGCTAAGATCTTCCACATCGGCCCTCTGTTCATCGCGCGATCGCAGGCATTAATCGTAACCATTTCCAAAAATTTTCTTTTATAATAGTTTTGCTGTTTGCTATTTCTACATTGTCATAGTCTGGATGATGGTCATTGTCCATTAATGTTCTGCAAGGGAACAAGATTTGATACCCCTTCTACAGTCACTCCTGTGTGAAGGTAACCTTCCCTTTATGCTGCGGGACGTGTGTCCGATGTAACAGGATGTGCAGCCTTTGCATGGGATTTTTTTGACCACATTGGAAGTTTATTCTTTGGTAAAGGGTTTTTTAACTTTTGTATAAAGTTGTTTTAATTTATGTGGGATGGTTCTGGAGAAACGAATGTTTTCTTGTTTAAAAATTTGAATGAGCTTAAGAGTTAGACCATCTATTTGGGGAAGGGTCTTGTACATAATAGTGTTGTTGAGATCATTGGCGGGGTGGTTTTGAATTGGAGAGTCATACTGGTTTGAATGATTGGATTGTGGGGTGCATTATTAATAGAAATTAATTTGTTGAGTAAAGGGAAGGGATAAGGGTTTTTGATAAGGAGAGTTTTCAATACATTCAGTGCATTTGATCTTTCGGAGCCTGTAGACTCTGTTGATAAGGACAGTAGCCAAACCAAATTTCATTTTAATTTGATGATTGGAGTGAGAATCTTCCACTGCTCATTGGTTTCCTATACCATCTGGTAATGACGGTATTGTTGGGCCTTCTGATAAGCGCCATGTCTAGAAAGGCAGTGGAGTAGTTTGTTTCTCTTTCCAAAATAAATTTAATGTTGTCATCAAGACTATTGAAAACTTGAAACGTGTCTTCGTTTTGGTTAGCTGGAACTGCCATAATGAGATCATCAACATATCTTTTGATGAATGGAAGTTGGAACCGAAGTTGACTGATACTTCTTCGTACTATGTCGTCCATGACGTAACTGGAAATGATGGGAGATATGCTGGCCCCCACAGGTGTACCAAAAACCTGTTTGTAATACATATCATTGAAAATGAAACAAACAGACATAAGATGGTAATGAGTGAATGAGTCTTGGACAATAGAAGAGTGTTAGCTGATGCTTGGCCAGTTCTCAGTGATGCATTTTCCTGCTAATTCCAGTGGCAAGTTTGTGAATAGCGACACTACATCGAGACTGATTAGCACATGATCAGGAGGAAGTTGAAATTGATTGACAAATTCACCAAATTGAAAGAAGTCTGAGGCATATAAAACGTCATTACCAATCTTATAAGCACTTGTAAGTATTGTTGTGACAAATTTTTCCAACTTTGAATTAGGTGCATCGATGAATGATTTTATTGGTCTGGCAAATAAAGTGGGTTTGTGAATTTTAGGTGAGTTTTAGGGCTGCAACGGAGTTATACATATATAGAGTTTTGGCAAGCGCATCATCAATTTTATAGGTGTTCTTGAGATTGGTTACTACTTTGTTGGCCTTTTGTTCGATGGTTCTAGTAGAATCACGTCATAGTCTGGTCCCTGCCCATGAAGACTGTAGCATATCCTTTATCACTGAGGGTGACAATGATCTCAGAGTGATCTTTTAGGAATTTTTTGGTGATTGGTTTTGAAAAAATATGATCTTTGTTACTATCGTTATGAGCAAAGTTGACTAAAACATTGGAGAACTTTACCCTGTACAAATTTTTTGTCAGGTCATCCTTGTGTGAGATTGCTGTCTTCAAGTCAACCAGTAAAGTGGGGATGTCAGTGTTACACGGGTTACTAGGTATGGCAGACTTAGGGCCTAGTGACAGCAGCCTCACCGTGTCTGACGGTATTTGTGTATTTGAGATGTTTTTAAACCACTTATCTTATATTGAGAATGAGTAAAAATTATCTACATATGTCAAAACTCAACAAATTTAAAATAGATAATTGTCATTTGTTGATGTTTTTATGCTAATTTGAAGGACAAAGCCGATTCTTTACAAAGATCTAATATCATTTATGGCATTCATACCAATATAGGATCTCTAAGAACAAACGACTAAAAGGTCTCTAAGAGACTAGCTTTACATAGAAGTGATACCAAACATAAACCTAACGCCACAAATTTAAGTTTACATGTCAACAGTACAGATTACAGAGTATAATACACTAACAGTTTTATTCTGGATGTTGATACCAACTACTTCAGAAGAAGTTTTCTGGAAATGTGCTACATAAAAAAAAACAACTGGCGAAAACAATCTCAATCATGAAAAAGGCATAAAAGAATTGTGCTCTATTTACACTTATTTGCTAACACAGAATCACTCCAAACCAATTAGAAGTATAGATTTCTATGAGAAAATTAATTTCGAATAAAGTGGACGTTCCTTTTTTCTGTTCTAAATACGTTGCGTAACTTTTCAGAAATTTTTTAAAAAAATACAAAAATAATTTTTCCAATAAAAACATGTTGTCAAAATGTTAAACTCCACCTTTGGTGAATACAAACTTGTTGCTTTTTGTTGGCTTGCTGACGAAATCTAGTAACAAAAATGGCCGGTGACGTATTAAAAATCACTAAGTTACTAAACGTTACGTGAAATACAAATTTAAAAATGGAATACCCATCTAAACATCATGGTATTTCTCACAGTTGGTTTTGGTTCTAAAAAGAAACTTTAAAAATGTTATTAGTATTGTTTTACCTCTTAAGACCTTTATAATTCTCCAAATGTGCTGTTCTACTGTGTTCTTTGTATAATTGTGTTCGCTATCTGGTTAGTGAAATGCTTAACTACCAGACTTAATGAGAGAAAAACCTGTTACAATTTTGTAAGTATATTATTATATAGTTTACATAAACTTTTATATCACACGTCCTGACGAACATCTTAATTTTCCTTCTGTCGTTTATTTGCATTTCAGTATGCAGAGAAACCTACCAATTAGGAAGCGAAAGCTTGATTAAAAAAATAAAAAACCGGTCAAGTGCAAGTTGAACTTGCACAATTAGTGTTCCGTACGTTGATTGTTTTTAAAATAAAAAATTTTGTTAGGGTGGTATAAAATGATCAGTGACTTCACAAAACACACCCCAAATGAGTTTTCAACAAAGTTTGTTTCCAATCTTCACTGAAAACTGGTGACCTTGAAATCTTGTTTTTTTTTTATATACCAAATAAATTATTAAAGGTAATGCACTCGTGATAATTTTCGTTCAATCTATACCCCGTGGAGAATATTCCAGAATTTTTTCAAAATTTTTTGATCAGTACTTTTCGAGATAAGGTAGGGGACAGCGATTTTTTAAAAGTAATACGAAGAAAAGTGTGCGCAAGTATTACATTATATATATATTTTTACTCGTGTTTTCACAAGCTTTCATTTGACACCACACGCGATGACCTAGTAAAAAAAATTTTTTTTCACTTCCGATTTCACCCCTCAAAACGAACCCCTTAAGTCAAAATTTATGTTACGGTGGTATAAAATGATCAGTGACTTCACAAAACACACCCCAAATGAGTTTTCAACAAAGTTTGTTTCCAATCTTTATTGAAATCTGATGACCTTGAAATTTTAGTTTTTTTTATATTCCATATAAATTATTAAAGGTAATGCACTCGTGATAATTTTCGTTCAATCTACACCCCGTGGAGAATATTCCAGAATTTTTTCGAAATTTTTTGATAAGTACTTTTCGAGATAAGGCCCGGGACAGCGATTTTTCGCGAATTTTTAAAAATAATACAAAGAAAAGTGCGCGCAAGTATAATATTATATATATATTTTTTACTCGTGTTTTCACAAGCTTTCATTTGACACCACACTCGATGACCTACTAAAAAAATTTTTTTTTCACTTCTGACTTCACCCCCCAAAACTAACCCCTTAAGTCAAAATTTAATTCTCAAAACTACATGGCTCTGATGAGGCCATCAATTCCTATATTATTACCAAATTTCACCTTTCTATGTCAAATAGTTTCGGAGAAAATCGGGTGTGACAGACAGACAGAGAGACAGACAGACAGACAGACAGACAGACAGACAGACAGACAGACACCAAAGTGATCTTATAAGTGTTCCGTACGGAACACTAAAAAGATAAACTAGAGTCTAAAGATCTTTGATTGCTCATCCCTATTTCCTCACAAGGGAGTTTCTCAGAAGTTAAACTTTCGTTTGTTGCCAATGTCCTGTTACTGTTCTTCCTATATATATATATATATACATATATATATATTATATATATATATATATATATATATATATATATATATATATATATATATATATATATATATATATATATATATATATATATATATATATATATATATATATATATATATATATATATATATATACATATATATATATATATATATATATATATATATATATATATATATATATATATATATATATATATATATTATATATCTATATATATATATATATATATATATATATATATATATATATATATATATATATATACATGTATATATATATATATATATATATATATATATATATATATATATATATATATATATATATATATATATATATATATATATATATATATATATATATATATATATATATATATGTATATATATATATGTATATATATATATATATATATATATATATATATATATATATATATATATATATATATATATATATATATATATATATATATATATATATATATATATATATATATATATATATATATATATATATATATATATATATATATATATATATATATGGGCAACAACAGATGTTCACACTATATTCATTTAGCCAATATTTCGGTCCTAGGTTGGGGCCTTCATCAGGGCACAAACTGAAAAAGAGATAACGAAGCAACCAATAACGAAAATTAGGCATGGAGAATTAGTATTATTGAGACTAATTTTTAATTATTAATTTTTTAATTTGTAATTTTTAATTTCAGTCTTATAATTATTGATAAAAAAACTTATTGTCGTTTAAAAGTACTGTTGTTCTGAAGAAACGTAAATTATTATTATTATTATTATTGCACATACAGTGTGCGAATTAATCTAACAAGAACGACTCTAAATAACAATTGCCATAACAAAGACCAACACTGAAATAAAACAGCCACTATTCACTAACATATTAATTTAAAAATATGGCTTTTACAGCAAGGATGCCATTAGAAACCTTGGATGCGGAAAAATCAAAATTAATTAACCACCTGCCATCTGAAAAGAGAAATGACAAGTTTGACAAGGCGCTGATAAAGGACAATCACCTGACAGATGTAAGGGATCACTCAAAATAAAAGGGAAAAAGGTCGAATAACCAGGAAGGAAATTTTGGTATATAAGGAAAAGTACCCAATGAGAACGCAAATTTTTCAACGGTATGGAAATTAAGTGGCATATGGAGGAAATGATTTTTCTTCTTCTTGAGAGGAGAATAGGGGAACAGGAAAAGGAGCTGAAAAGTAAAAATGGGTTTTTTAATTAATTAGGAATATCCTAAGCAATTTTAATAAAAATGGGATTGTAATTGTAAAGAATTTCACGGGAACCAAGAGAACATGTAGTCAAAAAAGGGGGCACCCAGAGGATAAATATGTAGCAGGAGAGAGCTATAGACTACCGAAGACGAAAATTTATGACGAGAATGACGAACCAGAGACATTATGTGGGGAAGGCAAATCACAGGAGAGTAGAAAACTATATATATTGCTCAAGCCGTCAAGATCAGTTCTTTTATTAATGTTGTGGGGATTTTCGTTGATATAGCACATCTCAAGGAATTCTCTTTTAAGAAGGTTTTTTTTTGGATATGAAGAATCTTTGGTTCTCTGAAATCGAAGGAATGTCCATTATCGACAGAGTGGATTGCCAGTGCACACCTTTGAGGATGACATCTGGTGTCATTTTTATGTAATGCGATGCGGCGATTGAGAGACTGTGACGTCTGGCCAATGTACACAGCGGGACAATTAAGACAGGAAATGGAGTAGACAATATCTGACATTGAAAGAATGGGTAGAGAGGATTTCAATTTGCTAAAAATGCGTTTGTTTTTATGGAAATAATATTTGGCAGTCTTAACACTGGGAATGACACGCAGAATATGAACTAATTTTGAAGTAAGACCGGGTATAAAGGGCAAAGAGAGTAACGAAAGACCTGTTTCCGTATGGCTGGCAGGGGGTAAGGGGGTGGAGGGAGAGGAGGGGGTAAAGGTATAGGGGGAGGCTCTGGTAAGATACTATCAGAGAGGAAGAGCTTATCAACTTCGTCCTTGGTCTTGAGCAGGAACTTCTTATTTTCCATGAAGGGATTGGTGAGTATTGTTTGTGCTTGAGATAGATAATCCGGGTGAGCTATATTTTTGACTCTTCGGTAAAGACCCTTTATAATATTTACTTTCACTTTCCAATCATGGCCGGAGTTGGCATGGATATATCTGCCTGAAGAAGTTGGTTTTCTATACCAATCAAGTCTGATAACACCATCAGGACCTCTGATGACTCTTGTGTCCAGGTTCGACTCTTCTTCCATGGTGAACTGTAGGTGTGGATCAAAAGAATTGAATATATGGAGAATTTCTTCTTTACCATTTTCTGGTATGGACAGAATAAGATCATCAACATACTGAAAAAGAAAAGGCAGTCTGAAGGATAGCTTATCGATGCAATTTTTCAAAAGATAGGACATGACTATTGCTGCAAGAATAAGACTTAAGTTACTGCCCATTGAGCAACCAAAGGTTTGTAAATAGAAACTTTCTTTGTATTTGAAAAATGTAGATTGAAAGAAAAATTCCATGATGGCGAGGAAGAAAGATTTATCCAATTTAGTGTTGGGCGAGATTAATGCCCATTCAGATTCAATTATTTGCCTGGTTAACTGCCATGAAATGTTGGTAAAAAGACTTGCTACATCGAGAGAAATGACGACATGATTATTAGGTAATTGAAAATTATTAATTTCTGCACTGAAGTCAAAGGAGTCTTTAACTGCATATAGATGGTAATTGTGGAAGGATTTTTCTAATAAATCGGCACAGAATTTGCTTAAGCTTGATGTAGGAGAGTTGATTGTGGAGACAATAGGTCTGAGTGGTACACCTTCTTTGTGTATTTTTGGTAAGCCGTAGATTCTTTGTGTACCAAAAATACACAAAGAAGGTGTGGTGTTAAGGCTTTTATAAAGTGAGATGAAGATAGACTTCATAGATCAATGTCGTTTAAGTATTTTAACTAAGAAATTTGCCGGAGATTTTGGCAATTGGAACATATGAATAAATCTGATAGTTCGTAAAGAAGCATGAAAGTTTATTTTTAATGATAGCTCAGAGCAATCTAAAAGCTACCTTAAAATAAAATTGAACCAACCTATTATTCCTAACAATAAAACTACTTAATTACTTTGTTAACTGTCACTAAATATATTTGTAAAGATTTTACAATTGCGTTATCGCGATTTCGTAGTACAACTACATTGTCAAACGCTTAACTAAGACTAAAACAGATTTTTGGTATTTTATGTTTATATGATGAACAGATGTGGGTCTATTATATGTTAAAAAAGTTTGAACAAAAGAGAATTTGCTACGTCTAATTGACTATTCAGTAAATTTATATTATGGTCCTTTGAATGTCTGTAAATTTCTATAGATTCTAAGAAGTTGAGTTTTGACCCTTTAGGTGCCATATGGAGTATTTGTAAACAATCGATATTGGGAAAAGTATGGCCTGTTTCTAAGAAATGTTTAGCAAAGTGTGATTTTTCATTTTTTAGCCTGTAAGAGGCATTGTGTTCTGCGAATCTTGTCTTGAAATTCCGTCCCGTTTGGCCTACGTAACAGCTATTGCACTCTTGACAATTAAGTTTATAAACTCCTGATTTATTATATTTATTAGTTTTATCTTTGGCATTAAAAAATATATTGGATAATTTTTGAGCGGGTTTTTTAAAGCTATTCTTGTTTTTTCGGTCGTGAGAACTTGGGATATTTTATCCGAGATGGGACCAAAATATGTCAGAGGTATGAATGTTTTCTTTTCTCGGTATTCTACGGGGTTATCGCGATAACGCAATTGTAAAATCTTTACAAATATATTTAGTGACAGTTAACAAAGTAATTAAGTAGTTTTATTGTTAAAATGTACTGTCACAAAGTAACGGACCACTCAATCAACTCTTTAAAAGAAGCAAGTACTGCAGACCAGTCCAAACTCTACTTTAAATTAAGACTCAAACACCGTATATCAGTTCAAAACGCATGGTTCAACCAAGAATGTCTAAGAAACAACGTCTTCCCAAAATACACACACGTAAAATGCAACTCATCATCTACCTCGGCCTGGAAAGCTATCCATTCCTGCAAGATCACATGGCTGAAGGAAGAAGCTAAGAAATGGTTCCGCAACAGGGACAACCTCTTACTCCATATAAAGGTTGTAAGGTGTGAACTTACCCGCTTTTTGAGGCGTCATTTTGTTGCATGCTAAACTGTCCTCAGTTTGAGGCATCTTTTTTTTTGTACCCTGTGAGAAGTTGTTTGTCCCACGCTTGAGCGCAATTTTGTAGCCTATGAAAAGGTGTTTAATTGCGCCCCACGTAGACTGCGTCATTTTGTACCGTTTGAAATTTGGATGCCCCAAGCTTGAGCACAATTTTCTTGCAGCCCCGCTTTAATTTCTGATAATGAATTGAGTGAATCCTGATTTTAAAAGAACTAAAGAAATTAAACACAGACTAGCTCAGTTTTCTTTGGTAGAGAGATATGGGTAAGAGATAATTTTTGTACGTCTTTTTGGAATTATTTTCTATTTTTAAAGAAATCTCAGCTGTACGACTTTTTGGGCACACCATTCATTTTAAAATAGAAAGGATCTAACTTCAGCTAAAAAAATGAAAAAATACTGAAAGGGTGTACTGTTGGTAAATAAAAAAAATCAGTTTGGTACAGCCGTTCTTATCCTGAAAAGTAAGATAGGTATTCAGTGAGACACTAGCTTTAATCAACAAAAAGAAAATTTATTCATGTTTTTAAAAATAAAAAGTTCTAACCTTTGCAGTTTTACAGGATTACTAAAAATTTTAGCCTAACAGGTAGTTATGACATTTAAATTCTAAACTCTGACTACTCCCGAAGACGAAAAATAGTGCTTTTCACTTCACTTTTTAGTCAGTTCAAATTGCTGTTAAGGCACTACTCAGGGATAAGTCTATGGAAGGATGTTTTGGTAACTTACTGTTTTTATTTCGGCTTCGATGGAACACGACCGATTTCACACTTTTCTAGTAAACACTTAGAGAGCCCACTACGGCTTTTCGTTAAAAAAACTGGTGCTTTATTTAGCTCTCATGATTGTTGTTATGAGCCTTTACTGCAGCTCTGTCGAAGGAAGCCTACTTGGCGGCTCCGATGAAGATTAGCCTGGCTGCGGCTTGATGGTACTCAGCCTCGATTCTTGTCCTACCGGACCCTTAAATAAGCCGTGGGCCTTCTCTCGGTCATATCGCGACGCCGGAACCAAAAGTCCGGATACACATTTTCAACCAATCCCGGCGTGCCGATAGATTCGGTCAGAAACCCGCACAGCACACTAATATACCGAACGGCTTGGAATCTCTTGTTAATATACCGTTCGATACAAAAATGAAAATAAGTACAATTTGAAGTGAAAAATCAGTAACATTACATGGTCTTAAAATCTAGGAAAAAATGAATGTTACAAGGTATTGCACTCTGAATTAGCTTATAAACTCCACCCAATAGAATTCGATATCTTTGATGATAATACTAGATTAAAAATTAGCCAAATTATTCACAAAATTTATTTAACTCAATCAAAAAAACTTAAAAAACTAATAGAGAATAAAAAATATACCGAAACTTCAGATAATACTCAACAAAAAACTTTCTATAATAGATTTATCAATATCTCTAATACAAATTTCACAGAAAGTGAGAAATAACTGCTTGAAAAAGGACCAAAATATAACCCTAACTTTAATATAAAAAATACTACCGAAACAATAATATCCGAAATTGAATCAGCCACAAAAAACATAGGTGACCCAAATATTAAAAAAGAAAAAAATAAAACATATAATGATAAACACAAAAAACACTACTTGCAGTAACCAAGAACAATTAACGATAGCATCCATTCAGTCTAAAATAAAAGAGAATAACTTACTAATAACAAAAGCAGACAAAGGCAACTCCATCATAGCTCTTGATAAAAACCATTACATTCAAAAAGTAAATGATTTTTTGGAAAAAGAAAATCCAGTAAAACTAAAAAAGGTCCAACGGATAAAATTCAAAAACAACTCAAGACCCTGCTTAATGAAACCCTGAGCGTTGTGGATGAAAGAGAAAAGTTTAAAATAATAAACCAAAATCCTACATCACCAAAACTTTATGGCCTGATAAAAATACATAAAGAAAATTCGCCAATAAGACCAGTAGTATCGTACAGCAACACCCCCCTAAAAAATCTGGCAACACATCTCAACACCATCTTCAAAGAAATTACACAATTCAATCCAAAATACAAAACAAAAAACTCTATAGACCTTACAAATAAACTTAAAAAATCTCCATCCCAAATAACGCCCTTCTAGTTTCATTCGATGTAACAAATATGTTCTCCAATATCCCAAATAAAGATTGTTTAGAAATTATAAAAACTATGTTACAAAAAAAGGCAACAACGTCAATATAACAATACAACAAGATATATTGAAACTATTCGAATTTTGTATATCCGAAAATTATTTTCAGTTCAATAATCAATTTTTCAAACAAAGAGATGGACTTGCCATGGGGTCTCCACTTAGTCCTTTGCTAGCCGAAATCTTTATGTCAGAATTGGAAAACAGTTTTCTAAAAACTCAACACGCGAAAAATATTCTCTTTTGGTTTAGATATGTGGACGACATCTTAGTATGTTTCCTTGGAAATGATACTGAACTAAATTCCACTTTAAATCAGCTAAATAATTTACACCCCAACATAAAATTCACACTTGAAAAGGAAACCGATAATAAAATAAATTTCTTAGATATTACAATTTTAAAAAAGGAAAATAGACTAGAATTCGATATCTTCCGCAAACCAAACTTTTCAGATGTCACCATCCCAGCTGACTCAATACACCCTAACTCCCATAAACTGGCAGCCTATAGATCTATGATCCATAGAGCCTTCAATATCCCTCTTAGTAAAAATAATTTAAAAAAAGAACTGGACACAATCAAAAATATAGCACTCAATAACGGCTTCCAATCTAAAATAATTAATACCTTAATAAGCCGTAAACGAAAACAAATCACTCTCAGCTTAATCTACCCCGTAAAAGAATACCGAGAAAAGAAAACATTCATACCTCTGACATATTTTGGTCCCATCTCGGATAAAATATCCCAAGTTCTCACGACCGAAAAAAACAAGAATAGCTTTAAAACCCGCTCAAAAATTATCCAATATATTTTTTAATGCCAAAGATAAAACTAATAAATATAATAAATCAGGAGTTTATAAACTTAATTGTCAAGAGTGCAATAGCTGTTACGTAGGCCAAACGGGACGGCATTTCAAGACAAGATTCGCAGAACACAATGCCTCTTATAGGCTAAAAAAAAAATCACACTTTGCTAAACATTTCTTAGAAACAGGCCATAGTTTTCCCAATATCGATTCTTTACAAATACTCCATATGGCACCTAGAGGGTCAAAACTCAACTTCTTAGAATCTATAGAAATTTACAGACATTCAAAGGACCATAATATAAATTTACTGAATAGTCAATTAGACGTAGCAAATTCTCTTTTGTTCAAGCTTTTTTAACATATAATAGACCCACATCTGTTCATCATATAAACATAAAATACCAAAAATCTGTTTTAGTCTTAGTTAAGCGTTTGACAATGTAGTTGTACTACGAAATCGCGATAACGCAATTGTAAAATCTTTACAAATATATTTAGTGACAGTTAACAAAGTAATTAAGTAGTTTTATTGTTAAAATGTACTGTCACAAAGTAACGGACCACTCAATCAACTCTTTATTATTCCTAAGATTAAATAAAGACGTTAGAAAGTCTATAGAAATATATAACTCATCCATCTTAACACAAATTTAACAAACGTTTCCTGGATATTTTGCAGTTAACATATATACTAGGATACCATACACCAAATCCCAGCGTAGATCTCAAGCAGCTAAAACAGAGTGGTAGTAGTATTTGAGTATTTGTAAAATCACCCGGATTTCTTAATATAAATCTGAATTTCTATGAATATTGTCGCAACAATGATCAAAATTTTAAGAAAAAACATAGTGGCAAGGTTGCTACCATGATGAGTATCGCTCGTTACTTTTAGTTTAACAGATTCATTTTAGATATGAGTCAAAAATTATTATCAGATTCGCAATATACCCTAACTGAAATAATGATTTACTTTGTTGAATACCTTTGAAAAATATCTGCAGATAACATCTACGTTTACGATTGTCCAAGACGTGTCGAACCTATTGGCTAAGACACGTTCACTATCCTGTGAAAACTGAAAAAGCCGTGTTGTTTAGGGGAGATCAGCTGTTTAATTTGATAAATATTATCCTGTGGGGGAGCGGGATAGAATATCTCCCCCGGTACGTTCTGCCTGTCGTAGAAGGCGACTTAAAGAACAACCTAGATGGTATATGCCCTGATCTCACCAGCATCGCCCGGTGCAATACCATCGCATCAGCTTAGGCTGCGTGACGTTGCTTAACGTTTCTTGGCTGTGCCTATGTTTCGGATTGTGGGACCAAATAGCATGATGAGGCACCTGGATACAAAAAATTAGCCCCCCGTTTGGATATCTGGGTGGGGGTTGGTTCAGGGGCCTCGACATGCAGAGATCATAATTTTAAAATAGATTTTTGCAACATACGAAGTTTAAACTCAAATTCACTGCACCAACAGCTGCAATAAACCTCATGTGTGCTTTCTAGCACCTTCATTATCAACTCCGGTGTGTTCCAAGGCTCCATACTGTCTCCTACTCTCTTTCTTATTTACATTAACGATCTGCTGGAAAAGACCGGAAATCCAGTCTACAGCTTTGCAGATGACAGTACGGTTATCATTTCATTCACTTTGAATGCTCGGACATCGGCTACTCAAACGAATACCCACACACAGCAGGAAGTCATTCAACTTAACAAAGACCTGGAAGTAATTCTATCTTGGGGTGACAGTAACCAAGTGGATTTTAACAAAAACCCAAACGGCAATTTTTTCTAAAAAAATTAACGTTGCTGAACCCGACATAGTTATGTCGGGGCACTCTAACATCGTCACTCAATTTGTTGGGCGTTAATTTGAGAGCAAATATGTCCTGGCATGAACATATTGCAGGCCTAGCAAGGAGAGCTTCTCAAAAGTTGGAAATATTATTTCGAACCAGAAAGCTTTACACTCTACAACTGTCAATTCTTTACAAAGCTCAGATTCAACCAACTATGGAATACTACTCCCATGTTTGGGGCTCGGTTATTCAGGGAAGAGCTGTTCATCTAATTGGATACCTGGAACTGACCGGTGGCCTTGATTCGCTGGAACATCGAAGATCGGTTGACGACTTGAGCTTATTCTACAAGTATTTTCATGGAAAGTGTTCGAAGGTTGTAGCATGCTTAATTCCTCCCAGAGCGGTACTTGTTAAAAATACACTTCCCGCTAATACTTCACATCCATATGAGGTTCAGCTTGTTACTCCTCATACAACGCTTTTCAAGCAGTCCTTTATACGGGGAGCATCGGAGCATCATCCCTTTGGAATAGTTTGCCCAGGTCTGTGTTTCCCACCGAGCACAATTTACAGCGATTCAAGAACAACGTGAATCGTTTTTTTTTTCCGCTCACATGTCGCTCCTTGTCCTTCCCTGCAGCACGTGTGCTAAACCCATAAAAAAAAATTTACTACTCAGTATATATCACTACATCATCAAACATTTTATTTTCGTACTCGATGCGCGTTTCGCTAACCATGTTAGCTTCATCAGGAGAGATAATTGACTACTACCCAATCATCGCTCCTGATGAAGATAACATGGTTAGCGAAACGAGCGTCGAGTGCAAAAATAAAATGTTTGGTGTGGTGGTGATATATACCGGGTAGTGTCATTGTGCTCATGATTCCACATTCCCAACATAGTTAATTAAATATGTGAATATATATCAACATCTCAAAAACCAGTTTTGAAGACTGGAGTAATCCTTGAATCTTTCCATAGTTCCAGAAATGTCTTATTTTTAATAACTTTGTTAAAAAGAAAGGATAATGGTTTCAACAATGTAGCGGCACATTGTTCGCCAACGAAGCAAGGCATTTGATCCAGACCATATGTCCGTTTGTTTTTCGACCTTTTAACAACCTCATGATTAGTTCCTCTTGTATGCATCCAAACTTAAAAGAAGAAATGTCATTGACAGATTGATGCGGACAGAATAGAGTCGTTGAAGCAACGTACACAGGACTGTACAGAATACTGAGAATTGTCGTACATAAATATTTCGAGAAATGAATTTGTAGATTTAGAATTAATAGAAACCAAAAAATTTTAAACCACTTGAAATAAAATTTTCAGCTTTAAGTGTGCATTTTCATAGAAAATATCAGTCTTTTGTTTTATATCTGCTCGCAGTTCCTTGTATTGGTAAGCCGAATATTTTATATTTCTTCCAATTTAAATGTTTTTATTTGCTGAGCCTGATTATTTCAGATGTACTTCGGTCAATAAGTTTTGAAAGCAAAAATGAAACAAGATGAATTAATGAGTCGAAATACATTTACTCTCCCTTCAGCTAAATACGTTTTTCCAGCGACTTTCCAATTTATGTATCCCACCTCTGAAGTGATTTTCCGGAACACCTTCAAAATACCCATCTACGGATGCTATCAGCTCATCATTTGTTGAAAAACGCTTCCCACGTAGAAATATTTTGAAGTTTGGGAACAGATGGAAATCAGATGGAGCCAGATCTGGCGAATATGGTGGATGTTCCAACAATTCGTACTTTATTTAAACCGATCAGTCTTGCAGTTGCCAAAGACGCTTCTATTATTATCAGTAATAAAAATAAGCAAATTAGTAAGCAACCTGATATCTCCGAATAGATTACCACATTTAAATAGTGAACCGTCTACTTCGGGATTTAAGCTAAAGCTTTAAAAAATTAGTAAAACCTTTATGCCCAGTACTACAAAAAATATTGTGCAAAAAACTGTGAGAATTACATTAAGTCCTTAAAAAAGGTAAAGACATCAATAAACAAAAGAAGGAATCAAAAAAAAGAGACACCACCAATAACAAAAATAATACGATATACCTACAAACCTCAAATAAAAAGTCACACTCAGCCGGCGCCCAAAAAAATTCTTTGGTGCTTCCACGGGCTGGCGAACAAAAGAAAGCATTTTTGTGTTGAACAAAAGAAAGCCAAAAAAAGGTGATGAGAGATTTTTTCTTCTGCAAACCGGGCCTTTTCTCATGAATTTTCTTATCCAGCTTGTGCAATAGGTGGCAATAATACTCTCAGGTGATTATTTTACCATTCTAAAGGTAATAAATTGACAAAATTCCTTTTGCATCCTAAAAACTGATGCCATAATTTTTTTGGGCGACTTTAGCTGCTTTCGAGCTGAACAACCGGACTCAGTCCACTGTACGGTTTATTGTCGTAGTTTTGGATCATAATAGTAAGTCAGGGTCTCATCCATAGTTATAAATTGATGCACAAAATCAGTTTTATTCTTTATGAAACGAACCAAATGTTGCCTGAAAGTTTCTCTCGAGTGCGTTTTTGTTCCGATGTTAGAAATTTGGCACACATATTGTGAATAGCTTTCTCATACGCAAAACGTTAGTTAAGATCTCATGTACTGATCCACGTGAGATGCCTAGAGCCTTAGCTAAATCATCCACGGTTAATGGACGGTCTTCCATTACCATATCTTGTACCAGCACAACAGTTTCTTCAGTTCTTGCAGTTTTTAGACCTCCGGAACCTGTATCATCATTGGCACTTGTACAACCACGTTTAAACTCCATCCATCTATGAATTAGTTGGAAATGAAGGAGTTGACTCTCTTAACATTTTCACTAACTTTACATGGATTTCGGTTGCCGATAAACCTTCCAAAACAAAGAATTTTATTACTGCATCACATTCGATTTTTTTCATTATTAAAAAATACTCCAACATGATTACTTTAACCAACTGATAAACAATGAATGACTTGACAGATAGACTTGAAATTTAGAGCGTGTTCATATGACAGATGAAGCTTCAAAATGGTGTTCAATATTTGGTTCATAGGTGTCGCTTTCGAAACTACATAGGTATCGCTTTTAAAAATTATTAACTGACCTGATAAACCATACTCGGTACGTACTTTTACGAATTATGAACTTGGAAAATCATTTATCAGGTATTTCACATAGTATCTTATAAACCCGTACACATGCTTTGTCAATATTCTAGCGTTTATTTAAATCCGACCAATCCACATTCAAAATCCTATAATATGTGTGTTTACCAGTAACATGGATTTTTTCCTACAGAGAAAAGATACGGAAATATTTAGGGAAAGACAATGCTTGTCTTCCTTTACTAATGGCATAGATTCCCTGAAAGTTAAAAAATTAAAATTTGAAAGAACTAAATCGAGGAACCTAACATGCGTATTAGGATTTTTGTTGACAATCAAACTAATCGATAAAATTCTTTAATAAACCAATCTTTGAATATTCAGCTGGATTTTCATGTATGTTAGGTATACTAAAGTCTCCTAAAACCAAAACACTGCTATTGTATATAAAGTGAAGTACTTCAGTGCCTTCAAATAGTGTATTTAGTACTTGATGAGAAGTGTTTAAAGATACGTAAACATCCAACACGAGTAATATTACATAATGAAAGTTTACCTTACAATCTACTATATCTACCTTACTGACATTGTTGTGAACGTCTTGAAGCAACACATGTGTTTCGTTATATTTATTTTTTAAATCCAGTATCATGCCACCTCCGCGTGGCAGATCCAATTCGCCTAGATCTCTGTCAAAGCAAATTACAGAGTACCTATTAAGTAGTTTATTCGAGAAGACATAGTTTTTTATACAAGTTTCCGTCCTTGCTATAAAATCGTGAGTAGAATTGCAAACCGACTGGAAGAAGTTATTCATTTTGATACAGACAATAATCTTAAAATTAAATTCATTATTTTGTGTATTTATGGGTCTAGTTTTTGCTGAATTCTCACGACTCATGCAAAAGACTCATATTTTAGCAATTTTAATATCACATCAGGAGCAGTAACAATATCCAGCTAAGAATATATGATCTATAGTATGCTAGTACAGGTCAAATATAATATATTTCTATGAAAATAGTAACTACAAACAAATTCGAATTAATTCGAAACAACGAACAAGCAGGTTTTAGAAAATAATATAACACTCTAGATCACATACGATCAATTTGAAACATAATTAAAAAGCCCTAGAATATAACAAGGACTTTTTGAATATATAAATACCATTTATAGAAAATAACAGGGCATTTGACTGAATCAAAAAACAATTATAAATGCATCATAAAATAGGGGTGATGACAGTAACAATGAATCACCGAAATTATGACATTAAATAATGAAATAGTTTCTAAAAAATGCTATTATTTTTATATTAAAAGTGAGATCAATATTATTTTTGTTAAAATAAAAATGCAAAATACAGCAATCCGCCATGTTATGTGGAACACCAATCAGAGCGAAAGACGTCACGCCTAAGTAATCATTATTTCGGTCGAACTTCTCTTGTATTAACCATAATCTCTGCACCGTTTATCAGTTAATTTGTGGTTTTAAACTACCGAGTTGCCTAGTTTTGTGTTACAAAAACTAGAACCAAGAATCGTTAGCGATGGAAGACGGATTTATCAAGGTAAATAGCTCTAATATACCTAGAATTAATTTGTTGATGCTTGGAGAGTTTCTTGCGTCAAACAAAGACTTTTGCTCAGCAGAATTTAGAAATATTAAAACTTCCATGCAAGTATATAAGTAATCTGTATTAAAACTACAATTTAAAACTCAAAAATCCATAAAAACTGCACTTTATTTCTTCGTCATAGTTATTAGTTTTACGAGGCTGGTTTGAAAAGTCCGTGCAAAAATAAAAACTACTTATGTGTTTGGGGTAAACCTTTTTTATTTTTCGACATAGTCTCCTTTTAGGCTTATACACTTCGTCCAACGATGTTCTAGTTTGTTGATCCCTTCCGAATAATAGGATTTGTCCAAGTCTGCAAAATATCCATTAGTATCTGCAATCACCTCCTCGTTTGAATAAAATCTTTGTCCCGCCAGCCATTTCTTCAAATTGGGGAACAAATAGTAGTCCGAGGGAGCCAAGTCTGGAGAATAGGGGGGATATGAAACGAGTTGGAATCCTATTTCCATTAATTTTTCGACCACAACTGCTGAGGTGTGTGCTGGTGCGTTGTCGTGATGGAAAAGGACTTTCTTGTGGGCCAATCGCGGGCGTTTTTTTCTTGCAGCTCGGTTTTCAAACGGTCCAATAACGATGAATAATATTCACCTGTAATAGTTTTACCCTTTTCCAGATAGTCGATGAGGATTATCCCTTGCGAATCCCAAAAGACAGTCGCCATAACCTTTCCGACCGAAGGAACGGTCTTCGCCTTTTTTGGTGCAGATTCCCCCTTGGTAACCCATTGTTTAGATTGTTGTTTGGTCTCAGGAGTATAGTAATGTATCCATGTTTCATCCACAGTGACGAAACGACGGTTAAAGTCCTCCGGATTCTTCTGGAACAGCTGCAAACCATCCTTGCAACACTTCACACGATTCCGTTTTTGGTCAAGCGTGAGCAATCGCGGCACCCATCTTGCGGATAGCTTTCTCATGTCCAAATGTTTATGCAAAATATTATGTACCCGTTCAGTCGAGATGCTCACAGTACTAGCAATCTCACGCACCTTAACTCTTCTGTCATCCATCACCATATCATGGATTTGATCAATGATTTCAGGAGTCGTAACCTCCATAGGCCGTCCAGAAAGTTCAGCGTCACTTGTGCCCATATGGCCAGTCCAAAAATTTTGAAACCACTTATAAACTGTTCTAATCGAAGGTGCAGAGTCACCATAATGTTTATCAAGCTTCTCTTTAGTCTCCTGAGGCGTTTTGCCTTTCATAAAGTAATGTTTAATCACCACACGAAATTCTTTTTCGTCCATTTCTTGAAAATCACTCGACTTCCTTGATTCACACGAATGCCAAACACAAAGAAATAGACCAATATGGCTGAAACTTGGTGTGCGTTCATTCAAGAGATGCTACTAACTAAACATGACCTCGATACGCGCCGGTGGTGCCATCTCTCGGACTTTGCACGGACTTTTCAAACCAGCCTCGTAGGTTAGGTTATGATTGTTACGAAAATGTTGATATGTCGTACGAGTAAGTACATACTAATTGATTTCATTTATTTTAGGTCCTCGCACCCATCGTATGGCGATGACGCTCTAAGCTATGTACAGCTTAAACGTTTTGAAAAAGTGTGCATAGTGACATGTAAAATTTGCCCAGAACATAAGGTACATGCAAAGTTATATGCAGTTACGTTAATAGTCAATGAAGAAGAAGAAGCAGTTATTTCTGGTCAATGCCATGAGTGTGTTGCCTCTCAAGGGGGCTACAAACACGCCATAGCATTCCTCATGTGGGTCCATCGAAGGAGTGAAGACCCGTCTTGTACTTCAGTGGAATCTTACGGGATGAAATCCAAACTGTCTAGGGTTGGCACTAGCCTAAAATACGTAACGGCAAAGCAATTATCAAATGGTAAGCCTAGTTCGCCATCAAATAGTAAAGTTCTTGAAAAGTTTTTGGAAATGGGAAGGGAGTTATATTTGTGATGATACAGAAAGTGTATCTATGCACCAACTTGTGCTGAAACATAAAGAGACATCCTGTGACACATTTTTGGAGAAGCTCGTTTTGACTGATGCATATTTTTAAAACTGAAAAAGAGACCAGAGAACAGCACCAAAGTAGCCTTTGGTATGAATTGAGGTATGGTAGAATCACAGCATCCCGAGCATTTGAATTTAGTCGTTGTAAAACAAATGATGGAACATTTATATCATTAATTATGGGCGGAAAAATTCCAGATACACCAGCTATGAAACGTAGTAGAATATTAGAAGATAGATAGGTCACATGTAAAAGTACACATTGTAGTTCTTTATTTCCTGACAATAGAATCTTAATAAGTCCAAAATATTAGGTGCAATAACAAGTAGCTACGTTGTTTTCAATCACAACTAATTAAATAAACATGTAAGTAGTTTAATGTTTTATTTATTGTGTAAAGTATCAAAATAAATCTAAAAATATTCACTTTAGTTTTGCTTGGAAAAAGAAATAAGTAACTGAACTTCCAGTCTCTCCAGGTTTTAACTGTTTTGTAACTATATTTCTTTCTTCTAAATCTTTTTCACTTTCTTCAACTACCATCCTTCTTTGTTTCTTGAGGATATATGGTCGTTCTATAGTATTAGATGTTCGTTTTCTTCGATAAGATTGTCATTCAAATCTTGTGGGAATACACTCTGGTTTCATGCGCACTTGTAACACTGAACCCATCACATGGTACTGAATGTAATTCTCAATATCATTTGGCAACTGGAACAAGAATAAAATATCCATTAAATAAACAGTAGTGGATGATAACCTTAAGGAAATAAAGCCTAACCTCAATAGTGATGTGACTATCTAAAAGTATTATTTAGATAATTAACAATTTCTCAACAATTTATTACGACACACCTCATTTATAATAATAAAATATTAAGTTAAAACTTAATCAAAATGGTCTTCACAGAAATAAATTGAAGAATTTGGGGTAATAACTGCTGGGTCTCGCCGTGCAAGAGTTAGCCACTTATTTTTTATTGTTTTCTTGTTTGGAACGTAAAGAAATAACTTGTTAGGAGTTTTTATCGATATGTTTTTACACTAAGGGACCGCACACCACTTATAACTTTAGAATTCATTTTAAACACACATAAGAACAAAATTATTGTATAGACATTGTATACTTCACTGTTGTTAACATGAAGTTTAAAAAGGCGTGACGTCACGAGCAGACGTTATGACACCTGCGAGCGTTTTTCGTAAAATTCAAAATTAGTTCAAAAAAGGCCAATTTTATGCTAGGAAACCTGTAATTTCTCCAGAAATATGTATATTTTTTGGAAATAGTAGTTCCGTAAAAACATCGTGGAATAGTTTTTCAAAATTGGTCATCATGCCTATTGCAATGGGGATACAAGGTATATCGAACTTATCGCAAATGCATGTAGGGAAGCAACTAGAAGAGAAAACTACACTCAGAAACAGAAAAAAAAAATAAAACTGAAGGAGGAATAAGGCAAAGAGACTCAATATCGCCGAAGCTTTTCTCGTTAGCGATGGAGGATATATTTTTAAAAATATTATTGCGTATATACAGTGAAGGACAAAAATTAAACAAACTAAAAACATACATACGATGTAGTATTTATTATCACGTGGAACTACAGAAAATGATCCTAATAAAATAACTATCTCACCATACTGAATTGAACGAAGATCGAAGAAGTAGAACTATATATACCTAAGACGGAAAAATGCAAATGGATTTTTGGAGAGTAAAACATATATTACAAAACAAAAGGAACAGAATTACAACATATATGAAACCAAAAATGTGTCATCCCCGACTTGCCGAATCGGTCTGAAACGTGGGCGATGACAAAGAAAACAGGAATTAAGACGCAAAATACCCAGCGCCAGTCTGTCAACTGTCAAAACTGAATAAAGTCTATACTTTAGACATTTTTCCACCTGTCAAAGCATCTCGTAACGCCATTCTTAACTTGAAGTATGTATCGAGATATGGTGAGACGCTCACCTAGTGATATTTTAGTCGGTAAGGAAGCCATAAATGAATACTTGCCCAGATATAGCCGTTGATTTTGGTAGTTATTAATTATTTTTAATGTTCCGTACGGAACACTTATAAGAAAAATTCGGTGTCTGTCTGTCTCACCCGATTTTCTCCGAGACTATTTGTCATGGAAAGTTAAACTTTGGCACTAATATAGGAACTAATGGCCTCATCAGAGCCGTGTGGTTTTGAAAGTTAAATTTTGACTCGAGGAGTTAGTTTTGGGGGATAAAATCAGATATAAAAAAAAAATTGTTTACCAGGTCATCGAGTGAGGTGTCAAAAGAAAGCTCGTAAAAACACGGGTTCAAAAAGAATATATAATGTGATACTTGCTCATACTTCTCTTTGTATTATTTTTAATAAAGTGTGAGAAATCGAGATAAGGGGGGACCTTATCTCGAAAAGTACTGATCAAAAAATTTTGAAAAAATCCTCAAATATTCTCCACAGAGTGTAGATTGAACGAAAATTATCAAGAGTGCATTTCCTTTAATAATTAATCCGATATATAAAAAAACAAAAATTTCAAGATCATCAGTTTTCACTAAAGATCAGAAAAAAAACTTTATTGAAAACTCATTTGGGATATGTTTTGTGAAGTTACTGATCATTTTATACTTCCGTACCGAAATTTTTTATTCTAAAAGCAATCAACGCATGGAACACAACTTGCACTAGAGCGGTTATTATTTTTTGCATTAAGATCATTAAACTGTTTTGAACTAGCACCAGAAATCTAGCATCTAACTATTGAACTAGCAGCATTGCAAAATTTCAAGGTCATTAGTTTTCAGTAAAGATCGGGAAAAAAACTTTGTTGAAAACATATTTGGGTTGTGTTTTGTGAAGTCACTGATTTTGTAACAAAAATTTTTATTTCCAAAGCAATCAACGTACAGAACACTGACTGAGTAAGTCCGACTTATACTTGGCCAGTTATTATTCCTAGTCGTGAAACAACGAACTGTATGCGCAGCCGAGCAGTTGTAGTAATTGTAACTGCGAAGTAGTTGCTCAAATTACTCTAATAATTTCTTACTTATAACTGCACGATCTTTGGTAAAAAGCCAGTTTGCTTTTAATATTAGCCTGAAATCTACCAGAAATTTAACGAATACTAGTCCGATCAATAAAAATTTTAAATCGCCATTCAAAATGGATACCTGAATTTTTGAACAAAAATTAGTTTTAATACGTAGATCAAGTATCAATAGTCAAAAATTGGAAATTGAGTGGAAGGGGTTGTAAAAAAAATAAAAACTACCCCAAAAAACACTTTTCCGGAGATTTCTCGGAAAATATAAAAATTACAAAAAATCTCTCGAACAAAATCGATAGATAATACAATTATCTACAAAATCGTTTTAAATCACTTTTCACGTATTTGCGACATAAAACGAGATATTTGCAATTGAAAATTGTTATTTGACGCACAGCTAGCTAAAAAATATCGAAATCTGAAAAAATTCATAAACAATAAAAAAATCATTATTTTTGAACTTTTTTTTTCATTTGTATCTAAAATTTATTTGTTTGGAGTTGATACCAGAATTCTCTCATTGTAGACGCAGTGCGCCCAAAAGAAAAAGGGATTTCTTATGCATTTTACTGAATTTTGCTACTTGTTTTAAATTATTTTTAAGAGTTCACCCTATTTTAGGCAGAGAACCTCTGGAGACATAAATCGTAAATGAGAGTTCATCGGTAGCATGGCCGTCCGAGCGTAACTTGCTTTTGGTGTTTAATAAATAAAATTATCTTAAAAATAAAGTTATAAAAATATAAGATTTATTACCAAAAATTTTTTAATCTATAGATGTATATATACAAATTCACAATTCACGATATAGAAGTGCTTTAATTACAATCAAAAACAATCATCATCTTAAATCTGAAGATTCAACTTCTCTTAAATTGATAATTAAGGGTTCTATTTCCACAATTCTTCAAAGAATTCGTCAAGTTTCCACATTTTATTTTCTTCTTCTATAACATGCCAGATGGCATTTTTCCAATTATCCTCTTTGATCCTCTCTATTCCGGCGAGTAATAATTGCCTTACGTCTTAATGTTTGAACGTGATGTTTTCCCTTGCAATGAAACCTTTCATTTGTGCCCAAATTAGCTCTATGGGATTCAATTCGCAATGATATGGAGGTAATCTAACACTGTGATATTTCGTTCCTTTGCTATCTCATCGACTGCGTATTTCTTAAACTGTACCTTATTTTGTTTCGCAATTTTGAGAAGTTTCACTGTCTAGTATTATAACTGATTCTGTTGATATACATTCAATCATTTGTTGGAAGTACTCCTCAAAAAAACATCGGCCGTCATCTCCTCATGGTAATCTTTAGTTGACTTTGAATCGAATTCCAACGAGCCATCGTCGAGAAATCCGTTTTTACTACCAATATGTGCTATAATTAACCTGCGACCTTTTTCTGAAGGGGGTTGTAATCCAGTTGACTGTGTGTCCCTCATTAACCTAAGTCTGATCTAAATAAAAATTAATTCTTTCTTCGGCTCGAAATTTTCTGATTGCTCGTAGATATTCTCTTCTCCAACAAATTATTTCTGTTTTATCAAACAGATTTTCTGTTGTGTTTTTCCTAACGAAAATTCAGGTTATGAAGGATTTTCCTTAATTTCCATTTTTTAAAATCTCTTCTTCTGGTTCTCTGGTTCTGGTCTTCTCTGATTTCTTGCAAAACTTGATGTAGTTCAGGTATTTCTTTGTTAATAAAAAAAATTCTGTACGTTTCTTCTTATTGCATTTTTAAAGTCTTCATCGACCTCTAAGGGCTCCTTTTCTTTGTGATTCTGAGGTTCTTTGCAAGGACCGCGTTTTCTTTCTTTTAGAAATCTATAAATAGTTGCTGTCTTGTTGGCACAGGTTGCCACAATTTCACGGAATAGGCTTGTCGGCTGTTGATGCACTAGGGCATCTTGTACGTTAAGTATCATTGCTTTTTCTTGCAAAGAAAATGTAGATTTACAGATTCTACGAAGTTTGACCGGTGTAAAACCGAAAGTTAAAGTTCTGATTTAAACTAAGCATATTATAGGTTTTTGCTTTATTTCTAGTGTTCCGTACGGAACACTTATAAGATCACTTCCGTGTCCGTCCGTCCGTCTGTCACACCCGATTTTCTCCAAAACTATTTGTCACAGAAAGTTGAAATTTGGTACTAGTATAGGAATCGCCTCATCAGAGCCTTGTAGTTTTGAAAGTTAAATTTTGTCTTAAGGGGTTAGTTTTGCGGGATGAAATCGGAAGCGAAAAAAAAAGTTTTTTAGTAGGTCATCGAGTGAGGTGTCAAATGAAAGCTTGTAAAAACACGAGTTCAAAAATATATGTACTTGCGTGCACTTTTTTGTATTATTTTTAAAAAATCGCGAAAAATCGCTGTCCCCCCTTATCTCGAAAAGTACCGATCAAAAAATTTTGAAAAAAATCTGAAATATTCTTCACGGGGTATAGATTGAACAAAAATTATCACGAGTGTATTACCTTTAATAATTAATCTGGTATATAAAAAAAGCAAAAATTTCATGGTCATCAGTTTTCAGTCAAGATCAGAAACAAACTTTGTTGAAAACTGATTTGGGGTATGCTTTGTGAAGTCATTGATCATTTTATACCTCGGTAATAAAAATGATCATTTTATACCTCGGTAATAAAAATGATCATTTTATACCTCGGTAACAAAAATTTTTATTTTGAAAGCAATTAGCGTACGGAAGGAACACTAATTGCGCAAATTGAACTTACACTTGACCGATTATTATACTTATACGGAATATTTTTATTGCGTACTTAGATACTTAGGCACCTACCTACCGATAAATACTTTAGTTAATTATATTCCAATAACTGCTAAAATTCCAAATAACTTTATTCCACCTATTAACATTAAGCTTTATAACACTGTAAATTTCTAGTTCTTAAGAATTGTTAATTGTAGTCGTTTAGGCCTTTATCATACAGTTCAATAATTTATTGTGAGTAGTAAGGATTTAAAATGGACATACTTGAATTGTGCACGCTTTGTGATAAACCTCTTGAAAATGAAACAGATATTGTTGTCACCGTTAAGCAACTTGGGCTAAGATCATTAATTAAAAAAGTCAAGCGAAAAAACGATAATAAGTAAAAACTGTGGGAAAACGAACGATCATTTGAAATTCATGAAGGTATTTACATTTTTTTTTATTATTAATTTTTATGTAAAATGTATTTACAATATTGTAGGTTATCTACGTGTAGTGAATCGATTTTTAGTGTTCCGTATGGAATACTTATAAGATCCCTTCGGTGTCTGTCTGTCCGTCTGTCACACCCGATTTTCTCCGAGACTATTTGACGTAGAAACTTGAAATTTGGTACTAATACAGAAAGTGATGGCCTCATCAGAGCCGTGTAGTTTTGAAAGTTAAATTTTTTTAGTAGGTCATCGAGTGGTGTGTCAAATGAAAACTTGTAAAAATACGAGTTCAAAAATATATATAATGTCTTACATGCGCACACTTTTCTTTGTATTATCAAGTGAGCTATCAAATGAGAGCTTGTAAAAATACGAGTCCAAAAATATATATACTTGCGTGCACTTTTTTGTATTATTTTTAAAAAATCGCGAAAAATCGCTGTCCCCCGTTTATCTCGAAGAGTACTGAGCCAAAAATTTTGAAAAAATTCTGGAATATTCCCTACAGGGTGTAGACTGAACGAAAATTATCACGAGTGCATTACCTTTAATAATTTATCTGGTATATAAAAAAAATTCAAGGTGATCAGTTTTCAGTAAAGATCGGAAACAAACTTTGTTGAAAACTCATTTGGGGATGTGTTCTGTGAAGTCACTGATCATTTTATACCTCCGTAACAAAAATTTTTATTTTAGAAGCAATCAACGTACGTAACACTAATTGCGCAAGTTCAACTTGCACTTGACCGGTTATTTAATTGTTAAATACTTAAAAATTAGACAATTCCGATACGTAATTGATTATTTCATTAATTAATTACCAAAATTATTAGTTCATTTACTGGTAAATTTATTTAAATAAATTTTCTTTTAATATTCAAAATAATAATTTGAAGTTAAATGTCAAAGTTTTTATATAATTAAAATACATAGCGATATAATAGCGATAAAGTTTCAAATTTTTGTCTTTAATATAACTTATTTATTGAAAATTTATTAACGATTAAAAAAATAGTTTTGTTTCGTCAAATGATAATGTAATTTGCACTAAGTACTATATTTTGTGGGCGCAATAAATATATTATTCGTAAAGATTAATATAAGGAATTGTCACAATAAAATCATTTTGTTTGAGATAACTATCTTTGTACATACCCTTTATTTTTATTTTTAAACAAAAAAAATATATTTCAGAGTGTCGAAAACGATATCAAGTATCGTCTAATCTTACAGTGTTTGTGCGGAGTGAAAAATCGGTTACGTTAAATGAACTTTCTACATCAAGCCAGCAAGCATCACAACAATCTACGGATAATTGTTTCGATTTTATTGATTTATGTTTAATCTGCGGGAAAAAAAAACATTGTCGTGAAAGTCGTAGACATGAAATTTCAAATAATTATTTAATGAAGCGAATATTAACTGCCGCTGATCTACGTGACGATGACTTCGGTAAACAAGTGAAACAAGGGTTGCAAGGTATTAATTCAGTTATTGCTGTCAAGGCTCGTTATCACAAAAAGTGCTTAAGCAATTTTTTTTTTATTTCAATAAAAGGACTAAAAATTCGTGAAGATGATCCAGAAACACGAAATTTATTGAATATAGTTTACAAGCATATTGAAGAAAGTAGTGAGACTAAATTTTTATTATCAACTCTGCAAGAGCTTATCGGTGAAAATGCACTTTCGAATAAGCGATTTTATAGAAAATTACAAACTAGGTATGGAAACGACATTCGTATACACCAACGCCCTGGTAGAGATATTATTATATATTATAAACATAAATCTGCAGGAAAACTTTCTGATGATTGGTTCGAAGGCAATGAGTCTTTATGTGAAACTGAAAAAAAAACTATTTTGCAAGCTGCTTCTGAGATTCTCCGAAGAATGGCAAAAAAATATAATACTGAGTCTTATCGCGCATCTGGTGATTTTCTCGATAGTGTGGCAGAAGTCATACCAAATTTATTGAACTACTTTCTTAGTGATCTTATTTTACAAAAAAAAAGGACAGTGAATTTATCAAGCTAGATAATATTGCTCATATAATTATTTCAAACATCAGACCTAAATCTTTTAATTCACATCTTCAACTTGCTGTCGGTACCTACATATATAAGAAAAGTGGCTCGAGATTAATTATAGATTTATTATTATAATTAGGAGTTTCTGCATCATATTATAATCTTCAATTATTTGAAGCATCAGCTATGATAGACCCCCCCAAAAATGAATATAGGCGATGTTTTTGGGCAGTATGTGTTCGATAACACGAATCACAATGCAAAAACGTTAGATGGCAAAAGAACATTTCACTGTCTTGGAAGAATTGTTGCGTACACCCCAGAAGGGGTGAAGACTCCTCCAAAAAATGTAAGAAAATACCTTCTGCTGCCCAATTAGCATCGTGTGCTTCTGTTGATACATTTCCATTTCGGAGTTCACTAGCCACTAGTTTGAAAACAGTTATTTTTGAAGATGAATCTACTTTGATAAGTGAACAGTCTGATCCTCTACCGCCATATTATGTATTATACTTGTGGAGAAAAGCTAGTCTTCAAAATAAAATTCCAAGCTGGAGAGGGTTTATGGAAACTATATATCAAGATTTACCTTATGATAATGTTTCGCGAATTGTGTGTCTTCCATTCATAAACGAGCCTCCTTCGAAGCATACATCTATTAATACAACAATAATTAATGCAATGAAAATCAGAAAACATGTGTAGTGATATTTGATCAGCCATTATTTATCAAAGCTTGTGAAATAGTTGCTGGCAATGATGCCATGAAGAATGTTTTCGTGCGGCTCGGTGGATTTCACATCTTGATATCATATTTAGGAGCTATAGGTTATATTATGGACGGAAGTCGATTAGAGGATATCTGGTCAACGGTATATGCTGATGACTCAGTTAAAAATATAATGAGTGGTAAAGCATTTTCACGAGCACTACGTGCTCACATATTATCATACGCAGCTATTGGCATTCATTTAACTGAACATATAAAGGATGAAGCGAGCTTAAGTAAAAGACAAGAATATACAGCATTTTTAGAGAATAACTTGCGACACTGGGATGACAATCCTCCACGCTACGATGATTGTTCCAATGACCCATTTTTAAATAAAATGGGAGCATGTTTTATAAATAAATTAGAATGTTTCAAAACTAATGGCCCAACTGCACAACTGTTTGTTTAATATTTCGATATGGTAACTATTGCACTTCAATTCATAGAAGTCGAACGCTTGGGGAATTGGCAATTCCATTTACAAAGTGTAGAAAAAATTTCCTACAATAAAGTATTGAGGCACCTCCTTGAATGTCTATTTGTTTAAATAATAGCGCGCGTCAAAGTTGCGTCACAAAAAACGAAATCGACAAAAAAATAGGGCGATTTAGTTGTAAAATTCATAAAAAAAGTTTTTATTGAAAAATATATTGGAGAATATATAAACTGGAAAATAAAATTTTGGCCAGCGTTGCCTGATCCATGTCAGAAAACTGGAATCCTAAATTTTCGTCCCGAGTCAAATATATCAAAAACGACATAAATTCTGTTGTCTTGCTATTTTTATCTCACTAAGGCCAGACCATGCAGACCATGTCTTTTTCTGAAATTAGAAATCCAGCCTCTGCTAGCTCTAAAATATTCATTCCCATAGGTTTCAGTGTAAAACTGTTTTGCTTTGCCTGATAAAATTTTGTAGGAAATTGGGTGCTTTGATCGTTGCGTCAAAACCATGTATACAAACGAGTTTCCATTTCTGGATATTCGGCTTTTCGTAAGGTTTTTCTGACGCCAGGACCAGAATCACATTTGGAATTAAATCTAAAAGAAGCTACACGTCCATAGTAACTGTCCAAAATTATCTTTAAAATAAATCATCTATACATACCTTTTGATTTTCCCTTGCATCTTTTTTATATCCGAAATTGTGGATGTTCCTACTCTATTCATTTGCCAACACTTTTCCGCTTTCACCAAGAACTTGTCTTTCTAATATATCGGACTTTTATTTTATTGTTAGAGTAATATGTTTTCTTTTAGAAGGCATTTTATTATGTAGGTACATATACGAAAAAAAAAACGTTTACATACTTATATGAACCACATAAAGTAAAATAGAACGTAGGTATGTTGTACTTGTGACAATAAAGAAACAACTACAAAGTTCTTAACCTTTAGATGCGATACGCGATGCGTTGTAGGCAAATCAAAGGCACCTACGGTTTGTGTGAATCCCAGATGTATTAGACTGGAAGTTAGGGGAATCCCCTCACTATCGATTTCAGTTTTCCCATGTAGTTTAAATTAAGTAGATGTCTCAAAACGCAGGTCCGGATTACCTAGTACTATCAAATCCAGATTATAAATTACACAATGCAATATAAATGTTTGTCTGGATTATTAAAGAATCCGGTTTAATGGAGATCTGGATTATCGAGGTGGCACTGTATCTCGTTTTATATCACAAATACGTGAAAAGTGATTTAAAACGATTTTGTAGATAATTGTATTATCTATCGGCTTTGTTCGAAAGATTTTTTTGTAATTTTTATATTTTCCGAGAAATTTCCGAAAAAGTGTTTTTTGGGGTAGTAGAACAAGGTCGTGAAACTGTATCATTTTCAATCAGTTGTGGCCTAACTCAGCTTATTGACGAACCAACACGGATCCCTGATCGAGACGGGGAGATCGCCAGTCTTCTTGATTTGTTTTTAACCACCAATCCGGAGATTTACACGGTCTGCGTAAAACCGCCGTTAGGTTCTTCCGACCATAAACTACTTTCGACATCGAGTATTCTACCAATCAGTGACAGAGAGGCGCCTAAACCGCGCAAGATTTGGCACTACAAATCTGCTAATTGGGAAGATCTCATGAAATATTTTCGAACTTTCCCTTGGTTAGACGTTTGTTTTCGATCTGACTGCGCCAGGGAGGTTTCCGATGTTATTTTGGCCGGTATGGAGGCTTACATCCCTTTTTCGAAAAAATGCCCTTGCAAAGGCAAGCCCTGGTTTGATCGAAAATGCAAAGAAGCTGTTGCTTCTAAACATCTTGCATACCGACAATGGCGTGAAAATCCTAACAGCATAAATCGTAACACCTTTGTTCGTGCCAGGAACAGATGCAAAGAAATTATCGACGAAACCAAGGAGGCACACAGTTAACGGATAAGAAACAAACTTCTCGCTTGTCCCAACAATTCCAGGTCCTTTTGGTCAGTCGCTAAGGCAGTTAGTCAAAATTTCACCAAATCCACGATACCACCACTCACACGGCCAGATAATTCTATTGCAACGACACCCGTTGAGAAAGCGAACTGGTTGGCTGAACTCTTTGCTTCACATTCTACTGTCGATTTTCAAGGAAAAACACCACCTACTATTCCCATAGTGCAGTCAAGGATACCCGATATTGTCTTCAGACAACGTATCATAAAACGTAATTTAATGAAGCTAGACACCAAAAAGGCTTCTAGAGCTGACGGAATACCTGCCATAGTTCTCAAAAACTGTGCGAGGGAACTAACACTAGTTTTCTGTAGACTTTTCAACCTATCCTACAGAAAGGGAATATTTCCTTCCTGCTGGAAATGTGCCACAGTTCAGCCGATACCTAAAAAAGGCAAGGAGACCTTGCCAAATAACTACCGACCAATCGCACTGCTTCCAATAATATCGAAAGTCACGGACAAGGCTATCAATCAGCATCTTCTAAAATATCTTGAAGGATTCAACATTATTTGTAATCACCAATGTGGCTCTCGTAAAAAATAGATTACAAGGAGATCTTCAGACTTATGTGACACATATTTGGAACAACCCAATTGAACACTTTGGAGAATCTCGAGCGGTTGCTCTTGACATAACCAAGGCATTCGACCGTGTTTGGCACGATGGGCTGTTGGCTAAGCTACGTTCTTATGGTATGTCTGAAAAGTTCTATTTGTGGCTCTCATGTTTCCTCAGAGAGCGTTCTTTACGAGTGGCAGTCGACGGATTTCTTTCTAACACCTTCACTATCAACGCCGGTGTACCCCAAGGCTCCATACTGTGTCCTACTCTCTTTCTCATTTATATTAACGATCTGCTGGAAAAGACCGAGAATCCAATCTACAGCTTTGCAGATGACAGTACACTTATCTCTTCATTCACCGTGAACGCTCGGACATCGGCTACTCAGACGAATATCCGCAGACAGGAGGAAGTTATTCAACTTAACCTGGAGAAATTCTATCTTAGGGTGACAGTAACCAAGTGGAATTTAACGCTACAAAAACTCAGGCGGCAGTTTTTTCTAAAAAAGTTAACGTTGCTGCACCCGACATAGTTATGTCGGGGCACTCCATTCCTCTAATATCGTCACTCAATTTGTTGGGCGTTAATTTGGGAGCAAATATGTCCTGCCATGAACATGTTGCAGGTATTGCAAGGAGAGCTTCTCAAAAGTTGGTA
Source organism: Pachyrhynchus sulphureomaculatus (assembly GCA_019049505.1). NCBI lineage: Eukaryota > Metazoa > Arthropoda > Insecta > Coleoptera > Curculionidae > Pachyrhynchus > Pachyrhynchus sulphureomaculatus. Next base: position 164,537,104 of record CM032447.1, on the reverse strand, counting down.
ATATTATTTCGAACCAGAAAGCTTTACACTACACAACAACTGTTAATTCTTTATAAAGCTCAAATTCGACCAACTATGGAATACTGCTCCCATGTTTGGAGCTCCGTTCCCAAACATACACTGCATTTGTTGGATTCTATTTAGAGAAGAGCTGTTCGTTTGATTGGAGACCCGGAACTGACCGGCGGCCTTGATTCGTTGGAACATCGAAGAGCGGTTGGCGACTTGAGCCTACTCTACAAGTATTTTCATGGAAAGTGTTCGAAGGATGTAGCCCGCTTAATTCCTCCCAGAGCGGTGCATGTTAGAATTACACGTCGCGCTAATACTTCACATCCGTGTGAGGTCCAGCTTGTTACTCCTCGTACAACGCTTTTTAAGCAGTCTTTTATATGGAGAACATCATCCCTTTGGAATGATTTGCCCAGGTCTGTGTTTCCCACCGATTACAATTTACAGCGATTTAAGAACAACGTGAATCGCTTTCTCCGCACACGTGTGACTGCTGTAGCGCTTTAGGGACTTCCCTGTAGCACGTGTGCTAGATTCGTAAAGAAAAAACACTACATATCGACAAAATTTATTTTACTCTGTCAACTCTAGTTCACTACCTAACCTCATTTTTTATTTTTAGCCGTCTTAATCGAAAACAGTAAGTTTTACAATAATACTGATAAAATTAATCTTATTATTTCATAATGGCTAGTAAGTTAAGACGTTGTGTTAACGATCGTGATAAGTTTTGTAACATTTGTGGTGAATATATTTTAAAAGATCAGCGAAAACTGGTAACAGATACTGTTACTTCTGTATGGAAAATATGGTAGGCATCAATAAAACCAATCGTCATAAATGGAAATATCTCAATATCTCTTCAGCAAGAGGACCAACACCCCATTCAGAAAACGTTCCAGTACCAGTTTTTCATCAGTTACCTGCTTTCCTAACGAAAATTCAGGTTATGAAGGATTTTCCATAATTTCCATTTTTTAAAATCTGGTTAATTCTAGTCTTCTCTGATTTCTTGCAAAATTTAATGCACGCCAGGTATTTCTTTGTTAATAAAAAAAATGCTGTACTTTTCTTCTTATTGCATTGCAGTCTTCATCGACCTCTAAGGGCTCCTTTCCTTTGTGATTCTGAGGTTCGTTGCAAGGACCGCGTTTTCATTCTTTTAGAAATCTATAAACAGTTGCTGTCTTATTGGCACAGGTTGCCACAATTTCACGGACTTGGCTTGTCGGCTATTGAAGCACTAGGGCATCTTGTACGTTAAGTATGATTATTTTTTCTCGCAGAGAAAATGTAGATTTACAGACTCTACGAAGTTTGACCGGGGTAAAACCGAACGTTGAAGCCATCGCAGTTCTGATTTGAACTAAGCATATTATAGGTTTTTGCTTTATTTCTAGTGTTCCGTACGGAACACTTATAAGATCACTTCGGTGTCCGTCCATCCGTCCGTCCGTCTGCCATACCCGATTTTCTCCAAAACTATTTGTCACAGAAAGTTGAAATTTGGTACTAATATAGGAATCGCCTCATCAGAGCCGTGTAGTTTTGAAAGTTAAATTTTGACTTAAGGGGTTAGTTTTGAAATCGGAAGCGAAAAAAAAAGTTTTATGGTAGGTCATCGAGTGAGGTGTCAAATGAAAGCTTGTAAAAACACGAGTTCAAAAATATATGTACTTGCGTGCACTTTTTTGTATTATTTTTAAAAAATCGCGAAAAATCGCTGTCCCCTCTTATCTCGAAAAGTACCGATCAAAATATTTTGAGAAAAATCTGAAACATTCTCCACGGGGTGTAGATTGAACAAAAATTATCACAAGGGTATTACCTTTAATAATTAATCTGGTATATAAAAAAAAGCAAAAATTTCATGATCATCAGTTTTCAGTCAAGATCAGAAACAAACTTTGTTGAAAAAACTAATTTGGGGTGTGCTTTGTGAAGTCATTGATCATTTTATACCGCGGTAATAAAAATTTTTATTTTAAAAGCAATCAGCGTACGAAAGGAACACTAATTGCGCAAATTCAACTTGCACTTGACCGATTATTATACTTATACAGAATATTTTTATTGCGTACTTAGATACTTAGGCACCTACCTACCGATAAGTACTTTAGTTAATTATATTCCAATAACTGCTAAAATTTCAAATAATTTTATTGTCCCTATTATCATTAAGCTTTATAACACTGTAAATTTCTAGTTCTTAAGAATTGTTAATTGTACTCGTTTAGGCCTTTATCATACAGTTCAATAATTTATTGTGAGTAGTAAGGATTCAAAATGGAAATACTTGAATTGTGCACGCTTTGTGATAAACTTATTGAAAATAAACAGATATTGTTGTCACCGTTAAACAACTTGGGCTAAGATCATTAACTAAAAATAGTCAAGCGAAACACGATAATAAGTATAAACTGTGGGAAAACAAACAATCATTTAAATTTCATAAAGGTATTTACATTTTTTTTATTATTAATTTTTATGTAAAATGTATTTACAATATTATAGTTTATCTACGTGTAGTGAATCGATTTTTGGTGTTCTGTACGGAACACTTATAAGATCCCTTCGGTGTCTGTCTGTCCGTCTGTCACACCCGATTTTCTCCGAGACTATTTGACGTAGAAAGTTGAAATTTGGTACTAATACAGAAAGTGATGGCCTCATCAGAGCCGTATAGTTTTGAAAGTTAAATTTTTTTTGGTAGTCATGTCAAATGAAAACTTGTAAAAATACGAGATCAAAAATATATATACTTGCGTGCACTTTTTTGCATTATTTTTAAAAAATCGCGAAAAATCGCTGTCTCCCGTCTATCTCGAAGAGTACTGATCCAAAAATTTTGAAAAAATTCTGGAATATTCCCCACAGGGTGTAGATTGAACGAAAACTGTCACGAGTGCATTACCTTTAATAATTTATCTGGTATATAAAAAAAAATCAAGGTCATCACTTTTCAGTAAAGATCGGCAACAAACTTTGTTGAAAACTCATTTGGAGATGTGTTCTGTGAAGTCACTGATCATTTTATACCTCCGTAACAAAATTTTTTATTTTAGAAGCAATCAACGTACGGAACACTAATTGCGCAAGTTCAACTTGCACTTGACCGGTTATTTAACTGTTAAATACTTAAAAATTAGACAATTTCAATACGTAATTTATTATTTCATTAATTAATTACCATAATTACTAGTTCATTTATTGGTAAATTTATTTTTAATATTCAAAATAATAATTTGAAGTTAAATGTCAAAGTTTTTATATAATTAAAATACATAGCGATATAATAGCGATAAAGTTTCAAATTTTTGTCCTTAATATAATTTATTTATTGAAAATTTATTTACAATTAAAAAATTAGTTTCGCTTCGTCAAATGATAATGTAATTTGTACTAAGTACTATATTTTGTGGGAACAATAAATATATTATTCGCAAAGATTAATATAAGGAATTGTCACAATAAAAACATTTTGTTTGAGATAGCTATCTTTGTACCCTTTATTTTTACTTTTTAAATAAAAAATATTCTATTTCAGATTATCGAAAACGATATCAAGAATCGTCTGATGATACAGTGTTTGTGCGGAGTGAAAAATCGGTTACGTTAAATGAACCTTCTACATCAAGCCAGCAAGCGGCACAACAATCTACGGGTAATTCTTTCGATTTTATTGATTTATGTTTAATTTACGGGAAAAAAAACATTGTCGCGAAAGTCGTAGTCGTAAAATTTCAAATAATTATTTAATGGAGCGACTATTAATTGCCGCTGATCTACGTGACGATGACTTCGGTAAACAAGTGAAACAAATGTTGCAAGGTATTAATTCTCTTATTGCTGTCAAGGCTCGTTATCACAAAAAGTGCTTAAGCAATTTTTTTGTTATTCCAATAAAAGGGCCAAAGGTTCATGAAGATGATCCAGAAACACGAAATTTATTGAATATAGTTTATAAGCATATTGAAGAAAGTAGTAAGACTAAATTTTTATTATCAACTCTGCAAGAGCTTATGGGTGAAAATGCACTTTCGAATAAACGATTATATAGAAAATTACAAACTCGGTATGGAAACGACATTCGTATACACCAACGCCTTGGTAGAGATATCATTATATATTATAAACAAATCTGCAGGAAAACTTTCTGATGATTGGTTCGAAGACAATGAGTCTTTGCGTGAAAGTGAAAAAAAACCATTTTGCAAGTTGCTTTTGAGATTCTTTGAAGTGAAATAATGCAAAAAAATATGATACCGAATTTTATCGCGCGTCTTATTTTACGAAAAAAAAATGACAGTGAATTTATCAAGCGCGATAATATTGCTCATATAATTATTTCAAGCATCCGACCTAAATATTTTAACTCACATCTTCAACTTGCTGTCGATACCTACATATATAAGAAAAGTGGCTCGAGATTGATTATAGATTTATTATCAAAATTAGGAGTGTCTACATCATATTATAATTTTCAATTATTTGAGGCAACAACTATGATAGACCCCCTAAAATGATTATAGGCGATGTTTTTGCGAATATGTGTTCAATAACACGGATCACAATGCGAAAACGTTAGATGGCAAAAGAACATTTCACTGTCTTGGAAGAATTGTTGCGTACACCCCAGAAGGTAAATTGACACATGAAGGCTCCTCCAAAAAATGTAAGAAAATACCTTCTGCTGCACAATTAGCATCGTGTGCTTCTGTTGATACAATTCCATTTCGGAGTTCACTAAAATTCCAAGCTGAAGAGGGTTTATGGAAACTGTATATCAAGATTTACCATACCATAATGTTTAGCGAATAATGTGTCTTCCATTCATAAACGAGCCTCCTTCGAAGCTTACATCTATTAATACAGCAATAATTAATGCAATGGAAGACTGCGAACGAAGAAATCAGAAAACATGTGTAGTGACATTTGATCAGCCACTATTTATCAAAGCTTGTGAAATAGTTGCTGGTAATGATGCCATGAAGAATGTTTTCGTGCGGCTCGGTAGATTTCACATGTTGATGTCATATTTAGGAGTTATAGGTTATATTATGGACGGAAGTGGATTAGAGGATATGTGGTCAATGGTATATACTGATGACTCAGTTAAAAACATGATGAGTGGTAAAGCATTTTCACGAGCATTACGTGCTCACATATTAACATACACAGCTATTGGCATTCATTTAACTGAACATATAAAGGATGAAAAGAACTTAAGTGAAAGATAAGAATATACAGCATTTTTAGAGACTAACTTGCGACACTGGGATGGCAATCCTCCACGCTACGACGATTGTTCCAATGACCCAGTTTTAAATAGAATGAGAGCATGTTTTATAAATAAATTAGAATCTTTCAAAACAACTGCACAACTGTTTTTTCAATATTTCGATATGGTAACTATTACACTTCAATTCATAGACGCCGAACGCTTGGGGAATTGGCAACTCCATTTACAAAGTGTAGAAAAAATTTCCTACAATAAAGTATTGAGGCACCTCCTTGAATGTCTATTTGTTTAAATAATAGCGCGTGTCAAAGTTGCATCACAAAAAACGAAATCGACAAAAAAAAATAGGGCGATTTAGTTCAGGTAAAATGCGTAAAAAATTTTTTTATTGAAAAATATATTGGAAAATAAAATTTTGGCCAGCGTTGCCTGATCCATGTCAGAAAACTGGAATCCTAAATTTTCGTCCCGAGTCTAATATATCAAAAAAGACGTAAATTCTGTTGTCTTGCTATTTTTATCTCGCTAAGGCCCGGTTACGGTTCAGCATATGCGTAATGCCAATGATGCGTAAGCGCATCAGCTTGATTGTACTACTGCGAGAGTGACAGAGCACGGTGTATACACTTTTTCTCTCTAATTTGGAACCGGAAAAGCGTAGTCTCAAGGGCAATTTATTTTAGAATAGATTTATATCACAGGTAAATTCTCAGGTAAAAATAGGAGGTGACTTGAAAGTATGGCGTATATTTTTTAGATAAAACTTCAAAAAGTGTAATAGCATACTTTTTTTTGTCAATTTTAACAATAAAACAAATTCGAAAAATATAATTGTTTATAACTTTTCAAAAAGTTAATAAAAAATTCTCTGAAAAAAATAGTTACCTTAAATAGATACAATTAAAACAAAAAGTTGAAAATTAATGATTAAAATTATTATTTATGAATTTTTTCACATTCAGATATTTTTTAGCTAGCTGTGCGTCAAATAACAATTTTCAATTGCAATTACAGTGCCACCTCGACAATCCGGCCTAATTAAAACCACGGTGATCCGAATTAGTAAATAATTCGAATTACTGAAGCAGGACATTATTTATATTAAAAAGCGAATCATTTAATACGAAACAACTAAATAATAGTACATACATAGAATAATATTTAAAATAGAAGCATATCTTATCAAGTTTTATCTTATTTTGTAAAAAAAATTGTAATTTTTGTTTGCTTGACGCTTCTCTGGTTCATCATAAAAGCAATTTCTTTTAATCTTTGAAGTACAAGAACATCACTTAGAGGGATATCATTTTCTTCTGCCCATCTCATGCACACATTGAAACTTTTAACTGCCTCATCATTCTTCACAGTGTTCTTAAAAGTCTGGTTTGTATTAGTATTTAAATCTGAACCTTCATTATTACTCTCGTGTTGTTCATCTGTATCATCTATGTCTTCCAGTGGTAACAAATCTTCATCATTTTCAAGCCAATTACATATTTCCACGTTCGTGAGATTCTGCTCAGTTAGAACATTCAGCATATCTGAAACATCTGTTAAATATTTACGAATTAACCAAAAAAATACAACAATAAAAATTTCAGGCTTTACCTTTCATTTCTTCAATCGTGGAAAGCAAATTGTGCCACAATTCACTCAGAGTAATCAGATCTTCAGCATCATATTCAGTGTCTGGTTTGGTATCTGCCACATAAGCCATAATTTTGTGCCAGCACTTTTTCAAGACTTCAGGGGAGACTTTTTCCCAATAGTAGACATACAGCATCTTTTAGGTTAATGCTTTTTAAAATCCTAACAAGGTTCTCTTCATTATTTGATAAAATATGGGCTAAAAGACTTTTCCGATAAAATAATTTTGTCAGTCTGATTGCATTCTGGTCCATAGGCTGTAAAAGTGTAGTACAATTTGGTGGAAGAAATAATCTTGTAAACTGTCCAACCTCACTAGTCAGCTCTTCTATAGTTTCATGGCTCAAAGCGTTACAACGATTAGCAGGGCTCTTTCAGGCAAGTTGAGACTTCTTAAATGACTTTTGACTTGACGAATAAAAGAATGATGAAACCAGTCTAAGAAAATTGCTGTAGTCATCCATGCACTGGCAGATGATTTCTACTCAACAGGTATGGTCACATTTTTAAAAGCCCTCGGATTTTTTGCCTTTCCTATCACTAACAACTTTAATTTTTGTGATCCATCAGCATTGCAACATGCTAGAAAGGTAACGCGTTCTTTGTTTATTTTTTGACCTGGTGCGGTCTTTTCCTGAGAACGAACCAGCGTTTTTTTTTCAGGCAACATTTTCCAATACAGAGCTGTTTCATCTGCATTGTATATTTGAGTAGGTCCAAGATTTAATTCTTTTATCTTATCTGCGAATAAAGTTAGGAAAGGAACGGCGGCACTTTCATCATTAGATAGTTTTTCGCCACAAACTTTTAAAGCACGCAGACCATGTCTTTCTCTGAAGTTAGAAATCCAGCGTCTGCTAGCTCTAAAATTATCATTCCCGTAGGTTTCACTGTAAAACTGTTTTGTTTTGCCTGATAAAATTTCGTAGGAAATTGGGACGTGCCTTGATCGTTGCGTACAAAACCATGTGTACAAACGAGTTTCCATTTCTGGATATTCAGCTTTTCGTAAGGTTTTTCTGACGCCAGGACCGGAATCACATTTGGAAATAAATCTAAAAGAAGTTACACGTCTATAGTGAGTGTCCAAAATTATCTTTAAAATAAATCATATATACATACCTTTTGATTTTCCCTTGCTTCTTTTTTATATCCGAAATTGTGGATGTTGCTCTGCGTATTCATTTGCCAAGAGTTTTCCGCTTTCGCCAAGAACTAGTCTTTCTAATACATCGGACTTTTGTTTTATTGTTAGTATAATATGTTTTCTTTTACAAGGCATTTTAATATGTAGGTACATATACGTAAAAAAAACGTTTACATACTTATATGAACCATATAAAGTAAAATAAAACGTAGGTATGTTGTACTTGTGGCAATAAACAAACTACAAAGTCTTTAACCTTTAGACGGGATACGCGATGCGTTGTAGGCAAATCAAAGGTACCTACAGTTTGTGTGAATCCCAGATGTATTAGACTGGAAGTTAGGGGAATTCCCTCAGATTTCATTTTTCCGATTTTAGATTAAGTAGATGTCTAAAAACGTAGGTCCGGATTACCTAGTACTATCAAATCCGGATTATAAAGTACACAATGCAATAGAAGTGTTTGTCCGGATTATTAAAGAATCCGGTTTAATGGAGATCCGGATTATCGAGGTGGCACTGTATCTCGTTTTATATCACAAACGATTTTGTAGATAATTATATTGTCTATCGGCTTTGTTCGAAAGATTTTTTTGTAATTTTTATATTTTTGGAGAGATTTCCGAAAAAGTGATTTTTGGGGTAGTTTTTATTTTTTTTTACAACCCCTTCCACTCAATTTCCAATTTTTGACTATCGATACTTGATCTACGTATTAAAACTAATTTTTGTTCAAAAATTCAGGTTTCCATTTTGAATGGCAATTTAAAATTCTTATTGATCGGACTATACGAGAGGAATCATGTTACAACCACAGTAAAAATGCAAAGTATTAAGAATAAAATTATGTTTATTTGTAATTTTAAAATGTCATGCGCATGTGCGTAAAAAAATTAATAATTATTCTTTGTCAGAAGCTTTGCAAATTCATATATTTAAATTTATACTAATATGACAGTACGAATGTGTCTATAAAGAGCAATAATTTATTATTTTTTAGGACAAATCTAAACTATCACCATGGCTCTCGATGAAAATAATTCAAACAAATATAAGTTAGAGTTAGTTTTTAGAAATATAATTTTGATTATTATACTACATGTAGTGGGTACTTACGGAATATATTTATTATTTAAAGGAAATCCAAAATACTACACGTTAATTTTCGGTAAGTAAATTTTTTAAATTTCTTTAATCTGCTTCACTACTGAAAGAAGTAAGAAATAAAAAGGGTTTTTTGGTATTAATCATCTATTTTGATTTTCTTTCGAGATAAGTTAAAAAAATAAGAATTTCTTTGCTCTCTACGTTTAGCTTCCCTGACTAAGAAAAATATGGTATCTTAATATATCGATCATCAGACACATTTTGCTGTCTGCACACGGGTTGCAACAAAATCTATTAATAATAAGCGGCGTGTGTGCCGAAGTGGCGATCTACGCTGATTTTAAATCACTCGTCGGAAACACATTTCTAAGCAGTGCCAGATTGTTCATAAAAAGAAGTTCCTGAAGAGGGTGGTATGGGGAGTGACGAGTAGAACTACTGTGATTTATTATCGAACTACATCCATCGAACGCTTTTTTTCGATGTTACATGTCATCAACGTTTCTAGCGAGCTTCTTGCAGTCATGTAATTAGCTCTCTTCTGAATAGAATATAACAATCGTTAAGTGAGTTTGGGCGCTGAATTCCAATTGTAGCCGCAGTATGGCCGAATTTGGCTGTTACTGAGTATAAAGCTCTCTGGTACGAAATAATATTTGCAACTTTGGAGAAGCTTTCTATGCAACATTTGCTCCCATACACCCGGAAAATTGGGTAGCCACAATGAAATGTATTATCCCGACATAACTATGTCGGATTGCGTAACACACATAGTGGTATTTCAGCGTTTTATGCGGCCAAAATATATTTTTTTATTTTCAGATATTTTAAATCGGGCTTTATTTGTAAATATAGCTGTGAAAGCTTTTTGGTGTGCATATTTTGAAGAAAAATACATTTTAATACACAAAAAAACAGTATATTGGGAAACAGTACATGTTGATTTAAACAAATATTACAAAAATAATTATTCACGATGCAGAATCCCACGTTTCTTCGTCCGCATCCGAGCTCCTCTGCAGATTCCTCCACGGATTTTTCTTCGTCTTCGGAACTTTCGTCGTTAATATTGGGTTCAGCAGAAACAATAATTTTTATTGCTTCTTTACTAAATGCCATGGATCTTTTTTTGGGTTTAGGCCTTATACTAGATATTAAGAGATCTGAGCTAAGCGATAATCTGTTGAAGACATCTAAATTGCATTCTTCTCTTGAGAATTTTCTAATAAAATTTTGCTGGTACAGGCAAAAGTGCCTTTTCCGTTACTGCTGCACCGTGAATTAACAATATTTTGTGCATCGTAGGAGTCATGGGATGCCAAGGATACAACTTCACATTTTGGTGGTCTCATATCCATAGTCTGCAATTTTTTTCAAGTCGACTTTATGACCACTTGATATTATTTCTAAAATTACTTTCAAGTGATTTATGAAGTTGAAGCCGACACTGCCTGTATTTCAACCTTTTTGCTTGACAATTTCCTTGTCACTATCCGATCTTAGCTGCTACTTTTCAGAATACTTTCGAATAATCGGATCCTAGCGTGCAATACAGACAAGCCAAACTGTAATGCATCTGTGTCGACGTTATTGGTGTTCGGTATGGAATACTTATAAGATCACTTCGGTGCCCGACGGTCCGTCTGTCTGTCACACCCGGTTTTCTCCGAAACTATTTGATGTAGGAAGTTGAAATTTGGCACTTATACAGGAGTTGATGCCCTCATTAGAGCCATGTAGTTTTGAAAGGTAAATTTTGACTTAAGGGGTTAGATTTGGGGAGTGAAATCGAAAGTGAAAACATTTTTTTTATCAGGTCATCAAGTGGGGTGTCAAATGAAAACTTGTAGAAAGACTAGCTGAAAAATATTTATAACGTAATACTTGCTCACAGCGCGAAAATTCGCTGTCCCCCACCTTATCTCGAAAAGTACTGTTCAAAAATTTTGGAACATTTTCTGGAATATCCTTTACAGGGTGTAGCTTAAACGAAAATTATCATTGCATTACCTTGTGATAATTTATCTGGTATAAAAAAAAAATTTGTCAAGGTCATCAGTTTTCACTAACGATCGGAAAAACTTTGTTGAAAATTTATTTGGGAAATGTTTTGTGAAGTCACTGATCGATCATTTTATACTTCCGTAACGAAAATTTTTATTTTAAAAGCAATCAACGTACGGAACATTAATTGCGCAAGTCCAATTTGCACTTGAGTGGTTATTATTTTTTACATTAAGATCATTAAACTGCTTTGAACAGGACCACAAATGTAGCATCTCACTGTTACACTGCACGGACCATAGTTAGCGTCACTATATGTTTCATACAAAAATGGATGTCTCCTTGTACGAATTCGCTGTTTTCCAAAGCGCTTATTGCATTTTCTATGTAAGTAATTTCAGGATTTGTAATATCCAGTGTTTCTTTAACAAATCTAATCCTCACTGGCTGACAGTATCTTGGCGAATACGGAGTTGGATTCTGCTAAATAACTTTCTGGTTTGTCGCACAAATCAACTGTAGTACAACAAAGCAACTTTGAAAAATGCTGCTCTCAATTACATCTTCTTGCATTTTTTGCTTAAATTGTGCTTGTTGCGATCCATCACATCCCAATTTCGAAATTAGTGCCAATGATTGACGCTTTTCTAGATTTAATTCTTTTAGTATATCCTCCAAATATGTGGCCAAAGGTTTAGCCCTGTGATCCAATAAAAGTTTGTAAAATACGACGAATTATAAAAAAACTAAAGTAAAGACTTATTAAAGCGCTTTGTTCCAAAATACACCATTTTGGCCTCTATAAAATATAAACTTTTAGTTGCAAATATTTCTGGAACATTTTCTACGCATATTTTTTTTTGTGATTAAAATTTCACTATAAAGTCCCGATCATGTACCGTATTGAGCTGTAATGCTTTTATTTTAACCTTTAGTATAAAAAGGCAAATTCAAAATTTGTGAGCATTGTTATTGCTAAAGTCCAACGATTAATGTGAACAGATAACATTTTATAGGTTGCGTCAGGTAGAACATTCTTTGAAAGTTTGTGTCAATCGTTTTGTAAAAGGTAAAATAAATTATGGAATAGAATAAGCATACATGTACATACATGTACAAGGTGGTCTAAATTGGACACTTTTAAAGGTAAATATCTACAGGAGATAGAAGAAAACTGATGTCGGTGCCTGAGGCTCAATTTCTATGATAAACTCTATGGTGAAAACCGCATATCGATATCTAGTACCGTTTCAGATATACAGGGTGTTTTTCAAAAATCTGCATTTTGGAAAAATGTTTGTAATTCTTTTCCTATTGAAAATTTTTGATTTTTGTGAAAACATTCTCAAAGCACTTTTTCACATGGATTTCAACAGCGTAAGTTACATTTTTTACAACGAATATTTTAATAGTTATTAACGCAAAAATATATCGGACGGAACGACAATATCATTTGTTTACCGATAGTAGTCAAATCACAAAAAAAATTCCCAGAAGTAACTCTAAGAGTCATAACTGCAATGAAATTTACTAAATGCTATAATACTTAACAATGTAGAAAATAAAACAACGATAAAACAATTTATGCCGAGTAGAGCAATCTAAAACAAAACAATTTTCTATAAGAGATATTCGAAATGTCGACCAGTTTCATTTACACATAGGCGGCACCTTTTCTGGACACTTCTTACCGAGTTGATTAGTTCAAGAGGAGTGAAAGCTGCAAAACTTTGTATCACTGTGACTTCTAACTCTTGCCTAGTGTTTGTTGGCAATTACAAAATTTGATCTTTCAATCTTCCCCAGAGATAAAAGTCCATGGGTGTTAAATCCAGTAAACTTGCTGGCCAACAGCTTGGACCTTAGTTGACTATCCAGTTATTGTCGAAATTGGCCGATAAAAATTACTGATAATTGCAGCGTTATGAGGGTGTGCCCCGTCGTGTTCAAAAAATATATTTCTAAGGTCCATTAACGGCAGTTCATCAACAAGAGGCTCTATTTGCTGCCTTAAAATTTCTAAATATCTCTGAGAGGTGAGTGTTCCTTCATAAATAAATGGACCTATAACCCTGCCTCTAAAAATTCCTGCCTACACATTAAATTCAGATCTGCCTTGATTTGTTTGCTCCACAACTAAATGAGGATTTTCATGTGCCCACGTATAAGAATTGTAACGGTTAAAAATAACTGCATTGCAATGCAATTTAATAAAAAATTCGGAACATGGTTACAATTCTCCAGAAATCATTGGCAAAAATCCATACGCCGTTGAAAATCTCCGTGGTGATGAACTTTTCTTGTCCTATATGGCCTGAATTTGTGCTTCTTCAAAGTACGACTTCCGTTAGTTTTTGGTATTCCAGTGGATTCTTTTAACTATCAGGTTGAAGTGTTGGGATTATTTCCGATAGTTCCTAAAACTACTATTTCTTCTGGCTCCTTATCCTTGTTTGATGCATAATTTTTGGGTCGTTTCTTTTCAAACTGGCTACTATTAACTAGGTTATGTCGCAATCGAGCGAATATATCCTTGAAGGATTGACGCCTCTCTGGATACCGTTCGTGGTACAAATTACTTGCCGCTTCCGAATTTTCTCCGGTTTGTGTGAAACATACTCTCATATCTCATTTTTCGTAATTTTCAAACTTCATTGCGATTTATTTAACAATTCAATAACTGATCCTGAAGTAAAATTTGACTACGAGTAAACAATTGAATTAAACCATATGGCTGCTCAGTCCAAAGCCTATTTCACAAAATGTGCATTTAAAACTCGCGTAAAAACTGAAAACCTTTACATTTTGAAGTAGATTTAAGCAAAATATAAAGTATACTCTATTTTTAGAATTGTAATTTAAAGCTCTATATGCGGTTTTCACCATTGAGTTTATCATAAAAATTGAGCCTCAGACATCGACATCAGTTTTCGTCCATCTCCTTTAGATAAAGAGGTTTACCTTTAAAAGTATCCAATTTAGACCACCCTGTACATGTTAGAGCTATAAATGTTACTAGGCAGAGCCACGTCGCCCCTGTTCAATAGAAGAAGCTTGTAATTCCATTCTTTTATTATAGTTTAGTGTATATTGTTCCTGAAATAAATTTAAATTTTTTAAAGAAATAATATTTTAAAGAATAAATTATTTTTATTAGCATATAGGATATAAAATCAGTTTCATTTCATAAAAAAATATATTATCCTTAAGCTTGGCAACAGTGTAATCAGCCCATCCTGTAACCAGGTGTATGATTGTTTTTTATTTACGTGGTCTTGTTCTATGTGGTATCTGTGTTTTCCGTGGAGTGTTTTCTCTGACCACGTTTTCATCTTTTCCTGTTGTAATTGGGTGTGACTGTGTGTGTCTGCTGAGTGGTCTGCCCAGGATAAGTCGAGAGGTGTGTAGTTTATGTCTGCTTTCGCTGTCGCTGTGTGGAGGCTGGTTTGCTTGCTGTGAAAGAATTTCCCAAGTGTTTGTATTTGTTTTGTGTGTAATGATCTGATGTCTATAATTCCTTTTCCTCCTGCCTTCTTCTCGATGGTAAGTCTTTCTTTGCATGCGTTGGGGTGTAATTTCCTGTATTTGATGAATTGAGATCGTACAAGGATGTGAATATTTTCTATGTCTGTTTGTGACCATTTGATGATACCAAATGAATATGTGAGTATAGGTATAGCGAACGTGTTGATGGCTTTAGTGAGATTCTTAGAGTTGAGTTTTGTTTGCACGGTGTCTTGCGGCATATACAGATAGTTTTTATTTCAAGGTATCGAGGATTTCTGGCAGTGTTCTATTGGGAGACTTAGATTTGATCTTGGTTACCCCCTGTGTGACACATTTGGACGCGTTCCCGCTTATAAAAACTGGGTAAGATGTCCTAGATCTCTCCTGATGTTGTTGATTTTGTTTTCTATTCTTATTTGCCATTTGTTTGTGTGTGTGTGTGTGTGTTGCCATTATTTTTTTTTTGTTTTTCTTTCTCACATCTGGTCAATGTGGTTCCATGTTTGGATGACGGGCGCAAACCAAGTCAGCACAAACGCATTACCATTTTGTATTAAGGAATGACCTGACAATGTTACATGTTTTCAAAATCACTTACTTCTAAATGTTTTTGTGTATGTTTGTGTTGAGTCCTAATTGTACTAAGTGTGGTGTGAATGTTGTTGGTGTAAGGCCTGTGGCTGATATAATGAGGGGGACAATGATGACTTTTTCTTGTTTCCATAGCCTTTTTATTTCCGTTGCAAGGTCTGTGTATTTGGAAATTTTTTCTGTGTATTTCGTTTGGATGTTTATGTCGTTGGGGACAGCTATGTCAATTAGATAGGTGACTTTTACTTTTTTGCACTGAAAAGTAATATCGGGTCTATTGGCGGAGACTGTTTTATCTGTATGGATACTATTGGATACTGATGTAGTAGAGTTTGTAATCTTTATTTTCAAGTACGGATGTTGGTGTGTATTTGTAGTAGGGATCTGTGTTTTCTATGAGCTTGTCTGTTGTGGCTAGTGCTTGGTGAACTACTTTTGCCGCTGAGTCATGCCTGGCTGTGTATTCCGTTCCGGCTATTATTTTACATCCGCTTGTTATGTGTTCGATCATTTCTTTCTGATAGTGGCATTTTCTGCATCTGTCTTCTGTAATAGTTGGGTCTTTGATGATATGCTTTTGGTAGTTTCTGGTTAATATGACTTTATCCTGGATGGCAAGTAAGAAGCCTTCTGTTTCCGGGAATAGCTGCCCATCCCGCAACCAGGTGTATGATTGTTTTTTATTTACGTGGTCTTGTTCTATGTGGTATCTGTGTTTTCCGTGGAGTGTTTTTTCTGACCACGTTTTCATCTTTTCCTGTTGTAATTGGGTGTGACTGTGTGTATCTGCTGGGTGGTCTATCCGGGGTAAGTCGAGTGGGGTATAGTTTTTGTCTGCTTTGACTGTTGCTGTATGGAGGCTGGCTTGCTTGGTGTGGAAGTATTTCCTAAGTACTTGTATTTGTTTTGTGTGTAATGATCTGATGTCTATAATTCCTCTTCCTCCTGCCTTCTTCTCGATGGTAAGTCTTTTTTTTGCATGCGTTGGGGTGTAATTTCCTGTATTTGATGAATTGAGATCGTACAAGGATGTGAATATTTTCTATGTCTGTTTGTGACCATTTGATGATACCAAATGAATATGTGAGTATAGGTATAGCGAACGTGTTGATGGCTTTAGTGAGATTCTTAGAGTTGAGTTTTGTTTGTAAAAGTTTCGTCAGTCTGTTTTTGAATTCGGTTCTGAACTCTATTTCGATGTGAATGTGGTATTGACATCTAAGGTGAATATTTCTGTGATTTTGAGGAGTTCTTTCAGCTGTATTTTTGTGGCAGCGTAGAGTTTTATGTCATCCATATATAGGAAGTTGTTTATTTAATGTTGATTCACTTTTTGGTGACTGATATTGAAGCCATGCTCTGTTCTGTTTAGTATATTTGAGAGTTTATTGAGACAGAGGCAAAACCATAGAACGCTGAGCGGGTCTCTCTAAAATATACCCCGTCTGATGTACAGCTCTTCTGTTTGGATGCGTTCGGTTTGTGTGTCTAGGCGTATTTTGGTTTTCCATGTTTTCATAATTTGCGCGAGAAATTGCCTGAGGTGTTGGTTGATTTTATAGATTTCTAGGGCTCTGATTAACCAGCGGTGTGTTTGTACTAGAAGTTTTGTATATTTTCTATTCCAGGACATTTCCAGTTGTGTGTGCGTTTGATAGTTTCTGCAATTTCTTTTGTATTTAATGTGGAATTTTCTTGTTCTGTCACATGTTTATGTTTGTCTTCTTCGGCTTTGATCCAGGGGGTGCTATTATTGTGTAGTTTGGGTTCTGACCAGATACTTTTCCAATAATCTGTGAGTTCTTGTTTGTTTGGTGGTTCAGTCACTGCTGTCTGTTTGTTGTACATAGTTTTCCGGTAGAACTGTTTTTCGCTCCTTCGGAAGGGGTTGTTCGTGTCTTTCCTCTCGTTTGATTCTTTGTATCTACGGAGTCTTGCAGCATATACGGATAGTTTTTGTTTCAAAGTATCAACGATTTCTGGCAGTGTTCGGTTAAGAGATTTAGATTTGATCTTGTCTACACCCTGTGTGACACGTTTGGATGCGTTCCCGTTCATAAACTGGGTAAGGTGTCCCAGATCTCTTCTGATGTTGTTGATTTTGTTTTCTATTCTTATTTGCCATTTAAATTTAGGTTTTCTGCTGTTGGGGTCTCTTTGTCGTTGCGGGAGTTTTTGATTATTTTGTGTTATAGTGGTGATTGCTGCTGCATATATTATTGGGTGCATGTCTTCGATCGTGCTTAAGTCTGTTATGTACTGTGGTATTATGTGCTTGTTTATTGTATTGAGGATTATTTGTGTGCTCTGTTTGAAGATTAAACGAGGGATGGGATTTCTTATTGTAGGGTCGGTGCCTGACCATCGAGCTAGATGTGACTGCATTTCTGCTTTGAGTGTTTGTATGAGAGGTAATTCGGGGTGATGTTGTGTAGATGTTGTTGAGGGTGGTGAGTCATTCATTTTGTCATCTGTGATATGGTGTCGTGTGGGGCTTGCTATTTGCATTGAAATATTATTTTGAGTTATGCTCCTGCTGGGTGGTGGGTCTTGTTGTTTTCGACTGGGTGGTTGTGTGTGTGAGATTGGTTCGGTATCTGCTCTACTGTTTCTATTGTTTGGTTGGTCTTTGTTCGGTTTAGCAGCTACTTGGTCTGTGTTCAGTTCAGCAGCTACTGTATCTTTGATGGTTTGCAATTCGAAAGGTGTGAGGCGATTGTTCTTGGTAATAACTCTTTTTTGGTCTATTACTCTCTGTTCTGTAACAAGTAATTGCAGATGTGGATATTCGGTCAAGAAAAGTCTGTGTAGTTCCAGTCTGTAGCCTGATGTCACTGTTTCTAGTTTGGTGGCGGTGTAGTAACAGCGCATCACTGTTCTATTCATTTCATCTGTCCACTTTAACCGCTGTCTTGGTTTGCCAGCTTTGGTAGTTGCATGTTGTCCTTGCAAAACATGCGCGGTTTGGCCTGGCTTTGGTGGTTGTATTTGTCCCACATCTACGTCGGTTGCGCTTGGGATTGGTGATGGTGGGTCCAAGCGGCGAGTGATTCTCTTGTCAGTGATTTCTTTGTCAGGTGTAATTTCATTATAGCAACGCATGGCGTGTTCATTGATTCCTGTGGTGCAACTCATGCGTTGCTGTGACTTTCCCGCCTTGGTGGGTGTCGGCTTACTCGCCGGCACAACACTTTTGGCAGATCCATTTTCGGTTGCCCGGTCTTCATCGTTTTGGTCGAGCTGCCATTTCCCGCGACGTCCTCGACCGTTACATCGCTCGCCCGATGCTTCTTTTATTGGTCTGCTGTTGTCTGGAATGTTCTCAATGTTTTGTGGTGTCAGAAACTCAAAGTGTCCCGACATTGCGTTGCCTGTTAGTAGAAGGTAAATAGTTTTGTTGTATTTTCCCGTGCTTATTATTGTTGGTCTGTCCGTAAAAGTTATTTTTGTATGTCTTGTTCTTCGTTGTTTTGAGAAGATATGAAAGTTGCTATTTTGTGTTTCCGAGAGGGCAAGTATCTCTAGGCTCGTTCCATAGGTGCCATTTTTCCTCATATAATTATAGTAGTTATTGAAGTCTTTTAAATCGTCGACTTCAATTAATGAAAATGTGTGAAGTTCCGACCAGTTTTGTTGTAAATATCTTAGAGCAACCTCTCGGAGTTTCTCATGATGGTTTTGGTGGCCATACAAGTGTAAGCTAACTGCACGGAAAAGGCAATTTCCAACACCTACAATGTCGGATCTGGTAAAACTATCGGGAGTAGTTTCGGCTGAGGCGGTTGTTTGGGTCGTCTGTGGTTGTTGTTGTTGTACGACAGGCGTCCGCCTCCGCAACACCCTTCCATTATCATTACTATAATTATTATTCTTTGACATAGTATTCCCACGAGTATCCTAGGAAAGAGGGGTCGACTGCGGCAGAGCCTGGATGCCACAGCAAGGCTACTTACTCCCGGAGGGCGCCCGGTATCCGGGGGAACCGTTCGCGACTCATAAACGCTGAGCCATTCATCTTCTCGGCACGGTAAATACCTTAAGATTACGTTTTTGTTACACATAATCTGGACAACACAAGACAGCACAAACGGATGTAGTTCTTGTCTGCTTTCACTGTCGCTGTGTGGAGGCTGGTTTGCTTGCTGTGAAAGAATTTCCTAAGTGCTTGTATTTGTTTTGTGTGTAATGATCTGATGTCTATAATTCCTCTTCCTCCTGCCTTCCTCTCGATGGTAAGTCTTTCTTTGCATGCGTTGGGGTGTAATTTCCTGTATATGGTGAATTGAGATCGTATAAGGATGTGAATATTTTCTATGTTTGTTTGTGACCATTTAATGATACCAAATGAATAAGTGAGTATAGGTATAGCGAACGTGTTGATGGCTTTAGTGAGATTCTTAGAGTTGAGTTTTGTTTGCAAAAGTTTCGTCAGTCTGTTTTTAAATTCGATTCTGAGCTCTGTTTTGATGTGAGTGTGGTTGAGTTTGGTGCTTTGTTGGAAGCCTAGATATTTATATGTTTCTTTGTCGAACATGTTATCGAGTGTTTCATTGTCGATGGTTTCTGTCTCATGGTGGCACTTCCATTGGCCTTTGTTGATGTGGAGCACTTTGCATTTACTTATACCAAATTCCATATTGACATCTAAGGTGAATATTTCTGTGATTTTGAGGAGTTCTTTCAGCTGTGTTTGTGTGGCAGCGTAGAGTTTTATGTCGTCCATATATAGGAGGTGGTTTATTTTATGTTGATTCACTTTTTGGTGTCTGATATTGAAGCCATGCTCTATTCTGTTTAGTATATTTGAGAGTGGATTGAGACAGAGGCAAAACCACAGAGCGCTGAGCGAGTCTCCCTGAAATATACCCCGTCTGATGTACAGCTCTTCTGTTTGGATGCGTTCGGTTTGTGTTTCTAGGCGTATTTTGGTTTTCCATGTTTTCATAATTTGCGCGAGAAACTGCCTGAGGTGTTGGTTGATTTTATAGATTTCTAGGGCTCTGATTAACCAGCTGTGGGGTATGGAGTCGAAGGCTTTTTTATAGTCTATGTAACCGATGTGAAGGTTTCTGTATTCTTTTCTGGTTTGTCCCATAATCACGCTATCTATAATCAGCTGCTCTTTGCATTCTCGACTATTTTTCCTGCATCCCTTCTGCTCTTCTGTGAGAATATTGTTGTCTGTTAGGTGTTGTTCTATTTTCTTCGAAATTGTGGCTGTGATGATCTTGTATAGGGTTGGAAGACAGGTGATAGGTCGGTAGTTTGACGGGTTTGTGGTGTCTGAGCTTTTGGGTTTAACGTATGTTATTCCTTGTGTAAGGAAAGTGGGAAATGTGTGTGGTTGTAGAATGGCTTTGTTGATTTGGTGTGTGAGTGCTTCGTGTGTGGTGGTAAACTGTTTGTACCAGAAGTTTTGTATATTGTCTATTCCAGGACATTTCCAGTTGTGTGAGTGTTTGATAGTTTCTGTAATTTCTTGTGTATTTAATGTGGGATTTTCTTGTTCTGTCACAGGTTTATGTTTGTCTTCATCGACTTTGATCCAGGGGGTGTTATTATTGTGTAGTTTGGGTTCTGACCAGATACTTTTCCAATAATCTGTGAGTTCGTGTTTGTTTGGTGGTTCAGTCACTGCTATCTGTTTGTTGTACATAGTTTTCCGGTAGAACTGTTTTTCGCTTCTTCGGAAGAGGTTGTTGGTGTCTTTCCTCTCATTTGATTCTTTGTATCTACGAGTCTTGCGGCATATACAGATAGTTTTGTTTCAAAGTATCGAGGATTTCTGGCTGTGTTCTGTTGGGAGACTTATATTTGATCTTGTTTGCCCCCTGTGTGACACGTTTGGACGCGTTCCCGCTTATAAACTGGGTAAGATGTCCTAGATCTCTCCTGATGTTGTTGATTTTGTTTTCTATTCTTATTTGCTATTTGAATTTTGGTTTTGTCGTGTTGGGGTTTCCTTGTCGTTGAGGGAGTTTTTGATTATTTTGTGTTTGAGTGGTGATTGCTGCTGCGTATATTATTGTGTGAATGTCTTCGATTGTGATTAAGTCTGTTATATACTGAGGTATTATGTGCTTGTTTAGTGTGTTGAGGATTGGTTGCGTGCTCTATTTGAAGATTAAACGAGGGATGGGGTTTCTTGTTGTGGGGTCGGTGCCTGACCATCGAGCTAGATGTGACTCCATTTTTGCTTTAAGTGTTTGTATGAGAGGTGATTCGGGGTGATGTTTTATGGATGTTGTTGAGGGTGGCGAGTGATTCATGTTGTTGTCTGTGATATGGTTTTGCGCGGCAATATTATTTTGCGTTATGCTCCTCCTGGGTGGTGGGTCTTGTTGTGTTCGACTAGGTGATTGTGTGTGTGAGGCTGGTTCGGTATCTGCTTTATTGTTTCTATTGTTTGGTTGGTCTGTGTTCAGTTCAACAGCCACTGCGTCCTTGATGGTTTGCAATTCGAGAGGTGTGAGACGATTGTTCTTGGTAATAACTCTTTTTTGGTCTATTACTCTCTGTTCTGAAACAAGTAATTGCAGATGTGGATATTCGGTCAAGAAAAGTCTGTGCAGTTCCGGTCTGTAGCCCGATGTTATTGTTTCGAGTTTGGTGGCGGTGTAGTAACAGCGCATCACCGTCCTGTTCATCTCATCCGTCCACTTTAACCGCTGGTCTTGGTTTTCCAGCCTTGGTAGTTGCGTGTTGTCCTTGTCAGGTTTTGTGTTTTCATTACAGCAACGCATGGTGTGTTCGTTGATTCCTGTGGTGCAACTCATGCGCTGCTGTGATTTTCCCCGCCTTGGTGGGTGTCGGCTTAGTCGCCGACACAACACTTTTGGCAGGTCCATTTTCGGTTGCCTGGTCTTCATCGTTTTGGTCGAGCTGCCATTTTCTGCGACGTCCTCGACCGTATCGTCGCGCGCCCGATGCTTCCTTTATTGGTCTGCTGTTCTCTGGAATGTTTTCAATGTTTTCTGGTGTCAGAAGCTCAAAGTGTCCCGACATTGGGTTGCCTGTTAGTAGAAGGTAAATGGTTTTGTATTTTCTCGTGCTTATTATTGTTGGTTTGTCCGTAAAAGTTATTTTTGTATGTCTTGTTCTTCGTTGTTTTGAGAAGATATGAAAGTTGCTATTTTGTGTTTCCGAGAGGGCAAGTATCTCTAGGCTCGTTAATTTTTTTACCATTAGTCTGCAATCCCAGCTCCATAAAGCTGTCCTTCGTAGCTTAAATTTTCCTCTTCATTTTCATTTCTTATCGATTTTAGTTCGGCGCTAGCTTCTAATGCCGCATCCATCAGTGACTCCTCGAGTAGCATTGTCTTCGGAGCAAAAACTATAGCACTAGCAGCTAATAGTTAACGCCAATACTGTCATTATTTTTAAAATACTTGTTAGACCATCATTAAAAATACATACAGCAATACT
The DNA here is from genome assembly GCA_019049505.1 of Pachyrhynchus sulphureomaculatus. Classification (NCBI taxonomy): domain Eukaryota; kingdom Metazoa; phylum Arthropoda; class Insecta; order Coleoptera; family Curculionidae; genus Pachyrhynchus; species Pachyrhynchus sulphureomaculatus. The sequence goes on along the minus strand of CM032447.1, from coordinate 164,514,422 downwards.
TTTTTCCAACATGAGTAGATCTTAGAAGCTAGACTTCAAATAGCATTACTAAAAACTTTCATAGCTATTTTGTGTATATCCTCCCAAGCACCGTATAAGCAACTCGTCACGGCTCAACTCTTTATAAATGGGTTTTATGGCATGAAAAACTGTATCGGAAAGTGGTAGTTTACGATGGAAGGAGCCTAAGGAATCCGATGTTTGCACCTTCTTCCAGTCACACCAAGACTCTGAGCATTTCTCGTGCTGCGAATTTTCGTCGGTTAACATCTTGTGATACAAAGTCGCAAATCTTTTCGCATGTTTTCAATAGAGTTTGGATTTCGCCGTATTGCCACGCCATAATAAATTGTTAATTCATCAAGTAATTTGGCAGTAAACTTATCCTTCCCTCTGAGGTTTATACCAACGTACTCTCGAACAAAGAAAATTTGAACTGAACATAAACTACTTCTAACGACATCTATCTAAAAAAATCGTGTAAACATAAAACCTTTTTCTCTTTATTCTTAAATGTTCAAAGTATGTTCTTAACTAATGAAAAAAATATATTTTTTGTGAGTTCTACAGTGGTGTTACTCCTTAAAGAGATTGCTTCAAATATGCCGTGTTTTATGTTCCCTTCTGGATTCTTGAAGTCTAAAAATTCTATTATTTTGTCAATATTTGTAATTATTTATGGGTGTAGGGTCACGCAGATCGTTTGTATTATTTTTACATTATTTTCAATTATCATACATATTAGAGGTTAATGAGGTAGAGGAGATGATAGGAGGGGTTGTATATATCGTAGTATACGTCCTATTCAGGGTTCTTGAAGTTAAGGAACTTAAAAATTATGACTATTTGATTTTCTCCTTAATTGAACGAAAAAGGAGGAGGTGTCAGAGGGGTTGCAAAATATTATGTTATACTTCTATTTTAGGATGCTTTGAGCCCACAAATCCGAACATGTGTTCTTTCTACTACTCAGTATATATCACCACTACACCAAACACTTTACTTTTGCACTCGACGTTCGTTTCGCTAACCATGTTAGCTTCATCAGGAGCGATGATTGCTCCTAATAAAGCTAACATGGTTAGCGAAACGCACGTCGAGTGCAAAAATAAAGTGTTTGGTGAGTAGTATCATTGTGCCAACGATTCCACATTCCCAACTTAATTGTGTTCTTTTGTTAATATTTTCATTGATTAAATATATAAGGAGTTAATAATATACGGATGGGGATTAGAAGTAGAGGTGTTGCTTCGTCTATATCGTATTTCCAGGGTTCTTGAAACGAAGGATTCGGAATATTATTTTATTATTTTCAATAGGTCAAATATAAATAGTGCTAATGAAGTAGGGGAGGGGTTAGGCGACTTGCTTCGTATATATCGCCTTATAGTTCTTTTTAGGTTTCTAGGGTTAAAGGATCTGAAAATCATGTTATTTTCTAACATTTCTAATTTTAACGAAAATGAAGCCCTTCATTTTTCAAACTCTTGATTATTATATTTTTTTAAAGTACTCATGATTGAAAATTCCCAATCCCAAAAAACAATCGTTATCAAATTTACAAAAGACGACTGAGTTTTCATCGTCTTATTATTTATGACTTTAATAAAAATAAGTAATCATTCTCGAAAAATGCGTTTGGAGAAATTTCTTTTTTTACTAGTTTCGGCTCTGCTGTAAGAATCTGGGCAGAAACTTTTTTCATCAGTAAATGTTACTCTTCAATCTTGAAAATTATGATATCGGATAGTCCAACTTCTTTAACAAGCCCTGAGCTCTTCATTCGTCCATCTGATAGCGGCATATCCTCAAGAAACCTACTATTTCTTCAGTTTTTCTTCCAATCGATCTTCCTGACCTGGGGTCATTTTAGATCTAAATTTTACTTGAAAATAAAATGGGGCTGTATTAGCGTCCATCTGAGAAAATCTAAGTGCAATCTAATGACATACTCAGTTAATTTCGAGCCTATTGTTTCAACTCTCTTAAAATGTTTCCATTGATTTTTGGTGCTTCCTATTATATTTTTTTTACTGTAAACAATATTACTATTATTTTTTATGGGTCTAGCACAAGTGCTGCAGGGAAGTCCCTAAAGTGCCACAGGAGCGACACGTGTGCGAAGAAAGTGATTCACGTTGTTCTTGAATCGCTGTAAATTGTACTCGGTGGGAAACACAGTCCTGGGCAAATTATTCCAAAGGGATGATGTTCTCCATATAAAAGACTGCTCCAAACATGGGAGTAGTATTCCATAGTTGGTCGAATTTGAGCTTTGTAAAGAATTAACTGTTGTTGTGGAGTATAAAGCTTTCTGATTCGAAATAATATTCCCAACTTTTGAGAAGCTCTCCTTGCTATTCCTGCAATATGTTCATGCCAGGACATATTTGCTCCCAAATTAACTCCCTACAAATTGAGTGACGATGTTAGAGGAACGGAGTGCCCCGACATAACTATGTCGGGTTCAGCAACATTAACTTTTTTGGAAAAAAACTGCCGCCTGGGTTTTTGTAGCGTTAAATTCCACTTGGTTACTGTCACCTCAAGATAAAATTTCTTCCAGGTCTTTATTAAGTTGAATGACTTCCTACTGTCTGCGGATATTCGTCTGAGTAGCCGATGTCCGACCGTGAATGAAGAGATAAGCGTACTGTCATCTGCAAAGCTATAGATTGGATTCTCGGTCTTTTCCAGCAGACCGTTAATGTAAGTGAGAAGAGAGTAGGAGACAGTATGGAGCCTTGAGGTACACCGGCGTTGATAGTGAAGGTTTTAGAGAGAAATCCGTCGACTGCCACTTGTAAAGAACGCTCTCTGAGGAAACATGAGAGCCACAAACAGAACTTTTCAGACATACCACAAGAGCGTAGCTTAGCCAACAGCCCATCGTGCCAAACACGGTCGAATGCCTTGGATATGTCAAGAACAACCGTTCGAGATTCTCCAAAGTGTTCAATTGCGTTGTTCTTAACGTGTGCTACATAAGTCAGAAGATCTCCTGTTGATCTATTTTTACGAAAGCCATATTGGTGATCACTAATATTATTGAATCCTTCAAGATATTTTAGAAGATGCTGATTGATAGCTTTTTCCATGACTTTCGATATTATTGAAAGCAGTGGGATTGGTCGGTAGTTATTTGACAAGGTCTTCTTACCTTTTTTAGGTATCAGCTGAACTATGGCACATTTCCAGCAAAAAGGAAATATTCCCTTTCTGTAGGATAGGTTGAAAAGTCTACAGAAAACTGGTGTTAATTCCCTCGCACAGTTTTTGAGAACTATAGCAGGTATTCCGTAAGCGCCAGAAGCTTTTTTGGTGTCTAGCTTCATTAAAGTACGTTTTATAATACGCTGTCTGAAGACAATATCGGGCATCCTTGACTGCACTATGGGAATAGTAGGTGGTGTTTTTCTTTGGAAATCGACAGTAGAATGTGAAGCAAAGAGTTCAGCCAATAAGTTCGCTTTCTCAACAGTTGTGGCAATAGAATTATCTGGCCGTGTGAGTGGTGGTATGGTGGATTTGATGAAATTTTGACTAACTGCCTTAACGACTGACCAAAAGGACCTGGAATTGTCAGGACAAGCGAGAAGTTTGTTTCTAATTCGTTGATTGTGTGCCTCCTTGGTCTCGTCGATAATTTCTTTGCATCTGTTCCTGGCATGAACAAAGGTGTTACGGTTTATGGTGTTAGGATTTTCACGCCATTGTCGGTAGCCAGGATGTTTAGAAGTAACAACTTCTTTGCATTTTAGGTCAAACCAAGGCTTGCCGTTGGAAAGGCATTTCTTCGAAAAAGGGATATAAGCCTCCATACCGGCCAAGATAACGTCGGAAACCTCCCTGGCCCAGTCAGATGGGTCGTCGCAGTTTAGGTGCCTCACTGTCACTGATTGGTAGGTTACTCGATGTCGAAAGTAGTTTATGGTCAACAACAGATCAAGAAGACTGGCGAACTCTCCGTCTCGATCAGGGATCCGGGTTGGTTCGTCAATAAACTGAGCTAAGCCGCAACTGATTGAAAATGATTCGGCTTCACGATCTTGCTCATCGGTAGTATGTGAATATTTAAGCCAGTTGATGTTGTGGACATTAAAGTCACTCAGGATGGCAATTTCGGCATTTGGATAGTTAATTTGTAAATGATCGATGCTGTCTGCAAGAGAAGCGAAAAGTGTTCTAAAGTTAATATCACTTGACGGTCGATAGAAGATACAGATGAACCTTGTAGTTCAGTCGTTATTATTAACCACATAACATCAAAGTTTGGGGGCTCCAGAGCCTCTTCTCGTTGGCAAGAGAGGTCGTTTCTGGCAAAAAGACACATTCCAAAGTTACGCCTAAATCGGGAATAGAAGTGGTACCCAGGATAAAAATAGTTGACTCTGCTGGTCGATGAACTGACCTTGGTTTCACAGAGAGCGAGTACATGAGGTTTATTTGATTGCAGGTGTTGGTGCACTGAATTTATGTTCGAGTTTAAACCTCGTATGTTGCTAAAATCCATGATCTCTGCCCCCACCAGGAGATCCGAACGGGGGGCTATTTTGCCTCCGGAATTTTTTGTATACAGGTGCCTCACCATGCTATTTGATCCCACAGTCCGGGACATCTACACAGCCACGAAACGTTAAGCAACTTCACGCAGCCTAAGCCGATGCGATGGTATCACACCGGGCGATGCTGGTGGGATCTGGGCATCTACCTTCTAGGTTGTTCTTTAAGTCGCCTCCTACGACAGGCAGAACGTACCGGGAGAAATATTCTATCCCGCTCCCCCACGGGCGGGGGAATTAATTCGATGATTTGACTTTATTTTTAAAAATTTTTGAATAATTTTGTTGCTTTTTTATACTATTTTTTTCTATTGTAAACATGTTCCAAATTCGCCGCTATATTTTTTAGACCTAATATTTGGTTTTTTGAGCCAATTTGGAGTTACAGCGGGGGCACACAGGTTATGGTCTCATAGGTCATATAAAGCAAAAGCACCGTTAAGATTTCTACTGGTACTTTTAAATACATGCGTATATCAGGTAAGTAATGTAACAATTTTTCTATTTTAATTAAAGTATTTTCTTCTTTTCTTCCGACTTATAGCTAGGCACTATTGACTATTTTCGTTGTTTCTTGCTCTACAAATTGTCGCTCCATCTTTTTCTTGGACATCCCATTAATCTTCTTCCATTCGGTGACTTGTCTCTTTCTATCCGTACTATCCTGTTGTTTGCCACTCTTCCTATGTGTTGATCCCATTCCACTTTTCTTCTTCTTATCCACTGGTTGATATTTTCTATATTACATGTGCGTCTTATGTCTTCACTCCTTTCTCTATCCCTCAGTGTCTTGGTTGGGCATCTCCTAAGTATTCATTTCAGTTGATTCCAGCATCCTCTGTGTTATACTTATGTTCAGTCTTGTTTTAGATGTGCAAGTCATTACCGATCGTATTACGTTCTTGTATATTCTTGTTTTGGTCTCAACGGAAAGAAATTTATTTCCAAATATGGTATTATTGGGATACTCCGCTATCCTATTAGCCTTGCTGACTTGATATTTTACTTCTTCCTTGACTTTTTCCATTCTCAGGTAATCGATCTCCATCACCTGTTCTATTGATTTATTTTCCACCACCAGCTTGCACCTGATCAGCTTTTTTGCTATTACTATTATCTTGGTTTTTTCAGTTGAGATTGACATACTAAATTATTTTGCTGCTATGTAGAATTCCTATAGCAGCCTTTGCAGATCGTTCTCGTTCTCAGTCATTATTATCGCGACATCTGCGTAACATATAATTTTAAGTTTTCTGTTACCCATTCTATATACCTTATTTCTTTTGACATTCTTTATAATTTCATCCATGCCAATATTAAATTGAAGAGGACTTAAAGAGTCTTCCTGCCTGATTCCAGATTCATAGTTGATTGGACCAAAGTATTTTAAAATATATAATTTATTATTATATATAAAATAACTGTAATAAAAAAGATCATTAAGAAAGGAATTTAATTTTTAGGGTTCAATTATCAACTGGTGTAGAGATCATAGAGGTCACCATAAGTTCACTGACACAAATGCAGATCCCCATAATGTAACTCGAGGGTTGTTTTTCTCTCATTTAGGGTGGACAATGACGAAAAAGCATCCTGATGTTGTACAGAAAGGAAAAGGCATCGACTTGTCTGATTTGTATAATGATTCATTTGTAAGATTTCAACATAAATACTACTTCTACTTGATGCCAGTAGCTTGTTTCATGCTTCCGGTTGCTGTTCCCATGTACTTCTGGAAGGAAACATTTGTAAATGCATACTGCATTAATATATTGCGATATTTGATAATTTTGCACAACACGTTGACAATTAATTCACTGGCACACAGATTTGGATATAGACCCTATGACAGGTTAGAATTTCATATATATTTATATTTATATTTATATTTATATTTATATATTTTAGTTTTGTGTACGATCTATTGTATCTTTTTATGATGTTGCGCCAGTACGTGAATAAATACTTCGAGTTTTATTCTCTCATTTGTCGATACTCATTCGAGTGATAGACCGACAAATGAAAAGACGGCGGGTAACTGCTGAAATATGAACTTTGTTCATTTTCAAAAATTAAAGCACGAACTAATAAATTAATAAGCAATAATTATAATTATATATATGAAATATATGACAGAACATTTTAAGAAAGAAGAGAACGAAACAGAACTGAGAATATCAGAGGTAGTAACAAGAAATGAATTTTCGATAAACAAAAAGATGTTTTAGCTATTATTAAAGCTAACTTAAAAATAGAAGAAGCTCAGGCCAAGAGGGTGTTTCTAACGAGCAGCTCAAGTACGGTGAAGAAAATCTGACTCAACAACTAACAATTTTAACAATCGACAAAACCTTTACCCGACATAAAATTGAACATAAATGTATAACTAATACTACAATCTTGGTGTTAAGGGTAGTATATAATCACAGAGGGATAAACTTTTCAACTGCGATTTTCAAACTAAAAACGAAGATAATAAGAAACAAAATCAACGAGCAAGAAACACAGGATTTTTGATTAGTACGTCTTGTACGACTATTCTTTTTATCATATCATATTGATTAACATCCAGTAAACCAGAATTATTGTGGTTAATTAACTTAGACAAAACCTTTTCTCAAATACAATTAGAAGACGTAGCACATCTCCTTTTCGAAAGACGTGTACCGCACAACATCATCAAAATAGTAAAAATATTTACTCAAAAATGACGTCATAGCCAAAATAAATAATGAACTCATAAAGCCAATATCGGCAAAAAGATGAATTGACCAAGAAGACTCCTCAAATGTACTAATGGATGAGATAACTGGACAAATTCATAACATAAAAAAAATACTGTACTATGCTTACGATGTTGTGGTGACAACAAAAAACCAAGATGATCTTCAGAGGTTACTTTATCAATTTAAAAAAAAGATCCAAAAAAGTTTGAAAGATCACAATTAAGTGTACATTAATGTAAACAGAGGAAACCCGATACGAAATATCAAACAGAAAATATATAGTTGAAATAACAGAAATGAAAATAATGGGCAGAACAGTGAGAAAGGTCCTATTCGTTGGAGCAAGAAGCGATAACATTAGACAAATATGTAAAATGGATAATATAAATTCCTAGATATCGCACAAGATACAATGGAACATTGCAAAAGGAGAAAATTTAGAATCATGAGAGATATGTTACCAATAGGAAGGAGAAACATGAGTAGGCTCTGAAAAAGTTAACAATGTAAGATAGGCGAAGGCGGTAATAAACAGACAATAGTGGGTAGGAAGGAGAAAAAAATTTTGCACTAATCTGTATTTTAGATATTGCCTCTTATTTTATTCCGTATTGCAATTTATAATGTAAGTTAATTAAACAAACAATACTTCTTTAAAAGAAAAAATTATTTAATGTCAGTTAAAAATAAACAGAAAAGGTATAGTGCATCAAAAAGTATAGGAGATCCAAGAAAAATAGATAAATTCCAGGCATAACGTCTCTCACTTACTAACCTACGAGAAACCGTGCTTCGCTATACTACATAGTCCATCATTTAGCAAAGGCGAAGATAACGATCTACGGCATCTCGTACCACAGAACCGACAGTAGTAAAGATTCAAGCAGCATATCTCAAAAGATTTTGATGTCAAACAAACCTCAGTGTCATCTGATGTGAAAAAATAATGAAAAGGCAACGAACACACAGCTGATCCCGCTGTAGAGGCCGAATTTGGTATTTTATCCTTCGTCTTCGTAATATTGACAGTATGCTAGATGTAACTAGAAAAAATTATAAAATAAATATATATTTAGAGTTCGTAGAAAGTACGCAGAAAAAATATATTGGCTAATCGGATGAAAACGTTCAGTAAATTTTTTCTTTGCATTAATAGGTAATATTAGCTCTCTGACAAAAATTATATCCACCAAACCTTTTTTTCTCGTGATGCGCCCTTGAGAAAATGATGATGATTTTTTTTTGAAGAGAAGGGAAGTGAGATTGATGTAGTAGATGATTGTGCGAAAATGATTTTTTTTTTAAAAAAAGCTTTATTTTTTTTATGGGTCTAGCACATGTGCTGCAGGGAAGTCCCTAAAGCGCTACAGGAGCGACACGTGTGCGGAAAAAGCGATTCACATTGTTCTTGAATCGCTGTAAATTGTATTCGGTGGGAAACACAGTCCTCGATAAGCCATTCCAAATGATTTCGCCATATAAAAGACTGCTTGAAAAGCGTTGTACGAGGAATAACAAGCTGAACCTCATACGGATGTGAAGTATCAGCGCGACGTGTACTTCTAACATGCACCGCTCTGGGAGGAATTAAGCGGGTTACATCCCTCGAACACTCTCCAAGAAAATATTTGTAGAATAGACTCAAGTCGCCAACCAATTCTTCGAAGTTCCAGCGAATCAAGGCCGCCGGTCAGTTCTGGGTCTCCAATCAGACGAGCAGCCCTTCTCTGAACATAATCCAACAAATGCAATGTATGTTTAGGAGCGTAGCCCCAAACATGGGAGCAGTATTACGTGGTTAGTCGAATTTGAGCTTTGTAAAGAATTAACAGTTGTTGTGGAGTGTAAAGCTTTCTGGTTCGAAATAATATTACCAATTTTGGAGAAGCTCTCCTTGCTATACCTGCAACATGTTCATGCCAGGACATATTTGCTCCCAAATTAACGCCCAACAAATTGAGTGACGATGCTAGGGGAATGGAGCACCCCGACATAACTATCTTGGGTTCAGCAACGTTAACTTTTTTAGAAAAAACTGCCGCCTGGGTTTTTGTAGCGTTAAATTCCACTTGGTTACTGTCACCCTAAATAGAATTTCTTTCAGGTCTTTGTTAAGTTGAATGACTTCCTGCTGTCTGCATTCGCCTCAGCAGCCGATGTCCGAGCGTTCAAAGTGAACGAAGAAATAAGCGTACTGTCATCTGCAAAGCTGTAGATTGGATTCTCGGTCTAAATGAGAAAGAGAGTAGGAGACAGTATGGAGCCTTGAGGTACACCGACGTTGATAGTGAAAGTGTTAGAAAGAAATCGGTTGACTGCCACTCGTAACGAACGCTCTCTGAGAAAACATGAGAGCCACAAACAGAACTTTTCAGACATACTACAAGAGCGTTGCTTAGCCAACAGCCCATCGTGCCAAACACGGTCGAATGCCTTGGATATGTCAAGAGCAACCGCTCGAGATTCTCCGAAGTGTTCAATTGCATTGTTCTAAACATGTGTTACGTAAGTCCGAAAATCTCCTGTTGATCTATGTTTACGAAAGCCATATTGGTGATCGCTAATAATGTTGAATCCTTTAAGGTCTTTTAGAAGATGCTGATTGACCGCCTTTTCCATGACTTCGATATTATTGAAAGCAGTGCGACTGGTCTGTAGTTGTTTGGTAAGTTCTTCTTGCAGGAAGGAAATATTCCCTTTCTGTAGGATATGTTGAAAAGTCTACAGAAAACTGGTGTTAGTTCCCTTGCACAGTTTTTGAGAACTATGGCAGGTATTCCGTCAACGCCAGAAGCTTTTTTGGTGTCTAGCTTCATCAAAATACGTTTTAAGATACGCTGTCTGAAGACAACATTGGGCATCCTTGACTGCACTATGGGAATAATAGGTGGTGTTTTCCCTTGGAGATCGGCAGTAGAATGTGAACCGAATAGTTCGGCCAGCAAGTTGCTTTCTCAACAGGTGTCGTTGCAATAGAACTATCTGGCCGTGTGAGTAGTGGTATGGTGGATTTGGTGAAATTTTGACTAACTGCCTTAGCGACTGACCAAAAGGACCAGGAATTGTTAGGACGAGCGAGAAGTTTGTTGCTAATTCGCTGATTGTATGCCTCCTTGGTTTCGTCGATAATTTCTTTGCATCTGTTCCGGGCACGAACAAAGGTGTTACGATTTATGATGTTAGGATTTTCACGCCATTGTTGGTAGGCAAGATGTTTAGAAGCAACAGCTTCTTTGCATTTTCGGTCAAACCAAGGCTTACCGTGAGAAGGACATTTCTTCGAAAATGGAATGTAGGCTTCCATACTAGCTAAGATAACATCGGAAACCTCCCTGGCGCAGTCAGAAGGGTCGTCGGATCGAAAACAAACGTCTAACCAAGGGAGATTTTCCCATTTAGCAGATTTGTAATGCTAAATCTTGCGCGGTTTAGGCGTCTCTCTGTCACTGAGTGGTAAGATACTTGATGTCGAAAGCAGTTTATGGTCGGAAGAACTCAACGGCGGATTTACGGTAACCTTGTAAATCTTCGGATTGGTGGTTAACAACAAATCAAGAAGATTGGCGAACTCCCCGTCTCGATCAGGGATCGGTGTTGGTTCGTCAATAAGCTAAGTTAAGCCACAACTGATTGAGAATGATTCAGCCTCACGCCCTTGTTCGTCGATAGTATTTGAATATTTAAGCCAGTTGATGTTGTGGACATTAAAGTCACCCAGGATGGCAATTTCGGTATTTGGATAGTTAATTTGTAAGTGATCAATGGTGTCTGCAAGAGAAGCGAAAAGTGTTCTAAAGTTAGTATTACTTGTCGGTCGATAGAGTATGCAGATGAACATTGTGGTTTGTTGAGTCGTTATTTTTAACCACATAACATCAAAGTTAGGGGGCTCCCGAGCCTCTTCTCGTTGGCAAGAGGGGTCGCTTCTGACAAAAAGACAGATTCCAAAGTTACTCCTAAATCAGGAATAGAAGTCGTACCCAGGATAAAGATAGTTGACTGTGCTGGTCGATGAACTGAACTTGGTTTCACAGAGAGAGAATACATGAGGTTTATTTGATTTCAGGTGTTAGTGTACTAAATTTATATTCGAGTTTAAGCCTCGTATGTTAAATTATGATCTCTGCATGTCGACGCCCCTGAACCAACCCCCACCCAGACATCCGAACGGGGGGCTGTTTTACCTCCGGACTTTTTTGTGGTGGAATGTGGTGGTTCAGTCACTGCTGTCTGTTTGTTGCACATAGCTTTTTATTAACTTTATTTGTACTATTATTAAGTTAATATTAACTGAACCTAGAAAAGAAAAATACTTTTTAGGAATATTATACTACTGAACAATCTATAAGACTGATGAAGGTCATGGGTAATTTTTCTGATGCAGATTGTGAATCTCAAAATCCTTTTTGATATACTTTATATCCTGGAGAAGTAAATATCAGACCATACAAATTCGTGTAAATTTTAAACGACCGAAAATGGGGGTAAAGAGGGAGGCAAACACTTTACAACATCAGAGACGGCGCAGACAAGAGAATCCCTAATTTGAGGTTTTTAGGTCTTTTATTAACTTTTATTTCCCATTGAGGAACGGCTATTTGAGTTTTGAGTCTATATCAGTTCATTCTTTTATGGTTGTTCCTTAGAAATAAGACATTATCTTTTATTAATAAATGCGATTATCCGATATGAATGGAAGGTAATAACAGTCTTAAAATAAAAGGTATATGAAACGGCCTATTATTGTGGGCATTGGGCGTAAAATTTTCGGTGTTATATTGTTACAGTTATTATGTTGTTATAGCCTGAAAATTGATTGACTTCGTAGAACGGCCAAATGTGAAGTGTTATGTGTGAAACGGTGTAAAACTTAAAAGTCTCCTTGATTAATTAAATATAACCTAATGAAATCCATTATTTTCGTTAATAAAGAAGAAAATAAGTAATAACATATTTATAATTAACAGCTAAATAAAACTAGCAATTTAAATTAATAAATATAATTAGCAACATCCAAGATAGTTTCTACAAAACATCGGGTGACCATTCGGTTTTCATAGCGGTACTGCCTGGAAGAAAAGTAAGGTAACTTCTTGCATAATTTCCCTCGAACGTTGGCGATTACCGTAAGGCTAAGTTCACGATCTTTTGCCACTCTGTTGTTTTTTTTTTTATTCCTGTCCATTCTTTTACTTTCATGAGACATCACATTTCCTTTCGACGGTTTACGTCGATCTTCTATTTTTAGTGTTCCGTACGGAACACTTATAAGATGATTTCGGTGTCAGTCTGTCTCACTCGTTTCTCTCCGAGACTATTTGTCATAGGAAGTTGAAATTTGGTAATAATATAGGAATTGATCAGAGCCATGCAGTTTTGAAAGTTAAATTTTTACTTAAGGGGTTAATTTTGGGGGGTGAAATCGGAAGTGAAAAAAAGAATTTACTAGGTCATCGAGTGTGGTGTGAAATGAAAGCTTGTGAAAACACGAATAATATATATATATATATATATATATATATATATATATATATATATATATATATATATATATATATATATATATATATATATATATATATATATATATATATATATATATATATATATATATATATATATATATATATATATATATATATATATATATATATATATATATATATATATTATATATATATATATATATATATATATATATATATATATATATATATTTATATATATACTTCAGCACACTTTTCTTTGTATTATTTTTAAGTAACCGCTGTCCCCCCTTTATCTCGAAAAGTACTAATTAAAAATTTTGAGAAAATTCTGGAATATTCTCCACGGGGTGTAGATTTAACGAAAATTATCACCTTTAATATCTGGTATATAAAAAAAAAAAAACAAAAATTTCAAGGTCATCAGTTTTCAGTAAAGACTGGAAACAAACTTTGTTGAAAACTCATTTGGGGTGTGTTTTGTGAAGTCACTGATCATTTTATACCTCCGTAACAAAAATGTTTATTTTAAAAGCAATCAACGTACAGAGCACTACAGGCGCAAGTTAAAGTTGCACTTGACCGGTTATTCGTTTTAAGATGAGCTATAACACGCAGAACGTAATCAAGTCACGCGACCTAGCGGCATTTAACGCTTAATAATTGCTTCTAGCTTTTTGCTCCTTGTAAAACCTCCTTATTAGTCAGTAGATTCTTCCATGAAACTCGCGACATTCTTCTATGGATCTACATATGTGTAGCAATCAATTCGTTTTCCTAACAAAATTGGAGGCCAAGGTTCCCTACCATCTCTAACCGAGAAACTTGTCCAATTTCTTCATTAAAATCGCCAATTATTAATGCGATGTCAGTTTGGCTCAATTTATTAAGAATTTTGTATAATAGATCGTAGAAGTTCTAGATATTATTGTCCTATCGTATTTTCGCTGCTGTTGCGTAAACTTGAATTATACTCGCGTCGGCGTCATTCTGCCCATGAACGATGGATGGACACTCCTTATTAAAAGTAGCCGTGACAAAAATCAATACCATTCCGGTGGACACGGTATGGAAAATCACTGCCCAAACAATACAGTGTACCATGTTTATTTTGACATTTACCTATGTCGGGCCAACGCAGTCCGCCAACGCCCATTATGTCGGCATTCAGTCTTTGGACTTCTTTAATTAGATTGCCGAGTTAAAGGGTTCTTATGTTCCATGTTGCAATACGAATTTTAGATTTCACTAGGTGAAACAGGGAGATTCTTGGCATCCCTCGCCCATTTAAGGGCTGCCCTGGACTAAGCGCTGTTGTTTTGTTTTCTCTCCGTAGTAACGTCCTGACAATCTGTAACGGGGTAGAGTTATGTTACTTTCCCATAAATGTTCAGCACTAAGCCTTTCTGATATAAGAAAAAAAGTAGGGTTAACACTTCCACCAAATCCACGTATTATTCCACATTTTTTGCTGTTGTGGTTTTTTTTATCCGCAAATCTGAACAAGAAACCTCAAGAGCACTACCAGCTGGTGCCAGCTGAACTGAGGTAACTGGCTGTTACCCCTTGATTCCTCCTCCTTGCTTATGTCTTGTATAGTAAGGCCCTAAGCTTGAGATTAGCATAGCACCTTATCGCAAAATTTAAAAAATCCTACAAGGTATATTTGTGACCCCCTCTGTAATTTAATCCACTGTTTTCTATGTATTCTTGCACGCATTAAAATTTTAAATGGATAATTTATTTAGCGGGAAACGATTTCATGACTAACTAGTTTAACTACCCTCAGGTATAAAAACTCTTGGATTTGTGATAATTAGCATAATTGATAAAATTTGTTTTTTTCCCAAAAGGCAAGCAAATCGAGTTCTATCGGACTCAATATGGTATTGTTTTAGTCAAAGTAAGAACCTGTTAGGTTATTTAAGCTCAGAAAATTCTGGAATCCTATTTCTGCTTGACAAGGTTTGTAAACTTTAACATAGTTATTTAATAAAAAATTTTATCACCTTTATAAAAAATAGTTGCTGTGTCCCTTGAAGCTTTTCTTAGGTGAAATTTGGGAAATGTTGATATTAACTATGAGTAAAAAAGAGGAAGAAATCATAAAATCGTCACTGCAGAAGTCTTTTGAACTTAAATAACTCCAAATCATGTTATATCAGTATGTTTACAATTTTGAATATAATACAAAAATTATATAAAATACAATGCATAATATTTGAAAAAAGGTATGCTCCATTTGCTAATGCTTTGCGAAATTCGAGATATCCACGCATTAATAGGACACCCTGCATGTGCACTAGTATTGTAACATACCTTTAACTTTCTATTTAACATAAAGCTTGTAATTGTTGTCTAGAACTTACTAGAAAGTAATTAAAATATAGAAAATAATACCTAATAATAATTTCGAAGTTTGTGATATAATAATAAATGAGTGATTTGTATATATATATATATATATATATATATATATATATATATATATATATATATATATATATATATATATATATATATATATATATACTAGCCGTGCCCGCGGCTCCGCTCGCGTGGATTTGATTCACTACCATCGTCACTGCTTATTCCTTATGTTACCTAACGTAATAAAATATCTGCCATTATTTCCCCTCATCGCCCATTATTTCTCCTTATCTTCCATTATCTCACCTTATCCCCATTATCTAGGCTTATCTTGATTTATCTCGCAATATTTCTCCTTATCGCCCATTATTTCACCATAACTCCCATTATCTAGACTTATCTCTTCTTATCTCCCATTATTTCTCCTTATCTCCCATTATCTCACCTTATCTTCTATTATCTAGGCTTATATCGAATTATATAAAACATAACTATAAATTTATAAAAACACGTAAATCGGATAAGTGGTTCTCAAGTGATAAGCGCACTGACGGACAGACAGACAGAGAGAGAGACATTGCAGTTTATATATATATTATATTCTTTGCAACATGATATTGTTCCATATTTAATGGTTTAGGCAGTGTATTGCAAGAGAACGCGCGCTAATCGTAACCTTTTTTCCAACTTGATTCACTAATATCGTCACTGCTTATTCTTTAAGTTACCTAACGCAATAAAATATATCCTATAACCTGGCTAGAGAACATATGGATGTTTTAAAAAAAAGCACTTAAGGCACTAACGGACAGACAGACAGACAGAGAGACGTTGCATTATATATATATATATATATATATATATATATATATAATATATAATATATATATATATATATATATATATATATATATATATATATATATATATATATATATATATATATGTATGTATATATATATTATAGATAGATAACCTAGCCAGAGAGCATATGTATGTTTTAAAAAAAAGCACGTAAATCGGATAAGTAGTTCTCGAGTGATAAGTGCACTAACGGACAGACAGGCAGACAGAGAAACGTTGCATTTTATATATATTATAGATAGAAGATTATAGATAACCTGACCAGAGAACAAATGTATGAATTAAAGAAAAAACACGTAAATCGGATAAGTGGTTCTCGAGTGATAAGCGCACTAACGGACAGACAGACAGACATACAGGGAGACGTTGCATTTTATATATATTATATTCTTTGCTACATAATTTTGTTCCATATTTAATGCATTAGGCAGTGTATTGCAAGAGAATGCGCTAGCGGCAAACTTTTCTCCGACTTGATTTACTATTATCGTCACTGCTAATAGTTTAGCATGTTTAAAAATAAAGCACGTAAATCGGATAAGTGGTTCTCCATATTTAGTAGTTTAGGCAGTGTATTGCAAGAGAACGCGCTAGCGGCAAACTTTTTTCCGATCTGATTCACTATTATCATCACTGCTTATTCCTCATGTTACCTAACGTAATAAAATATAGCGAATAATTTGGTCAGAAAAGATATGTTTGTTTAAAAAAAAAGCACGTAAATCGGATAAGTGGTTTTCCAGTGATAAGCGCGCTAACGGACAGACAGACAGAGAGACGTTGCACTGTATATATTATATAGATTATTATTATATAACCTGGCCAACGAATATATGTATGAATTTAAAAAAAGATATGTAAGTGGTTCTCGCGTGATAAATACACTAATGGACAGACAGACAGACAGACAGAAAGGCATTGTATTTTATATATATTATAGGTTATAGATACATAATACTGTTACATATTTAATGGTTTAGGCTGTGTATTGCAAAGGAACGCGCTAGCGGCAAACTTTTTTCCGACTTTATTCACTATTATAGTCACTGCTCATTCCTTATGCTACCTATCGTAATAAAATATAGCCTATAACCTGGCCAGAGAACATATGTATGTTTTAAAAAAAAAAGTACGTAAATCGGATAAGTGGTTCTCCAGTGATAAGCGCACTAACGGACAGACAGACAGACAGAGAGACGTTGCATTTTATATATATTATAGATTATATATATATATATATATATATATATATATATATATATATATATATATATATATACATATATATATATATATATATATATATATATATATATATATATATATATATATATATATATATATACTCGTATATATATATATATATATATATATATATATATATATATATATATATATATATATATATGTATATATTGTATATATATATATATATATATATATATATATATATATAATATATATATATATATATATAGCAGTATTATGTTCTTGGGGTAAGCGGTCTTTGGAAAAGAACTAAAAAGTTTTCACCTTTTTAGCTACGCCAAGCTTTCGAAAATATCTCATTTTCTTCATCAAGGCTACAATTACAATAGAATATCAGTATTTTTGAGATTAGAAGTGAAGAACAACCCTATTTTTATGTAACATTAAAGTACTTACTGCTAAGTGGTGTGTTCAAAAATTGTTGTTTGTGGGGCACTTTATTGCACTTATTCATCAAAAAAACAGGAAAAAACATAAGAAAACTCGACATTCTCATCTCTGGGAAATGTAATAAATTTTGTTAGAATAGTACAGAGAATTGTGTAATTGTAAAATAATTTTAATTTATAAAGGATTTTTTTGTTATGTTTTCTTGTCATTTTGCTAAGGGTAGTGTGTTTCTATCTCTTAGTTAAGTTGCGGTTAATTTATATTTGAAAACAGAATGACGTTGACATTTTGTTTGATCGTTTTAAAGTTGAGAAGTTAGTGAAAATCAGTAGGATTATTATCAAAGAGATATATCAGATATATTGTAAGAGTTTTCATTTTGACTGCCTATTTGTAATAAATTGGAGAAAATAAGACTCTGATCCTCAATGTCAGTTTATTTATTGATCGAGTTCGGTTGAGGATCTGAGTCTTATTTTCTCCAATTTATTACAAATAGGCAGTCAAAATGAATACTCTTACAATATATCTGACATATCTCTTTGATAATAATCCCGCTGATTTTCACTAACTTCTCAACATTAAAACGATCAAACAAAATGTCAACGTCATTCTCTTTTCAAATATAAATTAACCCTAACTTAACTAAGAAATAGAAACACACTGCCCTTAGCAAAATGACAAGAAAACAACAAAAAAAATCCTTTATAAATTAAAATTATGTTACAATCACACAATTCTCTGTACTATTCTAACAAAATGAAGTAAAAATTTATTACATTCCCCAGAGACGAGTATGTCGAGTTTTCTTGTGTTTTTTCCTGTTTTTTTCTGATGAATAAGTGCAATAAACTGCCCCCACAAACAACAATTTTTGAACACACCACTTAGCAGTAAGTACTTTAATGTTACATATAAAATAGGGTTGTTCTTTACTTCTAATCTCAAAAATACTGATATTTTTCTGCAATTGAAGCCCTGATGAAGAAAATGAAATATTTTCGAAAGCTTGGCGTAGCTAAAAAGGTTTCCAAAACTTTTTAGTTCTTTGCCAAAGACCGCATACCCCAAGAACATAATACTGCTCTTTAACTAGTCGGTCAAGACTACCCTTCTCCCCCTCTCTCTCTCTCTCTCTCTCTCTCTCTCTCTCTATATATATATATATATATATATATATATATATATATATATATATATATATATATATATATATATATATAATATTATATTTTATATAATGTTATATTTTCTTTTTTCTCATATTTAGTCACCAAGTCAGCACAAACGCTATTACCATTGTGTATTAAGGAATGGCCTGACAATTTTTCTTTGTCAGGTTTTATGAATTTGTTATAGCAACGCATGACATGTTCGTTGATTTCGGTGGTGCAACTCATGCATTGCTTTGATTTTCCTGCCTTGGTGGGTGTCGGCTTACTTGCCGGCACCACACTTTTGGCAGGTCCATTTTCCTTTGTCCGGTCTTCATCGTTTTGGTCGAGCTGCTATTTCCCTCGACGTCCTCGACCATTACATCGCTCGCCCGATGCTTCTTTTATTAGTTTACTGTTGCTTGGGGTGTTTTCAATGTTTTGTGGTGTCAGAAGCTCAAAGTATCACGACATTGGGTTGTCTGTTAGTAGAACTTATTATTTTTTTGTTCTTCTTTCACGCATTTGGTCAGTGTGGTTCCATGTTTGGCTGACGGACTTAAGCCAAGTGTATTAAGGAATGACCGGACAATGTTACATGTTTTCAAAATCACTGACTTCTGAATATTTTTGTATATGTTTGTGTTGAGTCCTAATTGTACTAAGTGTGATGTGACTGTTGTTGCTGTAAGACCTGTAGCTGATATGAAGAGGGGGACAATGATCACTTTTTATTGTTTCCATAGTCTTTTTATTTCTGTTGCAAGGGCTGTGTATTTAGAGATTTTTTCTGTGTGTTTCGTTTGTGTCGTTGAGGACAGCTATGTCAATTAGATAGGTGACTTTTTCTTTTTTGTACTGAAAATTAATATCGGTCTATTGGCGGAGACTCTTTTATCTGTATGGATAGTGATGTCCAATTAGACCTTGTAATCTTTATTTTCAACTGTGGATGTCAGTGTGTATTTGTAGTAGGGACCTGTGTTTTCTATGAGCTTGTATGTTGTGGCTAGTGCTTGGTGAACCACTTTTGCCACTGAATTATGTCTGGGTCTGTATTCCGTTGCGGATAATATTACATTTTATACCCGCTTGTTATGTGTTCAATCGCTTCTATATATATGTAGATATATATATATATATATATATATATATATATATATATATATATATATATATATATATATATATATATATATATATATGTGTATATGTACAATGAATGCACAATAACAAATGTAATATACGTGATTTCCTGCAAATGGTTGAAGGCCTAGTTCTTCGTCCATAGTTCGTACGTCAAATGGAACCCATCTACCGAATAAGGCCACTTTTAATATCAGAAAAAATATATGTTTTTATGCACTAAACTTGAAATTATGTACTTCAATATCTATTCTACTCTTATAATTACTAATAATATACTCTAACTGAGAGCTCCTTATTCTACGCTTTGAATCATTTAGAAGTAGAACGCAATATGTCATGTTCATTCACAGAAAGCCAACAGAGAAGGTATATTGCATAGTGATAAACCACAGCGTTTTATAATATACCAAAAATAATTTTTGACCTTATTAGACTAAAAAGTACAACCTTATTCCTTCTGCCTTATCTTTGCTTTCTTCTTAACTATTTCTTGCACCGATTCCTGCAATAAATAATAACAAGCAATACAGTCAGATATTTTAAATGAAGCAATTTTTGGTGATATAATAATAATCAAGAAAAGAGGCTGATAGATTACAATGAGGAAAATAATTTTTAGATTCCAAAAACCCAAAAAGGACGTATGGTACGTTATATATATATATATATATATATATATATATATATATATATATATATATATATATATATATATATATATATAAATATATATAACAGGTGTACAAGTATGAAATGCGGATTTTTTTTCTAAAAAAACATGTTAAATTCGGAAGAATGATAAAAAGTACTTTATTCAAAGTATGGTCCATCGCTTGTTATACACTTTTCCCATCTTTCGGGCAATTCGTGAATACCACGCCAGTAAAAATCTTCGCGAATTGGTTTTGCCGTATATGATGGAGCATTGTCATGAAGAAAAATGACTTTGTGTTGCCTCTTTCGGTATTCTGACCTTTTTTTAAGCAGCGAACGGTTCAAATCGGCCAATTGTTGTTGGTAACGTTTAGTATTAACCGTTTCCCCAGGTTTTAACAGCTCATAATAGACCACGCCCCTCTGGTACCACCAAACACAGAGCATCGTCTTTCTGCCAAAGCGATTCGGTCTTGCGGTCGATGTGGATGGTGCGCCTGGGGTCTACCCATGATTTTTTGCACTTGGAATTCTCAAAATAAATCCACTTTTCATCCCCTGTAACTATACGATACAAAAACGACTTCCTTTTGTACCGAACGAGCAACATGTCACACGTGTTTTTTTACGCTTTTCGATTTGCCTGTCGTTCAGCTCTTTTGTACCCATCTACCGGTCTTCTGAATCTTTCCCATCTCTCGTAGCTGATTGGAAACAGCTTTTTGACTAACGCCCAATTGCTCGGCGAGTTGTTTTTGTGTTTGCAAATCATCTTCGTCCAACAATGCATGCAATTTCACATCTCCGTATTTTTTTGGCGGTTTTCCACGTTCCTTGTCTGCAACATTGAAGTCACCACTTTTGAAACGCCGAAACCATCGTTTACACGTATCTTGCGATGGAGCATGTTCACCATAAGCTTCTCGAATTAATCGGCATCATGGAAAAGGTTATCAATGAGCATCTTCTAAAATATCTTGAACGATTCAATATTATTAGCGATCACCAGTATGGTTTTCGTAAACATAGATCAACAGGAGATCTTCTGACTTATGTAACACATGTTTGGAACAACGCAATTGAACATTTTGGAGAATCTCGACCGGTTTGCTCTTGACATATCCAAGGCATTCGACCGTGTTTGGCACGATGGACTGTTGGCTAAGTTACGCTCTTATGGTATGTCTGAAAGGTTCTGTTTGTGGCTCTCATGTTTCCTCAGAGAGCGTTCTTTACGAGTGGCGGTCGACGGATTTCTTTCTAACACCCTCACTATCAACGCCGGTGTGCCCCAGGGTTCCATACTGTCTCCTACTCTCTTTCTCATTTACATTAACGATCTGCTGGAAAAGACCGGGAATCCAGTCTATAGCTTTGCAGATGACAGTACGCTTGTCTCTTCATTCACCTTGAACGCTCGGACATCGGCTGCTCAGGCGAGTATCCGCAGACAGCAGGAGGTCGCTCAACTTAACAAAGACCTGGAAGAAATTCTATCTTGGGGTGACAGTAATCAAGTGGAATTTAACGCTACAAAAACCCAAGCGGCAGTTTTTTTAAAAAAGTTAACGTTGCTGAACCCCACATAGTTATGTCGGGGCACTCCATTCCCCTAGCATCGTCGCTCAATTTGTTGGGCGTTAGTTTGGGAGCAAATATGTCTTGGCATGAACATGTTGCAGGCATAGCAAGGAGAGCTTCTCAAAAGTTGGGAATATTATTTAGAACCAGAAAGCTTTACACCCCACAGCAACTGTTAATTCTTTACAAAGCCCAAATTCGACCAACTATGGAATACTGCTCCCACGTTTGGGGCTCCGCTCCCAAACATACACTGCATTTGTTGGATTCTGTTCAGAGAAGAGCGGTCCGTCTGATTGGGGACCCGGAATTGACCGGCGGCCTTGATTCGCTGGAACATCGAAGAACGGTTGGCGACTTGAGTCTGTTCTACAAGTATTTTCATGGAAAGTGTTCGAAGGATGTAGCCCGCTTAATTCCTCCCAAAGCGGTGCATGTTAGAAATACACGTCGCGCTGGTGCTTCGCATCCGTATGAGGTTCAGCTTGTTACTCCGCGTACAACGGTTTTCAAGCAATCTTTTATATGGAGAACGTCATCCCTTTGGAATAATTTGCCCAGCGCTGTGTTTCCCACCGAGTACAATTTACAGCGATTCAAGAACAACGTGAATCGCTTTTTTTCCGCACTCGTGCCGCTCCTGGAGCGCTTTAGGGACTTCCCTGCAGCACGTGTGCTAGACCCATAAAAAAAAAAAAAAAAAAAAAAACAGCAGTTTTCTTCAAATGAAAACAAAAAATTAATGCTGTCCGCGAATGCTCTTTGTTCGGTATAAATTTCGACATATTGAACACAACACTATGCACACACTTTTCCAATTTATCACTCGTGCGCGTCTGACACTTGTTGTTGACACAACAAAATGGCGCAGTGTTAAGTTTTTATAGCACAAACTGCATTGGTGCACAATCTGTTGTCTGAAATCCGTATTTCATACTTGTACACTTGGTATATATATATATATATATATATATATATATATATATATATATATATATATATATATATATATATATAACGTACCATACGTCCTTTTTGGGTTTTTGGAATCTAAAAATTATGTTATTTTCCTCATTGTAACCTATCAGCCTCTTTTCTTCATTATTATTATATCACCAAAAATTGCTTCATTTAAAATATCTGACTGTATTGCTTGTTATTATTTATTGCAGGAATCGGTGCAAGAAATAGTTAAGAAGAAAGCAAAGATAAGGCAGAAGGAATAAGGTTGTACTTTTTAGTCTAATAAAGTCAAAAATTATTTTTGGTATATTATAAAACGCTGTGGTTTATCACTATGCAATATACCTTCTCTGTTGGCTTTCTGTGAATGAACATGACATATTGCGTTCTACTTCTAAATGATTCAAAGCGTAGAATAAGGAGCTCTCAGTTAGAGTATATTATTAGTAATTGTAAGAGTAGAATAGATATTGAAGTACATAATTTCAAGTTTAGTGCATAAAAACATATATTTTTTCTGATATTAAAAGTGGCCTTATTCGGTAGATGGGTTCCATTTGACGTACGAACTATGGACGCAGAACTAGGCCTTTAACCATTTGCAGGAAATCACGTATATTACATTTGTTATTATGCATTCATTGTACATATATACATAACATATATATATATATATATATATATATATATATATATATATATATATATATATACATATATATATATATATATATATATATATATATATATATATATATATATATATATATATATATATATATATATATATATATATATATATATATATATATATATATATATATATATATATAACATATATATATCTATATATATATAGAAGCGATTGAACACATAACAAGACATAATTCAGTGGCAAAAGTGGTTCACCAAGCACTAGCCACAACATACAAGCTCATAGAAAACACAGGTCCCTACTACAAATACACACTGACATCCACAGTTGAAAATAAAGATTACAAGGTCTAATTGGACATCACTATCCATACAGATAAAAAAGAGTCTCCGCCAATAGACCGATATTAATTTTCAGTACAAAAAAGAAAAAGTCACCTATCTAATTGACATAGCTGTCCTCAACGACACAAACGAAACACACAGAAAAAATCTCTAAATACACAGCCCTTGCAACAGAAATAAAAAGACTATGGAAACAATAAAAAGTGATCATTGTCCCCCTCTTCATATCAGCTACAGGTCTTACAGCAACAACAGTCACATCACACTTAGTACAATTAGGACTCAACACAAACATATACAAAAATATTCAGAAGTCAGTGATTTTGAAAACATGTAACATTGTCCGGTCATTCCTTAATACACTTGGCTTAAGTCCGTCAGCCAAACATGGAACCACACTGACCAAATGCGTGAAAGAAGAACAAAAAAATAATAAGTTCTACTAACAGACAACCCAATGTCGTGATACTTTGAGCTTCTGACACCACAAAAACATTGAAAACACCCCAAGCAACAGTAAACTAATAAAAGAAGCATCGGGCGAGCGATGTAAAAGTGAGTGCCGGGTCGAGGACGTCGAGGGAAATAGGCAGCTCGACCAAAACGATGAAGACCGGACAAAGGAAAATGGACCTGCCAAAAGTGTGGTGCCGGCAAGTAAGCCGACACCCACCAAGGCAGGAAATCAAAGCAATGCATGAGTTTGCACCACCGAAATCAACGAACATGTCATGCGTTGCTATAACAAATTCATAAAACCTGACAAAGAAAAATTGTCAGGCCATTCCTTAATACACAATGGTAATAGCGTTTGTGGTGACTAAATATGAGAAAAAAGAAAATATAATATTATATATATATATATATATATATATATATTATATATATATATATATATACATATATATATATATATATATATATATATATATATATATATATATATATATATATATATATATATATATATATATATAGAGAGAGAGAGAGAGAGAGAGAGAGAGAGGGGAGAAGGGTAGTCTTGACCGACTAGTTTAAACAGCAGTATTATGTTCTTGGTGTATGCGGTCTTTGGAAAAGAACTAAAAAGTTTTGGACACGTTTTTAGCTACGCCAAGCTTTCGAAAATATTTCATTTTCTTCATCAGGGCTTCAATTACAGAAAAAATATCAGTATTTTTGAGATTAGAAGTAAAGAACAACCCTATTTTATATGTAACATTAAAGTACTTACTGCTAAGTGGTGTGTTCAAAAATTGTTGTTTGTGGGGGCAATTTATTGCACTTATTCATCAGAAAAAAACAGGAAAAAAACACAAGAAAACTCGACATACTCGTCTCTGGGGAATGTAATAAATTTTTACTTCATTTTGTTAGAATAGTACAGAGAATTGTGTGATTGTAACATAATTTTAATTTATAAAGGATTTTTTGTTGTTTTCTTGTCATTTTGCTAAGGGCAGTGTGTTTCTATTTCTTAGTTAAGTTAAGGTTAATTTATATTTGAAAAGAGAATGACGTTGACATTTTGTTTGATCGTTTTAAAGTTGAGAAGTTAGTAAAAATCAGCGGGATTATTATCAAAGAGATATGTCAGATATATTGTAAGAGTATTCATTTTGACTGCCTATTTGTAATAAATTGGAGAAAATAAGTCTGAGATCCTCAACCGAACTCGATCAATAAATAAACTAACATTGAGGATCTGAGTCTTATTTTTCTCCAATTTATTACAAATAGGCAGTCAAAATGAAAAACTCTTACAATATATCTGACATATCTCTTTGATAATAATCCTACTGATTTTCACTATCTTCTCAACTTTAAAACGATCAAACAAAATGTCAACGTCATTCTGTTTTCAAATATAAATTAACCGCAACTTAACTAAGAGATAGAAACACACACTACCCTTAGCAAAATGACAAGAAAACATAACAAAAAAATCCTTTATAAATTAAAATTATTTTACAATTACACAATTCTCTGTACTATTCTAACAAAATTAAGTAAAAATTTATTACATTTCCCAGAGATGAGAATGTCGAGTTTTTATTTTTATGTTTTTTCCTGTTTTTTTTGATGAATAAGTGCAATAAAGTGCCCCACAAACAACAATTTTTGAACACACCACTTAGCAGTAAGTACTTTAATGTTACATAAAAATAGGGTTGTTCTTCACTTCTAATCTCAAAAATACTGATATTCTATTGTAATTGTAGCCTTGACGAACAGAAAATGAGATATTTTCGAAAGCTTGGCGTAGCTAAAAAGGTGTCCAAAACTTTTTAGTTCTTTTCCAAAGACCGCTTACCCCAAGAACATAATACTGCTATATATATATA
>CM032447.1:164455811-164487810 GCA_019049505.1 Pachyrhynchus sulphureomaculatus | reverse complement strand
TGAAAATTATTTGGAAAATGGATGCAACATTTTATTAGCGTCTTAAAGCCAACCCCTGAAAATATAGTGTTACTTATGCTTGGTGAAAGATGGCATTCGAAGAACCTGGAAACATTGAACATAGCGAAGGCTAATTCTACAACTGCCAGGCCTTACTACTCACCGGCTTCTGCCACCAGACGTGTCTTTTTTTAAACCTATGATCTGTTATTATATTCAAGCAACAGAAAAATAGTTGAGGACAAATCTAGGTCGTCAAGTTGCAGGTTTATTTGCAGAAGCTTTAAAAATAGCTGCTACCATTGATGAACGCATCTAAAGCATTTGGAGTTTGACCCTTAGCCAAAAACGTCTTTCCCGAACATTTGCTTAAAGCAGCTGAAAGTATAAATGCAAATAAAAACAAACTGAAGTAATAAAAAAACATTGATCTTAAAAGACGCTTTTATTATTACCCATAATGAAAACAAGCAACCTGATATCTCCGAATAGATTGCCACATTTAAATATTGAACCGTCTACTTTAGGATTTAACGCTAAAGCTTTTTTTTTTAAAAATAAATATTTATGTCCAATACTACAAAAAAATACTATACAAAAATTGTGGAAATTACATCATGTATAAAATGATCAGTGACTTCACAAAACACACCATAAATGAGTTTTCGACAAAATTTGTTTCCGATCTTTGTTGAAAACTGATGATCTTGTGATTTTTATTTTTTATATACCAGATAAATTATCAAAGGTATGCACTCGTGATAATTTTCTCTCAATCTACAACTTATGGAGAATATTCCAGAATTTTTTCAAAATTTCTGAGCAGTACTTTGCGAGGTAGTTTGGATGGACAGGGCCATTTTTTAAAAATACTACAACGAACAGCGTTCGCAAGTAGTACATTAGATATATTTTTGAACTCATGTTTTACAGTCTTTAATTTGGCCTACCACACGATGACCGAATTTTTTTTTCACTTCCGATTTCACTACCTAAAACTAACCTCTTAAGTCAGAATTTAACTTCCAAAACTACACGGCTCTGATTAGGCCATCAATTCCTGTACTTGTACACCTGGTACTACTAACTTGGACAAAATTCTGTGGCCCCTTTAATTTCTTTTTAGAATGCTCCTAATAAACGATACTTTAGTTATGTTAGGTTGGAGGTAATTAAAATGAGTTCATCGTAAGATAACTTTAAATTTAAATTATTTTCCAATATCACAAAAGTGACTAGAATATAACAGTAGAAAAAAGGTGAGAAATGCCCGAAATTGGCCTGATTTTTCAGAGTAGACCATTTCTTGGCAACATTCTTGTTACATTTTTATTTTATATTCTTGAGATGATAAGGGAATAGCTAAAAAAAGTAGAGTATATTCATATATTCACTAGAAAAACTCGAAAAATGTTGATAAATGTCCAAATTTGGTCCATTTTTCCAGGTCTAATCATTTTGAATTTATGTTTATGCTAGAGTTGGCAAATTTAAACTTTAAATAATTGTCATACATCTCAAATGTAATGTTTAATCTCATATTTACTAAACAATCTTAAAAAAGGCGAAAAATGGCTAAAATTGATAAATATTTGAAAATCCTACACATTAAAAAAACTCGACGACTCCAAAAACCTATTATAACGTGGGAAAATTTCAAGTCCAAGTAAATGTACAGGATCCGTAACTATCCAAATGCCTATTTTATGAAAAATTTATAATAAATAAATAAATCAAAAAACTTTCGGGTACGTTTTGAAGTAATATTAAAAATTAAAATCATCCATCCATCCGACTGTGCTGCGTTCGGCGTTAGAAGAAAGGCGAAAAAATATGAATGACTTTAAAAACCGAAGTGAATAAATTATAAATAAATTCAGATTTTAAAGAGGAGAGTGTAATAAATTAACCTGTGCTCTTTAATAATAATAAATTTTAGCGGATTACAGTGTTAAAATTTTTTACTTAGTATTTGAAATGGAAATTTTTAGTGTCAAAAGGTAATT
This sequence comes from Pachyrhynchus sulphureomaculatus, assembly GCA_019049505.1. Lineage (NCBI taxonomy): Eukaryota > Metazoa > Arthropoda > Insecta > Coleoptera > Curculionidae > Pachyrhynchus > Pachyrhynchus sulphureomaculatus. The sequence goes on along the minus strand of CM032447.1, from coordinate 164,485,804 downwards.
AGTTGAAAAGGTAATAATTTTTACATTATGTTTCTATGAGTAAATTTGTTTAAAAATATAAACCTATTCAAATGTGAAAAATACTGTATAACCTTAAATTCTGGTCCAAGCCGTTTTTTTTTTTTTTTTTTAAAGTGTTTCCTAGAAGACTGAATAAAAAATTATCTTAATTTTTAGTAACAATAGCCAAAGTGCCTTCACAAAAAAAAACACAAATAATAATAGTCATTCCGGATAACCACCCGAAAAAGACTGAGAGATTATCGGGTACATATGGACTGGTATACCAACTATATCACTAGAACACCCGCAAGGCTATAAGGTAAATGTACTAAAAAACGCACTATATCCACTAAAATTAAAAAACTGTAAACCAACCTTGTAAATTTTATTGAGTATTAATAAAGCTTTTTTGAATTTGAACTTGACGTTTTGGTTAAAAACTCGCCGATATTGTGCAGTTGTATAGGAAACCAGTGGCAACGTGAAAAAAAATATTAATGACGTTATTTCTTAAAGGTCGATTTTTTCCTTTATTATTGAGATTCGCTATTTAAGATGAATTTTCTGGAATCGATGTTGCTACAAGGAGGCGCTTGCCTCCAATATATGCAGTGAATTAAACAACACCCGGTGTATATATATATATATATATATTTTTATATATATATATATATATATATATATATATATATATATATATATATATATATATATATATATATATTTTTTATATATATATATATATACATATATATATATATATATATTATATATAAATATATAATATATATTTATATATATATATATTTATATATATATATATATATATATATATATATATATATATATATGTATGACGAGGAGGAAGATTTTGAGAGATATTTACAGCTGAAACCTTCTATTTTTCTTTATTTACTATTGTGTTCAAATTGAAAATAATTTTAAAAAATAACACAAGTTTCATATTCTCTGAAGTCTAAAAATATGTATGACGCAACATATATAGAGGAATCCCACAACCTGCTCTCGTACCTCATCATCCCCAATATGTTTATTATAACCCCGTACTAAGCTCTAAAAATTTGTTAAAAAAATAGCCATGATTTTTAGGTGTTACTAACTTTTCAAGTAAGTTTTACGTTACACAACATAACAATTGCCATCAAATTTTTTTTATTTATACTTATATATGTATATAAATGCAAAAAATTATGACTTAAAGAATTCATTTTGAAATTGGCAAATATTCTTCAAAGTGATACGATATTGTCATTTTGCAGAATATTTGCATTCGATATCATTTTTCTTTCTGTAGAAAACGAATCAGTTTCCGAAATTGCTCTATTTTCGCGTTTCAAATTGCAAAAATGCTTAATTATTAGGGTACGATATGTAATTATATTAAACGTTTAAAGTAAAGTCACTCATAAAATGATGAATTCCATACTGTTTGATTTCACAATTCTGTAGGTATGACCAACCTGATCTATCTGGAGTGTGGCCTCTGCATAATTAAGCAAAGAGTAAAAGAGATAAGGAAGTGATTGCATATATGTCGTAAAAATACCTCTATTTCATTGTTCTTGTTTTTCCACTATTTCTTATTTTAACAGATATAAGGGATTGAGATCTGAATACAGAGAAATCTAAAAAATGTTAAGGTATATCTAGAATAAGTTTTAGAAATACAAATGGTTGAGTTGGTGCAAATGCACTTATGAGCAAAAAGTAAATTATTGTATGTACTTTCTCTGCTAACGGAAAGTATTTTATTTGTAAAAAAGTTTTCTCTGAAATGTTTCTTTTTACGGGTCTTAGAGTTCTTTAATCGCATTTCCTGCTTTGTAATAAATAATATTAAATATCGCAAAACCAATACTCTAGCCATATATCACAAAAAATGTTTTTAAATACATGATAGAAAATTATTTAAATATATTGATTAATTACTTGTTTTGATTCATTTATCAATTTTTAAAGTAAGCATTTTTGTATAGCTCAGATGATTTCACTTGTTAAAAAATATATGAACTGTGACACTGCGCTCTTGACACCGACGTTGATGCGCTATGTCCAGGTATAAGCAACCGTTAAAATTGAAATGAAGTAATTATAGAAGTATGCCGTATTAATGTATTGTATTTTTTTTTCTTAAATAACTTATTACCTATAATTTTCATACAGGTCATGTATCTTATCTTACATTAAACATAGAAACGGTTAGCACAAAATATTCTGAAAACCGAGTATTTTTGAAACTTCAAACATAAAAATCTTTAGAACCAGATATTATCGAGCGATTCTGAATTTATTTTCTTGTGAACGAATACTGTTCGGGATCCTCGAGCCTAATAAAAGGTAAGCAAAAACAGACTGAAAAGTTTTTAGTCTGACACATAGATATCGCCTTTTTCAAACAATCCATATAATTTTTAGGAAGTAGCAACGTTCAAACGATACGTGTCAAAATTTTATGACATTTCGATGATTAGCTTACAAGTAATAATGGTTTTAGAGACCCTACTTTTGATACTTTTAAAACAATTAATTAAACACTGTTTTTGATCGGAAGAAATACCGTTGAAGCAAAGCAATGGCTTGATAAGTGTTACGGAGTCTCTGTTCCTGAAAATCACTCATCATTTACTGATATGCTGAATTTAAACGTGGTGGTGAACGCTCTGGACGCCCAAATGAAATGGTTACACCGAAAAACATCAAAAAAATCCACAAAATTGTTTTGCATGACCGTAAAATGAAATTGCGTGAGATAGCTAACACCCTAAGGATATCAAAAGATCGTGTTTGTCATATTTTATACGAACATTTGGGCATGAGAAAGCTCTATTCGAAATCGGTAGCACGTTTGCCCACAGTGGACCAAAAACAACAATGTTATGATAATTCTGAGCGCTGTTTGGACCTGTTTAAGTACAATAAAAATGATTTTTTTCATGCGATATGTGACAATGGATGAAACATGTATCCACCACTACACACTGGAATCAAATCGGCAGTCAGCTGAGTGGACAGCAGCCGGTGAAAGCTGATCGAAGCGACCAAAGACACAATAGCCGTTTGGGAAGGTTTTGGCCTCTGTATTTTGGGATGCGTATGGAATAATTTTCATCGATTATGCTGAGAAGGGAAAAATTATCAACAGGAAATATTATATAAAGTTATTGGTGCGTTCGAAGGCAGAAATCGCAAAGAAACAGCCTCAAATGAACAAGAAAAAAGTGCTCTTTCATCAAGACAATGCACCGTGTCTCAAGTCAATGGTTACGATGGCAAAACTGCATAAATTGAAGTTCGAATTACTTCCTCATCCACTGTATTCTCCAGATTTGGCCCCCTAGCAACTATCATCTATTCGCAGACCTCAAAAAGTACTTGCAGGAAAGCGATTTGAAGAATAGATGATGCTAAGATCTTCAGTCACTCTGTTCATCGCGCCATCGCAGGCATTAATCGCAACCATTTTCAAAAATTTTCTTTTATAATAATTTTGTTGTTTGTAAACTATTTCCACATTGTCATAGTCTGGAAGATGGTCATTGTCACTTGCACGTTCTGTAAGGGAACAAGATTTGATACCCCTTCTACAGTTACGCCTGTGTGAAGTTAACACAGGAGTGTTAACTTTATGCAGCGGGATGTTTGTCCAATGTAACAGGATGTGAGTAGTTACCTAACCCATGAACTGCGACCGACTTTTCCCTAAATTTTAGGGAAATTGAGGCGTGGCTATACTAGTATAAAATCCGTTTTTCCCTAAACTTTTTCCCTAAAAATTTGGTAGGTTCTGCGGCTGGGAAAGTAAAATTTTGGATGTAGAATCCAGTAAAAATGGTGCAAATGGGGTAAAATGTGCTGGAAGTTGATGTAAAAGGTGTTTACGGTCCGCATAAAAGAAAACTGCGACACTGGCCATCAGTGTCCATTGGTCGTACCAAAGATTGGGGGTGTTTCTCAGTTGTTTCAGGCTGAAAGATTGCAAGAAGTACAAGAAGTGCTGAAAAGGTGCCGTCAATGACCAGTGGTTGTTGAAAAAGTGGTCAAAAGGGCACTAAAAGGTGGGCAAAAGGTCCTTATTATGTTTAAAGGGTGAAAGTCAGAAAGGTGGTATTGTGGAAGAAGTGTGGCGAAAATCGCTGAAACCTGTACAAGAAGTAGTCGTCGGTGACGCAATTGGGCAGTGGTTGTTGACCCTAGGGGCCTTAATTGGTACCTGTAAATAGTTGGTTGACACCTTAATTACCTTGTTTGCAGAACAGCAAGGTGAGCCGAAGTGGCCAATGACGTAAGAGGTCCGATGGTTGTTGAAACAGTGTCCTTCTTTAGACTTTCATTAGAGGAGAAAGTTGTGTAGAGTAATATGGGGTAAAAGTGAAGCATTAGGTAATATTTAGGTGTTAAATGTGTACAAAAAGGCCTTATTTGGATGTATTTTAGGTGTTAAAATTGGTAAATGTTCCCCTATTTATTTGTTTGGTGCCTAAAAGTCGGTAAAAATGTGTAAGATAAGGGCAAATGTAAACAAAATGTGTGATTCATGTTAGTTTTTGTAAGTAAGATGCAGTAAACATGTGCCTCGATAGGTCACAATATAGATAAGAAAGGTCAAAAATTGCTGATAAGGAGTTGAGTAAAATGCATTGAAGTGTTGTAAAATTGGTTATATTTGTCGAAAAATAGTAAAATAAGTATGGAATGAGCCTAAATTAGTTTAATTTGACCTCGTTGGATTGTAATAATAGTAAAATATATATGTTAAAATGAGATGGGTCTAGCCTAGTTTGGGCTCGTTGGATTTTCTTATATGGATGAAGATGAGAGCGAGAGAGAGAGAGAGAGAGAGAGAGAGTAAAATAAAACACAAATATAAGCATATTAAGAAATATATTAATATTACGGAAATAAGTAAAGTAAAATTTTAAATGAGCTATTTTTAGTCGTTTTTTGTTTTATCGTACAAAAAGAACAAAACATTTCCAAAAAGTGTTAATAAAATGAATGCAATATTTGTTCAAAACCAGAAACAAGGTACAAGAACAACCTGTATGAATGAGCTTAACCTCGTCTAATTTGATAAAATCTTCTTTACAATTACTATATTAGTTATAATCCAAAGAGCTGATAAGAATTTTGTCTGATATGAAATTTCGGTATATCGTTGTCGTAACGTTAAATGTTGTAACATTCATTTTTTTCCTAGATTTTAAGACCATATAATGTTACTGATTTTTCTCTTTATAATGTACTTCTTTTCATTTTTGTATCGAGCGGTATATTAATCAGAAATTCCAAGCCGCTCGTTATATAGTGTGCTGTGCGGGTTTGCGACCGAATCTATCGATACGCCGGGATTGGTCAAATGTTTGTATCCGGAGTTTTGGTTCCGGCGTCGCCATATTACAGACAGAGTGCCCACGGCTTATTTAAGGGTCCGGAGGACGCGAATCTTGGCTTAGTACCATCGAGCCGCCGCCAGGCTTAGAACACCGAGCCGCCGCCAGGCAGTAACATCAAGCCGCCGCCAGGCTTAGTACCATCAAGCCGCCGAGAGGCTTAGTACCATCAAGCCGCAGCCAGGCTAATTTCCACCGAGCCGCCAAGTGGCGATTTTCCACCGAGCCGCAGTAGAGGCTTACGACAATATCTACGAGAGCCAAGTTAAGCACGAGTTTTTTTATCATAAAGCCGTAGTGGGCTTTGTGTGTTTTCTAAATGGAGTAGCTAAAGTAGGCTCTTCTCAAAAGTGTGAAATCGGTTTTGTGTTCCATTGAAGGCCTAGAAGCCCGTAGGAAAACCGTAAGTTACCAGAACGTACATCAATAAATATATTCCCCGCAAATAAGTGTTTTAACAGCAATTTGAACTGAAAAATCGCGAAGTGAAAATTACGACTCTTCGATTTCGGGTGTAGTCAAGATTTAGAAGTAAAATCTCTGATTTAGGGACTCTAATTTATAAAAACTACTTTTAGGCTAGAATTTTTTTTGTATTCCTTAAAACTGCAAAGGTTGGAACTTTTATTTTAAATCATGAATAAATTTTCTTTTTTTGTTGATTAAAGCTAGTGTCTCACTGAATACCTATTTTTCTTTTCAGGATAAGAAAAGTTGTACTAGAATAATTCTTTTTAGTAATACCCGTAAAACACTTCAGTATTTTTTCATTTTTTTAACTGAAGTTAGATCCTTTCTATTTTAAAATGAATGGTGCCCAAAATTTGTACAACTGATAGAAAATAATTCCAAAAAGACGTATAACAATTATCTCTTACCCATATTTCTCTACCAAGGAAAACTGAGCTAGTGTTTGTTTAATTTCTTTAGTTCTTTTAAAATCATTATTCACTCAATTCATTCTCAGAAATTAAAAAGAGGTTGCAAGAAAAATTGCGCCCAAGGGTGGGAAAAACAATTTTCACAGGGTACAAAATGACGCGGCAAAAAATCGGGCAAGTGCAAAAGGTTACAATGTAAACGTAAAAGTTGTTTTTTTCTCAAGTTACTACTGAAGATTTGAATAATAAATAAACTGAAATAACCTGTAAATATCATATTTGTCTAAAAGCACACAAATAAGTTCTTTATTTCCAACAATTTCGATAATTATATAGTAGTTTTACATTGGATAATGCTATGGATTAATATTTTTATGAAAATAACACTCTGGAATCATCTTAAATTGACTTAATTTAGGTTAGTGTTTGTTTAATTTCTTTAGTTCTTTTAAAATCATTATTCACTCAATTCATTCTCAGAAATTAAAAAGAGGTTGCAAGAAAATTGCGCCCAAGGGTGGGAAAAAAATTTTCACAGGGTACAAAATGACGCCACAAAAAGAGGGAAAGTTCCCATGATACAAAATAGCGCTGTCAACGCGGGGCTTTTGGAATTTTATTTTTTAAAGGGTTCAGTGTACTAGCTTTCGAACAAAGTAAAAGCTCTAACTCTTCAGATATTTTTATTTCATAATATTTAATTAAACGAAACTACACTATAGCAATAAGACAAAAGCAGGAAATTTGTAGAATTATTTATTTCAATTTATCTGATGGTGGTTTAGATATTTGAATTTTGTTAATCGACTCTAAGATAAGAGATTCCTACTTTTTTCTTAAAAGCTACTTTTATAGTTCAGATTAGCAGATGTGCTGGGTTACTTTAATTTTTGCAGTGTTAGATTTATTTTGCGGTTAACCGAAGAAAAAACTGTACTTTTTTCTCACCGATGTTTTGCATGAATATTAAAAATACTCTGCTGATATGAAACGATATTTGGAGATTTTTTTGTTGAAAATTCTTAACATATTTGGTAAAAGAATTTTAATACAAGGCAATACTTAGAAATTTTTTTGAAATTGTTGAAGATTTTTTAAATGTTTGGTAAAGAAGTTTACATATTTTAAGTGCCTTTACATATTTTTTATTTTTTTTGACTATTGGGAGCACAGGAGAAATATTTTCACGACCTTTTAAACAATTCTTTTAAATTGTATTCATTTATTATGGAAGCTTTCAATTTTAAAGTCAATCACCTACTGGAATATGAGTTAGACTATGAAATGAAAATCCGTCGTATTTTCTCAGAACGTCCGGTCGCGGATAAAAGAAAGATTCCAACGAGGATCTTAAGTAAAGAAATAATCCAATAGATCAGATTGGACTAAATAGTTACAAAAATTTCTGATTTTTTTTTAAGTCTAATAAAAATCCTCCTTCTCAAGTTAAAACTCCTGCTTCTCCAAATGGTCACATATCTCCTTTATTCGTGCATAAATATTTAGATAATAGACCGCATATAAAGATAAATCTATTAAGTGCCCATTTCTCGGCTTTATTTGACTCTCGTGCAAATACCTCCGTAGGTCAGAATGGTATTAAAATTTTAAGTCGTTTAAGAATAAAAATATGCCATATCGAAAATAGAAGTGTTACCACTGCAGATGGCAGCCGTCTAAAAGTTTTAGGTACGGTTGAGTTGCCGCTAGTCTGCAATAGTCATTGTTTAGTAATCTCTGCTCTAGTAGTACCTTCTCTATCACATACTTTGGTTTTAGGATGTGATTTTGCACAAAAATTCGGAATTTTAGTAAATTTTAATTTCACCGACGTGCGTAGTAGGATACATAAGGCTTATGAACGGAACAGTAAGTCTTACAACCTTAGAAAAAGGGATTTTGCCTTTAATATAGGTGATCACGTTTGGCGAAAAAATAATATTCTTTCCAGTGCAGCCGATAAATTCACATCTAAGTTGGTACCTAAGTATGTGCATTGCGTGATAAGAGAAAAGATTTCAGATTTAGTTTATGGTTTGGTTAATTTAGATGGGACTAAAATAGGACGATGGCATATTAAAGACTTAAAACCATTCAATGAACCTAACCCTAATGAAAGTTTGTCAGAAGAAGAATAATTTATATTTACATTATCTTAATTGCTTTACTTTATTTTTTTTGATGTCGCTCTGTAGAGGTGACGACCTCGTTTTTTTTGACTGTTATAAAAGTTGAGCAGAGAATAGCTTACTTTTATTGTTTAATGCTAAGGTTTTGGGTATTGGCCATATCCCAAACTTAGGTTGATTGTGGTTGATGTTTAGCATCGACTCAGTTTTAGCGAGCTTGCGAAGGAGTCACACTCAGGATATATCATAAGACTGGTATGTCGGTGGTCGCGGGATTTGATTTGCTTATGACCCCAAATAATATCCAGTTCTTGACACTTGGAAGCGAAATTTTGATTAGAGGCAATCCAAGGGGATCTTGAGTTAGGACAAGCGCAAGATGTAGCTCATGTAGTGTGATGTAGAGTCAAAATTTTTATGAGCAATTTCAAAGTTTGTTACCCGAGTGGGTGGATTTCTATTACCTTAGTGGTATATGTTGGGTGCAATTAAGAGTAAATTGATTTTGGTTTATCCAGTAAGTCTAAGACTTGGATTCTTTTGATTTAGATCTTCTTCCGAATTGACAAACTGAGGGTATACTCTATTCTTTTCAGGGCCGTTTAAACCTTACCTTTGAGTCACTAATTTTTTAAAAATTTTTTTTGCATAGACTCATAGGCGTATGTTGAGTTTTTTCGGTATACTATCAGATTGATAGGAAATTGAAGCCCTACAGGAGAACTAAAGGCTGATCATTTACAGGAGATGAGAGCAGAGTAAGACAGTCGTTTCACAAAGAAATGATTAAAATCTGATACCGAGATGAGAACCTTGTTAAGAGTGGCTAAGCGCAGTGAAGGAAGATTCCTAACCGAATTTTTAGATTTCCAAGAGGTAATCTAGAAGTTTGGGCTGACAGAAAACGGTTATGCCTGATACCTGTAGCAGTTTCTTCTAGAGGCTATTGTCTAGGGAGACGATTAACACCATGATCGAATATTTTAGCTGTCAACGATGCTTTCTTCTTGTTTCTGATTAAGCTGGAAAAGCTCTTGTCGTTTTCAAAAGTTTTGTTGCGTTGCCACCGGAAAATTGAGAAATTTTTGCTTCATGTAGCTTTTTAAGCTCATTTTCGTAGTTTGGAAATTTCCGTTAGAAGCTTGGTTAAGTCAACCTTGTAAACCTTTTAGGTTGTATCCCATAAGTTATTTTTTTACAGGCTGAGATGCACCGGGTGCTAACAGATGCCGTTACGACGTTTGGCAAGGAGTTAATCTTCCTGAGGAACAGACTGATTGGAAGGGTAGTCTATGGGGGGCGAACGTTTGACCTTTAGGACCTTTAGAGGTTTTGTTACTCAATGGTTATTTCTATTTGAGCCAAAGGAGAGCCTAGCTACTGTAGTCGACCTCAGCTCCAATTAGCCTATTAGTGGTGACAGGCTGTTGGCAGTAGTGTGTTTCGGAACACCCTATTGATTAAATTTTTTTTTGACTTATGGTGGTGTGGTAGACACCGTTTTAGTTTAGTGGATGCTATAATCTACTCCCTTTCGTTGGTGGACACCAGGGTCACCATTTCCGTATTTTATTGTCTCCACCTTTCAGTATATCGTGGTGAGGTGTTTGTCTCCTGTTATGTGGGATGGATTGAATGTTTTTCGTTGTTGTTCTAGGGCGAGATCAGTACACGAGGGTTCTTCATGCAACTTGGAGAAGCGCAATGCTGGTTAAATTTTATATCTCTGTGTAGCCACCCTGAAGGATGATGGAGGGCGTTTTTTTCTGGCTCATGTTTCTAGGCAGATTTGTCACTTTGGTGCGATGTGCCGAAGATTTGATTAGCTTTTGCTAAGAGCTTTCACCAAGCTCAGTATGGAGTTATCATAACCAAGAGTTTGGGATTTGAACTCCTGTATATATTTCTGTATATATTTCTGTATATATTTCTGTATATATTTCTGTATATATTTCAGTGTATGTTGGTTGCCTGAGGGCATGTGCTCAAAATGTGTGATTTTGAGTCGTTTTGTTTAAGGACTCCTATATATAGGATTATGACTTTAGGGAGGTCCTATTTAGAGACTAGCAGTCTCACATAGTTGTGCTAGGAATGTTTCCTTGAATGTTAGTTGCGCGTGGACTAATCATTCTGTTCTTTGTGAACATTGCTTTTTGAAGCAGGATCCTTCAGTTTGGCGAATTTTAGCTTTTATAGCTATTCACTGTGTTTAGAGTGAATTTTAGCTTTTGTAGCTATTCACTGTGCCTATAGTGATATTGTTAGCTTTTATAGCTTCTCACTATGTTAATGGCGAGATTGTTCTTTTAGAACGCAGACTTTGTGTAGTCGAGGACTATTTACAGAGTGTTTTCTTGGCGAGGAGCCGAGGTTTTTTCTGGCGATATACCAGAGTGTTTTCTTGGCGAGGAGCCGAGGTTTTTTTCTGGCGATATACCAGAGTGTTTAGTTGGCGATGAGCTGACGTGTTTTCTGGCGATCAACCAGAGCGTTTTCCCTGGCGACTTTAGCATGTCTGGATGTCTTAGGACGTCGACATTGCGTTATAGAGTGCGATTATCTGGCGATCAACCAGAGCGTTTTCCCTGGCGATTTTAGCATGTCTAGATGTCTTAGGACGTCGACATGGCGCGATAGAGTGCGATTATTTTCTGATGCGACTAGTAGTGATACTAGATTTAGAATGTTCTCTTAGCGGTGAGCTAGAGCATTGATGGCGATTTTTTTCCGAGCGTTTGTCTGGATTTTCATCCAGGTGTTTTTCTTAGCCTTGTGCTAAATGGTCTGACAAGACTTTTTCCTTTTAGTGTTAATGATTGCACTAGAATCATTTTTTTTTTTTTCTTTATTTAAGAATTTTTCTAAATTTCTTTTGCTGAAATAGAAAATTTTCTGACAATCCTTAAACTATTTTAAGGGGGTGTTCATATTTTGTTTCCGTTCACTTTTTTGATTTAGACAAGAGTCTAGACAAAGTTATATTTTTTTGTTTTGGTAACAATAACAGAGCTGATTCTTTTATATAAGAAGACAGCGATTGTTACTTTGGAAAGGTATTTCTTATGTTCATGCAAGGATTTTTTATTTACTTTTTGATGTACTTAACCTTAGTGCTTAATTAAGTTAAGTCTAGTTATAAGATTCTTGTGTACATGCAAAGATTTTCATTTGGTTTTCATTGTACTTAATATTAGTGCTTGATTGAATTAAGTCTAGTAGTAAGGTACGAAGTTTGTAATTTTGTTTTAAGTTCTGACCTTAGTATTAAGTGACAGTGTACCACTTTGTACCTTTTCATAAGTAGCCTTAGTTTAATAGACTAGTGTAGTCTATTTCTTTTTGGAAGGGGGTAATGTAACATTCATTTTTTCCTAGATTTTAAGACCATATAATGTTACTGATTTTTCTCTTTATAATGTACTTCTTTTCATTTTTGTATCGAGCGGTATATTAATCAGAAATTCCAAGCCGCTCGTTATATAGTGTGCTGTGCGGGTTTGCGACCGAATCTATCGATACGCCGGGATTGGTCAAATGTTTGTATCCGGAGTTTTGGTTCCGGCGTCGCCATATTACAGACAGAGTGCCCACGGCTTATTTAAGGGTCCGGAGGACGCGAATCTTGGCTTAGTACCATCGAGCCGCCGCCAGGCTTAGAACACCGAGCCGCCGCCAGGCAGTAACATCAAGCCGCCGCCAGGCTTAGTACCATCAAGCCGCCGAGAGGCTTAGTACCATCAAGCCGCAGCCAGGCTAATTTCCACCGAGCCGCCAAGTGGCGATTTTTCCACCGAGCCGCAGTAGAGGCTTACGACAATATCTACGAGAGCCAAGTTAAGCACGAGTTTTTTTTATCATAAAGCCGTAGTGGGCTTTGTGTGTTTTCTAAATGGAGTAGCTAAAGTAGGCTCTTCTCAAAAGTGTGAAATCGGTTTTGTGTTCCATTGAAGGCCTAGAAGCCCGTAGGAAAACCGTAAGTTACCAGAACATACATCAATAAATATATTCCCCGCAAATAAGTGTTTTAACAGCAATTTGAACTGAAAAATCGCGAAGTGAAAATTACGACTCTTCGATTTCGGGTGTAGTCAAGATTTAGAAGTAAAATCTCTGATTTAGGGACTCTAATTTATAAAAACTACTTTTAGGCTAGAATTTTTTTTGTATTCCTTAAAACTGCAAAGGTTGGAACTTTTATTTTAAATCATGAATAAATTTTCTTTTTTTGTTGATTAAAGCTAGTGTCTCACTGAATACCTATCTTACTTTTCAGGATAAGTACGGCTGTACCAAACTGATTTTTTTATTTACCAACAGTACACCCTTTCAGCATTTTTTCATTTTTTTTAGCTGAAGTTAGATCCTTTCTATTTTAAAATGAATGGTGCCCAAAAAGTCGTACAGCTGAGGTTTCTTTAAAAATAGAAAAGAATTCAGGAAAGAAAAGTTGTACTAGAATAATTCTTTTTAGTAATACCCGTAAAACACTTCAGTATTTTTTCATTTTTTTAACTGAAGTTAGATCCTTTCTATTTTAAAATGAATGGTGCCCAAAATTTGTACAACTGATAGAAAATAATTCCAAAAAGACGTATAACAATTATCTCTTACCCATATTTCTCTACCAAGGAAAACTGAGCTAGTGTTTGTTTAATTTCTTTAGTTCTTTTAAAAATCATTATTCACTCAATTCATTCTCAGAAATTAAAAAGAGGTTGCAAGAAAATTGCGCCCAAGGGTGGGAAAAACAATTTTCACAGGGTACAAAATGACGCGGCAAAAATCGGGCAAGTGCAAAAGGTTACAATGTAAACGTAAAAGTTGTTTTTTTCTCAAGTTACTACTGAAGATTTGAATAATAAATAAACTGAAATAACCTGTAAATATCATATTTGTCTAAAAGCACACAAATAAGTTCTTTATTTCCAACAATTTCGATAATTATATAGTAGTTTTACATTGGATAATGCTATGGATTAATATTTTTATGAAAATAACACTCTGGAATCATCTTAAATTGACTTAATTTAGGTTCTTGTTGAATGGGAATGTTGTGTATGTAGTCCTCATTTTTGTGTTTCCTTTGACATAAATTCGATATGGAGTTTGATAAACTTTCAGTACATCTTGTAAAATGTTCTCGAAATCATTTATTTCAACAAATCCATTTTCCTAACATAAACCATGATATTGTTCTGACCAATCAACCAATTTTTGATCTTTAGCAGCAGATATCATAGTTTTTGAGAATGGTGGCTTAAATAAATAATTTGCACAACGAATACCATCATAAATTGCCAACTCTTTGGGAACATATCCAAAAGAGCGGTTATATCCCTGAATGTCAATAAACACATCTGATTCAATCATATTGAATGATCTATCGAATGACTGACTAAAAAACTAATAAAACGTAGGTATATATATTAATATATTGATGTATGTATTTCCTACTTCTTAAAAATGTAAAAAAATCATTTTCAAACCTTTAGAAATAGTTTCCCCAGGATATTTTACAAAAATTTGTTATTTTTAAATTAGTTAGTTCAAATATATGAGTTTATTAGATAATTGGTAATTTTCCAAAATTAAATTGTTTTGTTGCATTTATACTGATAAACATGTGTAATTAGCATATATTCCTAAAAAATCAGCTGCATATCAGATGATTAATAGAGATTATTTACTTTATTTAATATATGAACACAAGTCTTATGACGAGTCAATTTTGGTTGTGTAAAGATTCGTTCTAGTTAGTTTGAAAGCAAAAATATGATCTTTTTAATATTTGAATCTGAAGATTTGAATGCATTATCTATAAATATGTTATTACTCCAAGAGTTATTCAAGTGAGTATTTTACTACTTACAGCTCATCTTAGTAATTATTATTATTATTATTTTCAGAGATATTCTGTTGGCAATAAAAAAGGAAAGGAGATGTATTCATATACAATTAAAGGCGGAACCGACACAAGAAATATGGGATGAAATTGCGAGGCTTCCCGTGGAAAAGGTTTTTTGTATGGAAATGATGTAGTCTTAAATAAAATCCAAAAATCTTATAAACATTGTTTTGTTTTATATCCAAATTATTACTAGGTTAAACTTATGAATAAAACTAATAATAGATAAATCTTAAAACTAATAGAGTGTGAAAGAGTTTGTACTACAAAAGGTAAAAATAAAAAAGATTCTTAGAGGAACAACAAAAAACATATAGGTAAATAAAATAATTTATTCAGAATCGGAAGAATCGGAATAGACTAAATTTGCGCAATATTGTCGAAAGAATTGGGCAGCGGGAATTTTATATTTTCCCGAAGAACCAAAATTGTTTGATTTTCTGATAAAACTACTACTCTTCAGACTTGTAATATTTCTTTCAATTGAAGCATTTACCAAAGGACATATAACTAATTGCGCATCCGAGATAAAATAAATAATCAGAGGTCCACTATAGGTTGCATCTACGATGCCTGTCCGTACAGTTCCTATAGCATTCGTGGAGGATCTTACAACAATTTGTCCATAGAATCATATAGGAATATTTACCCTTTCAATCAGTTCAATCTTTGTGGCTTTCCCTGCGGGACAAAATGTATCCTATTTAATACAAAGATCGAAACCTGCATCTGATTTATAGGATTTCGAACAAGAATTATTTCCCGGAATAATTATATTTGCTGCTGCTTTCGAATTACAGTAGTCGTCGTTATCATCGAGTATTTGAATTGCCCTTTCTATACGTACATACAAGTCGGAAAAATAAGCGTTATTATACATTTGGGGATAAGGGGGTAAAAATACATATTCGTTGAAAAAGTTGTATTTTGACAATAAGGTGTAAAAATTAATTTGAGCCTCTACATATTTTATGGCTGAACTTAAATCTATTTCATTCTCTTGTTTTTGCATAATTTTTCCAAACAATGTCCTTAATATTTGACTTATTAGGGATAATAATTACCGATGAAAATTGTTCAAATATTTCTGTGGGAATTTCCTTTATATTAGCGATGACATTCTTTTCATCAAAATATTAATGAAAAATACAATTGAGATAGTGGTGAACGTTCAAATAGAGATTTCTCTGTTTCTTTTTGTTGTTGCATTTTATTCATAATTGTTAACGTGTACAGGTTTTGCCTAAAAGACTTTAATGATTCACTACTATTTTGTTGTTTAACAGAATTATAAAGGCGTACATTTGAATATCTCTTGAGAAAATTGATTAGTCCCATATATGTAAGACCATCCAAAAATATATTTTTACAAAATGGAAATTTGTTGGTCTGACTTAATTAGCGCTATCTTTTTGATATATTTCTCAAAAACAAATTGCAATATACAAAATATTTTAATAATAACAACAATAACTGGTGATTGGAAAATTTTTCTTTAATGTATTAGCCAAAAACGTTTTTTTTTTTTAAACAACTCAATAGACTTACAAATAGTTTCGATAATTGATCAATAAACTTTTTACTATTATTATGATTGCAATGAATACTACATTGTACACATTTGTTTGATGTCAACAATGAAGATAATTCTTCATTGACACGTCTTAATACCATTCGAACATGGAAATATTCACATGTATCAGGCCCTTCTCGAACTCCAGGATGTGACCATACACATGATACGTAGTGTGTTCCTAATTTGTTTGTTGTAACTTGTTTGCAATCGATATAAGGTGTTAAATATTCTCGATAAGATATTAATCGAATCCTTGACAAAACTATCAATTCTTCTACAAGTATTATGTACCATATTATCTTGATTGAATAAATTCATTATATTTGCAAAAGATTAAATATACCAATTTGTGGTTCTTTTAAAAACGTTATACTGGGATTCTTCTATGAATTCATAACTCACTTAAATACTGATAAGGTTTTACTATTGAGAAGGGTTATATATAAGTCGGTATTTGATTAAAACTAAATAAAAATTACTGAAGAACGTCAAAGACAACAACAACAACGAGAACAAGTATATTTAGTAATAAAACAAAATAGAGTTTGGGTTAATCGTGAGGCTAACGACTTAACACCTGGTAAATTGTTAAGTGGAGTCGGTTTATATCAAAATAGGGGATGTATAGCCTGTGGTGTTCGTGATAACGATCTATTATATCGTTCAGAGGGTCAACAAAGAATGCATTCGCAATGTAATGATATCTGGAAGGTTGGGACACATGATCTTGTAGATAAATATGTGCATTCAAAATTTCCACGACCCATTGGTGAACGAGAATACCAACAACGATTACAACAACGAGAACAAAGAGGCAACCCTTGATAATTCTTATTACATATACAGAATGTTTAGTTTTACGTGATACATGTATATTTGTCGTAATAAAGTCCTTAAATCCTTAAATATTGGATGTTTTGTTTTTTAAGTGGTATTTATATAGATTTTTAGTTTTTTGGTACATTCTAATAAAGTCATTATATTCTTACTACTTTTATATAGTTAGAATTTGAAAAAATTTTAAATTGATGAATAAAATATGTTATACTACTATGTTTTGTGTTTTTAAGAGCTTTTTATAGGTTTTTAGTGGTATTAAAACCTTCATAGGAAATGATTTTTCTGTCTACTAATAATAATAAAACACAGGTTTGACTTAAAAATATTTTTTATTACTAAAAGTATCATCGATTTTTCTACAAATTATTCATTTTAACATTGTTTACGAAAAATTTCTTAGATCTAAGTTTATTATTAAGTACATTGACTTCCCACGTAGACATTATGGGATGAATATTGCGAGCCATGTCAATAATGCCATACAATTTGTCGTACTACATTGAACTTTAGCATTATAGGTGAGATTATGATCTAAACAGGAAGGTTTTGTTGGCAGCTTCCATACATTCAAAGTATCTATATCGACCATCTTGAAATTGGGATTAGTAGGAGTAGTACTAGCAGCAATGTTGTCTTGAACGAATCGAAAAACATGTTTTCCTTTTATATACAATACATCAATATTGTCCAGTACTCTATCCAAACTTTCTCCAATTTGATTGTAATTTACATAGCCGGAAGAATATCGTAAACCATGTTCCTTTTCAGCCTTACGAACAGCTCTTTTATTGAGTTGAGACAAGCTGTTAAATGCAATTTTCGGTTTCAACACATAATGACTTGTCTGTAAACCATTTGATATCGTAATTTCTTTAGCATGGAATTCTTCCACCTCATCATTAGCATCATCGGCAGCAAATAAAAAGTTAAATCCCTGAATATCGAGAACAGCCAACTTCATCGTGTTACAGTTACTTTACAACTACTACAACATTTACAAAGCATACACATATAATATGACTTTGTACAAATGTCCACCACATATAATCATCATCAGAATTGACTCAATTTTCCTTGTTTAAACTGATTTGATTTCAATATTACTCTTATTTGTTTTTCATAGTAGTTTGTATTACAAAATAGTTAGGTCTCTAGAGATTTTTAATGTTAAAATTTTACAGAAGGAGGATTAATAAAATTTTTAACCAAGTTTTATATGAGAGAAATATTTATTTTCTTAAAAAACATTTATACAAAATACACAAACAAAATCTAAACAACTATATATAAATAAATATTACAAAATCTTATATCCTAACTTAATTACATCCTCCCAACTTAAATGTACATCTGAATCATCATCATCATCCGTATTGCATCCATCTGACTTATCTACCTCCATTTCATTGTCTGATTGTTCAGTATCCATTTCTTCATCATCCTTCTTCTCTTGTAACCATTTTTGTTGTAATATATTTAGAGGTATATTATCATCCTCATTATCATCATCAATCTGAGCAGTTTGTTGTTGTTGTTGTTGTTGTTGTTGTTGTTGTTGTAACCAACTTCGTTTTAATATATTTAATGGTAAATTTTCTTCTTCTTGTTCGGCAATTTCTTTTTCTCTTAATTCTAACAGTTTCAGCAATTCTTCGTTCCTTTTAGCAATTTCCTTGACATATTCTTCTTCTTCAGTAAACATCATTATTATTATTTAAAATATTATTATTATTAAGAAATGATTAGACGAAAAGTTGAATTTGTATTGATTTTAATACCATTCTATACAAATATTTATAGGGGATTTAATCACGTACATAGTCGTCATGAGAGTCCACATATATCCGATAAAAAAAAATATCCAAAGATAAACGAAAAAATGTAAACTATGAGTTTACAAATTAGTCTATTAAAAATACAATACAAAAGATAAGCAAAAATGTAAACTAGTCGATCCGTTTTGTGTGTAAAAATGTTGTCTGATAAGCTTTTAAGTAAACATCAAATATCAAATGACGTGGTTTATTTTTTTCCTGGATTTACTATATGAACTTTAAAATTCTTACTCCGAGTCAATTATTATATCTCTGTGTGTAGTAAAAGATTAATAATTACTTTCAAAATGTTGTTGATTTTCGAATCGGAAGATGTCAAAGTGATGCCTATTAACATGTTGTATATTTTAATTAAAAACTTATTCGTGTGAGTATTGTTTTATATAATCTACTACTTATATATTTAGCTTGATTTAATGATTGATTTAATATAGCTAATAGCAACAACAATAGCAACAACAGCAGTTCCAAAGTTTTGGATTCTTATTCCACTGAACTAATATCTTTTATTTCTTTCACAGATATGGTGTCCATAAAATTGAAGTAGTCGATAATCAGATTAATGTCTACTTGGAATGTGACGAAGCACCAACAACTAAATTAGAAGAAATTTCTTGGATTTTACTAGTTAAATATTTACAAGTAGAATGCAGATGAAGAAAAAACATTTTTGGAAGTTCTACAAAAATATCCCGGCTTAAAGCCTTATATATTGAATAATAAATATAAATTATAATTAATAAACTAAAATGTGTCTATTCTAGAAAATTGTAATGATTGGGAATAAAATACTTTCAGTTATATTTTGTTTTAATTGATATTTTCCTTGCTCAAGTATTTTCCTTTTATATAGGATATTGTGAAAACAATATAATAAATATTTACACTTATTTTGAATTAGCATCATCATCATCATTGGTTAGATATCTTAGGATGTCATTTTAGTTTTGAGGTATATATGAAAATGAATTAGGTAGTAGGAGTAATGTAAATAAGCGTATCAAACTTGACTTGATTCGTAAATCAAGTGTTGTGTGTTCAGTAGAAAGAGAACGAGGTAGAAATCAAGTAAAAATGGATTCCTCCTCGTCGTCATCATCGTATACAAGGAGTTGGAAATGTCTCTCATGTCAGAGTAAAATTACATATATAGGTCATAAACCTTATAACGAGAATACCTCTTGTTCCAATTGTACTCGATATTACAAAAAAGCTTCATGGCAAACTGTACGTAGTCTAGGCTATATACCAAAAGATACTTTGGAAAGACAAAAGGACAAATTGGAAAATGAAGACAAGAAACAATTTACTAAAGAAAGTGTATATAATCAATATAGATCTGTAAGAGACCGAAATGAATCATCATCATCATCTAGAAAAATCGGTATATGGCTTTCAAAACCCAAGAAGAAGAATTAATTTAAAAATCCGTTATTAAGTAAATATTTTGGTAAATATGTATATAGTACAAAAGGTCTTTGAATAGAGGTTGAATTTGAAATTTGTGTTAAATGTAGTTTTAGTAAACTCTAATAATAAACATGTTATTACTTAAACATATTGTCTATTTTATAACTGGATACAATTTAAAATACAAACGCACAAGTACTAAATATTAGCTAATTACATACTAAGAAAATATTCTACAACTATTGTTTTTTTCTATTTATTCCTCGATAAGATACTAACGAGTAGTGCGTTCACAGTTATAACAATAATCCCGTAGTCTGAGTCGAGGTTGAAGTTGTCGAACAGCATTGTTTACGTCTAATGATTAAATTTATTTGAGCTATATGTGGTTGAGATGGTATACTTTTCGATTCTCTCACAACCACTACATAAATAAGTAAAATTCATGTTTGTTAGCAGCACACAAAGTTGTGGTTGTTGTTATTTCTATGCATATTTTTAGGATACTGATGTCAAATTATTCCTCAATCAGATACCACATAGTTATACGGGCACATTTGTAACAATAAACCCTTACTCGAGTTCGAGGTGGAAGAAGATGAGTTGGATATGGAACACTGTGTTTTCCATATCCAACTACAACTACTACATAAATAAGTAAAATTCCAAAGCATGTTTTTCTATAAATGAGATCTCTATGATACTGATGACCGATACTTGTGTGTTCTTTAACTATTAAATTTTAACTCTCTCCTCCTCGTAGTCTTCTATTATTTTTTCTACATGTTGACAATCGAATAATATATTTGTCTTTCGTTTCCAAAAGTACCTCTTCTCGTTCTAAACAGTCTTTCAGATTTACGAAAATTTTTGTTTCATATTTCACTTGTTGTTCTAAATCCTTTTGACATTTGGACCCAAAAATTTATTTAGCATCTGTTTTATAGAGATCGTTTTCCTTCCGAAAAGAATAATAATAAGAAAAACCTCTTGTTGCTTGAACCATATAAATAATAGTTTCAACAAAAATGGAAAAAGTACACTTTAACTGTTTAAAATGTGAATGTCAAGTTAAAAGAACTATAAACAGTTACTATCGAGATCGAGTTAGAATACGCAAATATTGTACATATTGCGTAATTAATTATGTATATGGGAAAAATAGTCTAATTTCCATGATTCTGTCAACTATGACGACTACTACTAATAGTGACATGTGACCACATTTTATCACTAGTAGTAATAGTAGTAATAGTAGTAGTAGAGAGAGATAATATAAAGATAGAAAGTACTTGGAGAGCATTAACTAATTTACACATCATATCATTCATTCATTCAAACAAAAATGCCAGTTATTGCAAGAGTAAAATGTCCAGAATGTAAAGGGGAAAGTGAAATACGAAATCAAAAATGTTTGTCATGTGTGGTAAAAGATCGAATCAAAGAGACCGATGAAGCAAAATACGTGCCTGCTGAATTTCTTTCCTTTGGTAAAGAAGAACGAGGAATTGAGAGAGAGAGAACTGCTGCTGTAAGACAAGGAAACAGATAAACTTATCTGTTTCCTGTTATCAAATCTATATAAAACATACATCAACAATACAATCATATTATTAGTATCTCTCTCTCTGCTTACTATTGACACATACATATAAAGTAAAGGCTTGTATGAGAACTTGGTGGAATGAAATATCCAATTTGCCCGATTTACCATCAAAATTTATCATATTTTCAAGATTTTATCAATTGGAATATCATATCACGAAAACAACATTTAGACGAAGATCTAATACGAACTTGTATCAATAAAGTCAATAGGCAACTCATCTCCCAATATCAGCAATTAAACGAACGATTTATGATGGAATTTGCCGGAATGTTGGATTGGAATGCAATTAGTATCCATCAAAACCTGACTGAAGATTTTATCCGTCGACATAGAGAACAAGTTAATTGGACATTTATTCAAAAATTTCAACGAGGAATCAGTCCTACCTTTTTACATGAAATGAAACCCTACATTGATCAACAAGAACAATTCAATTGTTGTTGTTAAATCAGTATAATCTTAAGTTATACTTGTGTGTATTAATTTTCTATATATTTTTTTAATAAAAAAAAGTTATCAACAAGTTTTTGTTATTTTTAACTACATACTGCTAATACACTTTAATTTTATTATTGCACACAAGCACGCGTTACGGTAAAACCATTTATATTGTATATTCAATGCGTTTTCCTCTTATCTGGTAAATTTTGACCTCTCTTATTTGTTTTCGCTGAACACTCTCGCTCATACATTTTTTAGGGATTATTATTATTAATTTATAAAAGATTGAATTGGTAAATACAAACATCAGTTATCAGCTTTCCTCTCACAACATATATATATATATATATATATATATATATATATATATATATATATATATATATATATATGTATATATATATATATATATATATATATATATATATATATATATATATATATACATATATATTTATATCATATAGTTTTTTATTTTGTTTTTGTGTGTAATTACTTAATCAGGTGAGTTTTAACGGGAAAATTTTTTATACAAACCACATCATTCTAATTCAAATTGTTATTTGCAGTATGTTATCATCATCAGCATCTTTAAACGAATCTACTATGCCTACAACAAGTAAATCATCTAATCTATTGATTGATATGGATGCAACAGAACAAACTCCTACTACTATACATAAAAACAAGGAAGAATTTCCACTTTGTAAAAATATATTTTGGATGGTCTTACATATATGGGACTAATCAATTTTCTCAAGAGATATTCAAATGTACACCTTTATAATTCTGTTAAACAACAAAATAGTAGTGAATCATTAAAGTCTTTTAGGCAAAACCTGTACACGTTAACAATTATGAATAAAATGCAACAAGAAGAAACAGAGAAATCTCTATTTGAACGTTCACTACTATCTCAATTGTATTTTTCATTAATATTTGACTCGTTGGAAAATTGTGATGAAAAGAACGTCATCGCTAATATAAAGGAAATTCCCACAGAAATATTTGAACAATTTCCATCGGTAATTATTATCCCTAACTCAAATATTAAGGACATTGTTTAGAAAATTATGCAAAAACAAGAGAATGAAATAGATTTAAGTTCAGCCATAAAATATGTAAAGGCTCAAATTAATTTTTACACCTTATTGTCAAAATACAACTTTTTCAACGAATATGTATTTTTACCCCCTTATCCCCAAATTTATAATAAAGCTTATTTTTCCGACTTGTATGTACGTATAGAAAGGTCAATTCAAATACTCGATGACAACGACGACGACTGTAATCCGAAAGCAGCAGCAAATATAATTATTCCGGAAATAATTCTTGTTGGAAAGCCTATAAATCAGATGCAGGTTTCGATCTTTGTATTAAACAGGATACATTTTGTCCCGCAGGGAAAGCCACAAAGATTGAACTGATTGAAAGGGTAAATATTCCTATAGGATTCTATGGACAAATTGTTGTAAGATCCTCCACGAATGCTATAGAAACTGTACGGACAGGCATCGTAGATGCAACCTATAATGGACCTCTGATTATTTATTTTATCTCGGATGAAAATATTTTATTGGAAAAGTATCGAAAAATTGCGCAATTAGTTATCTGTCCTTTGGTAAATGCTTCAATTTAAAGTAATATTACAAGTCTGAAGAGTAGTTTTATCAGAAAATCAAACAATTTTGGTTTTTCGGGAAAATATAAAATTCCCCGCTGCCCAATTCTTTCGACAATATTGTGCACAACCTCAAACAGATGTTGAAATTGCCGATTATAATCGATGTACTAGAAATTTAGTCTATTCCGATTCTTCCGATTCTGAATAAATTATTTTATTTATCTATATGTTTGTTGTTGTACCTCTAAGAATCTTTTTTATTTTTACCTATTGTAGTACAAACTTTCTCACACTAGATTAGTTTTAAGATTTATCTATTATTAGTTGTATTCATAAGTTTAACCTAGTAATAATTTGGATATAAAATAAAACAATGTTTACAAGATTTTTGGATTTTATTTAAGACTACATCATTTCCATACAAAAAACCTTTTTCACGGGAAGCCTCGCAATTTCATCCCATACTTCTTGTGTCGGTTCCGCCTTTAGTTGTATATGAATACGTCTCCTTTCCCTTTTTATTTCCAACAGAATATCTCTGAAAATAATAACAATAATAATTACTAAGATGAGCTGTAAGTAGTAAAATACTCATTTGAATAACTCTTGAAGTAATAACATATTTATAGATAATGCATTCAAATCTGCAGATTCAAATATTAAAAAGATCATATTTTTGCTTTCAAACTAACTAGAACGAATCTTTACACAACAAAAATTGACTCGTCATACGACTTGTGTTTATATATTAAATAAAGTAAATAATCTCTATTAATCATCTGATATGCAGCTGATTTTTTAGGAATGTATGCTAATTACACATGTTTATCAGTATAAATGCAACATAACAATTTAATTTTGGAAAATTACCAATTATCTAATAAACTCATATGCTTGAAGTAACTAATTTAAAAATAACAAATTTTTGTAAAATATCCTGGGGAAACTATTTCTAAAGGGTTTAAAATGATTTTTTTTTCATTTTTAAGAAGTAGGAAATACATATACCTATGTTTTATTAGTTTATTAATCAGTCATTCCATAGATCATTCAATATGATTGAATCAGATGTGTTTATTGACATTCAGGGATATAATTGCTCTTTTGGATATGTACCCAGTGTACTCCATATCGAATTTATGTCAAAGGAAACACAAAAATAAATATTTTAAAGAAATTCTTAAATGAGGACTACATAAACAACATTCCCATTCAACAAGAACCAAAATTAAGTCAATTTAAGATGATTCCAGAGTGTTATTTTCATAAAAATATTAATCCATGGCATTGTGCATTATCCAATGTAAAACTGCTATATAATTATCGAAATTGTTGGAAATAAAGAACTTGTTTGTGTGCTTTTAGATAAATATTATATTTACAGGTTATTTCAGTTTATTTATTATTCAAATCTTTAGTAGTAACTTGAGAAAAAACAACTTTTACGTTTACATTTAACGTTACGACAACGATATACCGAAATTTCATATCAGACAAAATTCTTATCAGCTCTTTGGATTATAACTAATATAGTAGTTGAAAAGAAGATTTTATCAAATTAGACGAGGTTAAGCTCATTCATACAGGTTGTTCTTGTACCTTGTTTCTGGTTTTGAACAAATATTGCATTCATTTTATTAACACTTTTTGAAAATGTTTCGTTTTTTTTGTAGAATAAAACAAAAAAAGACTAAAAATAGCTCATTTAAAAAATTTTACTTTACTTATTTCCGTAATATTAATATATTTTTTAATATGCTTATATTTGTGTTTTATTTTACTTTCTCTCTCTCTCTCGCTCTCATCTTCATCCATATAACAAAATCCAACGAGTCCAAATTAGGCTAGGCCCATCTCATTTTAACATATATATTTTACTATTATTACAATCCAACGAGGTCAAATTAAACTAATTTGGGCTCATTTCATACTTATTTTACTATTTTTTGAAAAATATAACCAATTTTACAACACTTCAATGCATTTTACTCAACTCCTTATCAGCAATTTTTGACCTTTCTTATCTATATTGTGACCTATCGAGGCACATGTTTACTGCGTTTTACTTACAAAAACTAACATGAATCACATATTTTGTTTACATTTGCCCTTATCTTACACATTTTTACCGACTTTTAGGCACCAAACAAATAAATAGGGGAACATTTACCAATTTGAATACCTAAAATACATCCAAATAAGGCCTTTTTGTACACATTTAACACCTAAATATTACCTAATGCTTCACTTTTACCCCATATTACTCTACACAACTTCTCCTCTAATGAAAGTCTAAAGAAGTTTTAATGAAGTTAAGGTACCCTGCTAATCAGCTCTATTGCCAAACACCCTATAACGTAACCGTAAAAACATTTACCGTTACGATAAACACGATCGTAAACCCTAATTTCCTGCTAAAAGGACACTGTTTCAACAACCACTGGACCTCTTACGTCATTGGCCACTTCGGCTCACCTTGCTGTTCTGCAAACAAGGTAATTAAGGTGTCAACCAACTATTTACATGTATCAATTAAGGCCCCTAGGGTCAACAACCACTGCCCAATTGCGTCATTGACGACTACCTCTTGTACAGGTTTCAGCGATTTTCACCACTTCTTCCACAATAACGCATTTCTGACTTTCACCCCTTAAACATAATAAGGACCTTTTGGCCACCTTTTAGTGCCCCTTTGACCACGTTTTCAACAACCACTGGTCATTGACGGCACCTTTTCAGCACTTCTTGTACTTCTTGCAATCTTTCAGCCTGAAACAACTGAGACCACCCACAATCTTTGGTGCGACCGATGGACACTGGCCATCCTCAGTCGCAGTTTCTTTTATGCGGACCGTAAACACCTTTTAAATCAACTTCCAGCACATTTTACCCCCATTTGCACCATTTTTGCTGGATTCTACACCCAAAATTTTACTTTCCCAGCCGCAAAACCTACCAAATTTTTAGGGAAAAAGTTTAGGGAAAAACGGATTTTATACTAGTATAGCCACGCCTCAATTTCCCTAAAATCTAGGGAAAAGTCGGTCGCAGTTCGTGGGTTAGGTAACTATTGATGTGCAGTCTTTTCGTGAGATTTTGTAGACCACATTGGAAGTTTGTTCTTTGGTAATGGGTGTTGTAACTCTTGTATAAAGTGGTTTTAATTTATATGGGATGGTTCTGGAGAAACGAATATTTTCTTGTTTGAAAATTTGAATGAGCTTAGGGGTGAGACCCTCTATATGGGGAAGGGACTTGTGTATAACAGTGTTATTGAGATCATTGGTGAGATGGTTTTGATTTGGAGAGTCATACTGGTTCTGAATGTTGATAATATTTAGATTGTAGGGTGCATTGTTAATAGAATTAATTTGTTGATTAAAGGGGAAGAATAAAAGTTCCCGATAAGAAGAGTTTTCAATACATTCAGTGCATTTGATCTTTCGGAGAGATGTGTCAGCATGTAGACTTTGTTGATAAGGGCACTAGCCAAGCCAATTTTCATTTTCATTGAATGATTGAAATGATAGTTAAGATATCTTCCACTGCTCATGGGTTTCCTGTACCATCTGGTGATGACGGTGTTGTCTGGCCTTCTGATTAGCGTCATGTCTAGAAAGGCAGTGGAGTTGTTTGTTTCTCTTTCTAAATTAAATTTAATTTTGTCATCACTACTGTTAAAAAATTGAAACGTGTCTTCGATTTGGTTAGCTAGAATTGCCATAATGAGATCATCAACATATCTTTTGATGAATGGAGGTTGTAGCTGAAGTTGACTGATATTTCTGCGTATTATGTCGTCCATGATGCAACTAGAAATGATGGGATATGTGCTGGCCCCCATAGGTGTACCAAAGATCTGTTTGTAATACATATCATTGAAAACGAAACAAAGGGACTTAAAGATGAACTTTAAGATGATGATAAAGAAGCCTTGGTCAATATTAGTGTTGGCTGATGTTTGGCCAGTTTTCAATGGTACATTTTTTGGCTAATTACAGTAGCAAGTTTGTAAATAGCGACACCACATCGAGACTAATTAGCAAATGATCAGGAGGAAGTTGAAATTCATTGATAAATTCACCAAATTGAAAGGCGTCTGATATATAAAAATCATTACCTATGTTGTAAGCATTTGTAAGTATTGTCGAGAGAAATTTTTTCAACTTTGAATTAGGTGCATCGACGGATGATATTATTGGTCTGACAGATAAAGTGAGTTTGTGAATTTTAGGTAAGGTATACATTCGGGCTGCAACGGAGTTCTACATATAGAGTTTTGGTAAGCGTGTCATTAATTTTATTGGTGTTCTTGTGATTGGTTACTATTTTGTTGGCCTTTTGTTCGATAGTGCTAGTAGGATCATGTGATGGTCTGGTATAGTATTTTCTATTATCTAAAAATGTTTAGCTTAATCACCCCTGCCCATGACGACTGTAATATTGCCTTTATCACTGAGGGTGACAATGATCTCAGGGTGATCTTTTAAGAATTGTTTGGTGGTTTTTATTGGTTTTGAAAAAATGTGGTCTTTGTTACTATCGTCATGCGCAAAGTTGACTAAAACATTGGAGAACTTTCTCCTGTACAAATTTTTTGTCCGGTCATCCATGTGTGAGATTGCTGTCTCCAGGTCAGCCAGTAAAGTGGGGATTTCGGTGTTACGCGGGTTACTGGGCATGGCAAACTTAGGGCCTAGTGACAACAGCCTCACCGTGTCTGACGGTATTTCTGTATTTGAGATGTTTTTAAACCATTTATCTTGTATTGAGAATGTGTGACAATTATCTATTTTAAGTTTGTTGAGTTTTTACATCACGTGGATAGGATGCCCGATAGCCGACTCGCAAAGGCAGCAAAGCAGAGTAAACCAGAAAGACACAGACCACGCGGAAGACCACCGAGTGTTAGTATGAGAGCTGGACCTCTGAGTATCAATTAGGACTAGCAACTTAAAGAAGGAACAAGACGTCAGTCTTACCATAAGAAGAAGAAGAAGATGAATTTTGACATCTGTCGATTTTTAACAAGTGTGAATTCTCTGATATACCTTATTTTTTGTCTACCACCATACTCTTCAATGATGTTGTGAGGAAGAATGTGACTTAATTGGCTGATAGTAGTCTTGTTGGAAGCAACCATTTTATTTAGATTGATAATAGTTATTTTTACCTCTAAATTAATAATTTTCTTTCTCGCCTTGTTGCTTTAATTGTGTATTTGTTATGCTGTGTCCATGGTGGTGTTGTAGGAGATTGGTGGTGTGTTCAAGTGCATGTGTAATGTGGTCCGAAAAGATTCCATGTTCCACTTAATTAAGAAGATTTTTCTATTCCTGAGAGATGCCAGCTTGATGTTATTATTGGCCCAGAACTTTAGTAATCTGACAGTATTGTATCCATATCGTCCTGAAATCGTTAGGTAAAACCCCATTCTTGAGAATAAATTTGGAAGTAGTCGTGACTGACTCGTAAGAAAGAAAAAGTTATTTAGTGAGGATGCAGTCAAAAACAGTTGGCCATTAAAACTCTTTGTTTCGGATATATTCATTCCTTCTTCCCAACATTTAGAAATTATTTACAATCGGTTTTTAAAAGCACAACTATAAGAAAGTACAGACTTACAAACGTGAGATTATCCAATGAAAGCTGACATGTTTATAAGAAAATGGATCGTGAAATTTTATAAAGAATTACAACGTAGTAAATACATTTCCTGGTTATATTCTCCCGGGACAGCAGAGCACATGGTTTTCATTTTTAGGTTAGTAAAGAAAAGCAATTGGTAGTTTTATAAGAGTGTGATAATCGTGTTGTACAGTTGGTAGACATGAACTAAAAATTGACCTTAAATTACAAAATTTTAGTAAATTAAATACAGGGTGATCTGTTATGGTGCAAAAACTTTTAACATATTATTAAGTAAAGAAATAAAATCAAAGATTTTTACGTATTAGTAATATTATATAATGTCCTAATTTTGTGATAGATCATTAGAAAGTTTAAGGATGTAAGAACAGTTGATGCTAAGATCTTCCACATCATCATCATTATTTGCAAATATTTTCAAAAATTTTCTTTTATAGTAGTTTTGCTGTTCGTAAACTACACATTGTCATGGTCTGAACGATGGTCATTGTCAATTGCATGTTCGGCAAGGGAACAAGATTTGATATTGGCTTTATAAATTGCAGCTTCCTGTATATCGTGTGTTGCGCATGCGCCTCATCAGTAGGGCCGTCAACAATATTAGATTTACAAATTAATTTCCGTAAAATGTGCTAAGGATAGACATTGTTAATACAAATGTTATACAGATCGTCTGA
>CM032447.1:164405574-164455711 GCA_019049505.1 Pachyrhynchus sulphureomaculatus | reverse complement strand
AAATGTCTGATTTAGGAACTCTACTTTTAATAACTACTTTTTAGGCTAGAATTTTTGTAATTCTTAAAACTGCAAGGGTTAGAAATTTATTTTAAATCATTAATAAATTTTCTTTTTGTTGATTAAAGCTAGTGTTTCACTGTACACCTATCTTTCTTTTCAGGATAAGAAGGATTGTACCAGACTGATTCTTTTATTTAACAACTGTATAACACTTCAGTATTTTTTCATTTTTTTAGCTGAAATTAGATCCTTTCTATTTTAAAATGAATGGTGCCCAAAAAAATAGTACAACTAAAGTTTTTAACCATAAAAAAATAATTCCAAAAAGACGTACAACAATTATCTCTTACCCATATTTCTCTACCAAGGAAAACTGAGCTAGTGTTTGTTTAATTTCTTTAGTTCTTTTAAAATCTTTATTCACTCAATTCATTCTCAGAAATTAAAAAGGGGCTGCAAGAAAATTGCGCTCAAGCGTGGGACAAACAACTTTTCACAGGGTATATATGTATATATATATATATATATATATATATATATATATATATATATATATATATATATATATATATATATTATATATATATATATATGTAGATATATATATATATATATATATATATATATATATATATATATATACATATGTATGTTACTAAAGCAGTATTTTGATGGGTATCGAGATGTTTTTTATTTTCTGTTTCAAATATTTATTGTGTATACTGGGTGTTTTAAAATATATCATTTACGTTTATTGTTATTTCATTAAGTTTGTGTATATATGGCTAATTCCCTCTGTATCAGGTCTGTCATTTACAGCGTTTTTTTTTTTTTTTCCCTTGATCGCTTTCTTGATTTATAATTTTGTATAGTATGTAGTCTTTGCTTATGCCTCTGGTTTCTTTATATTTAAAATCATGTTTGTGTTCGATTACTTGTTTGTTTAGTTCTTTTGATGCATTATTTGCGTATTTATGTCCATTTAGTCTGTTTTTTAAGTAGTTGGCTGCTCATTCCGATATATTTTTTAGAACAATCCATAGGACTTTTTATATTTGTAAACAACGAACTTAATCTAATATGGGTTTTATGGCGTATATAGTTCCTTGGTGTATGCTAGTGGTAGATATTTTTCATTTTTTCGTTGTTTTGTTGCTGTTTGTTTTAAAATTATTATAAAAATAGTAGGTTCTTTTTTTAATTTACAGACAGTTTTTATCTTTTTTAGCGTAGTAGGTCTCAGTTCTGGGGTAGTTAAGTTTATTGCTCTGTCTATTAAACCTACAATAACACTGTTCTCGTGTGCCATTGGGTGGGTGTAAGTATCTTCCTGACCAAGGCGGTGTTGTGTACTATTCTGTCAGAATGATACTGTTTTTCCTTATGAGTATTAGAGCTAAAACATTTATTTTGCCATGTTTCTTTATTTCTTATGTGAACTGTAGTTTTGTGTAAAAACTATTGAATTTATGTAAAATCTCATCGATTTTTTCGTTGTTTACTGCAAGCAAACAATCATCTACAAACCTTTTAAAGAACAGAATGTTCATTTTTAGATTTTTTATGACATTTTTCTCTAAGTGCTCCGTCACTAATTGGGCCATGACGGATGATATTGGTGGACCCATTGCACAATTTGTATCTTTATACTGGAAATCCCTGATGATTATACTGAACTCAACTGATTCAAGAAAATTGCTTTTAGACAGTGTTGTGTATTCTTTTAATTTATTCTAATTTTCTTCCAAGACTTTTTGAAGTAGGTTTTTTGGAATATTTGTGTACAGTGATGTAACATCGATAGAAAGGAGTTGGTAGTTTTCGAGAATTCGTATCCTATCGATGAAATTTTTGAAACTGAAAGTCTTTGATAAAATGATCAGTTTCTAGTGTTATATTTGATAGACAGTTTGCTAGGTATTTTGCTAGATGATGGTGATTGTCTTAAAGGGATATCGTTTTTGTTTAGTTTAGGTTGGCAGTAAAAAACGGCAAAAAAGGCAACGAACAAATCGATTACATAAATTCAACAGTTTTACACACAAAACTACAGTTCACATCAGAAATAGAGAAACAAGGCAAAATAAATTTTTTAGATCTCACATTCATAAGGAGAAATAGTATTATCCTGAAGAATGGTATACAAAACCGACATGGTCAGGAAGATACTTGAACTTTCATTCGAGCCATAAAATGGCCCAAAAGATCAGTGTTATTGTAGAGCAGTAAACTTAACTACCCCAAAACTGAGACCTACTACACTAGAAAAGGTAAAAAACTGTCTTGATACAAAATGGCTTTCAAGAAAGAGACATCAACCATACAATAAAAAAAGAAAACCCACAAATTTTATAATAATTTTAAAACCAACATAGCCACAAAAGAAAAAAAATTAAAAGTATCTACCACTACCATAAACCAAGAAACTATCAGAAAAACTAAAAAATATATTAAAAAATTATTAAAGTGTGCAATAAAACCCATAATAAATTAAGTTCATTGTTCACAAATTTAAAAACTCCGACTTCCATCTTGAACCAGGCAAATATAGTGTACTCGATTCCATGTATGGATTGTCCTAAGAAATATATCGACACGACTAGCCAACTACTTAAAAACAGACTAAACGGACACAAATACATAAATAATGCATCTACAGCACTAAACAAATATGTAATCGAACACAAACATGATCTTAGTTATAAAGAAATCAAAATCATAAACAAAGAGTCAAATTGTACAAAATTACAATTCAAGGAAGCGAACGAGATAAAAAAAAACGCTGTAAATGACAAAACTGATACAAAGGGAATCAGCCATATATACACAAACTTAATAAAATAACCATAAATGTAAATGATATACATATTTTAAAACACTCAGTATACACAATAAATATTTGAAACAAAAACAGGAAATAAAAAGCACCTTGATAAGCACCATCAAATTACTGCTTTTAGTAGCACACCGACGCGACGCCTGTACACTTTCAAGGTGCGTACTTCGTGAATTCTAAAAATATCTTTTATTTAAATTATCATGTATTTTTAGAAAGTAACGTATACAGTGATAAGAAAATTTTTTTAAAATGTAATAAAGAACTCTATTTATTTTTAAATATGTAAAATAGGAACTTTGAAAATGCCCAAAAAATTGGGCGAAACTTAAAAAAAAAAATAAATAATCGTTTCATTACTGAACCTATATATATATATATATATATATATATATATATATATATATATATATATATATATATATATATATATATATATATATATATTTATATATATATATATATATATATATATATATATATATATATTATATATATATATATATATATATATATATATATATATATATATATATATATATATATATATATATATATATATATATATATGTATAAATACATATATATATATATATATATATATATATATATATATATATACATATTATGGGTCTAGCACACGTGCTGCAGGGAAGTCCCTAAAGCGCTACAGGAGCGACACGTGTGCGATTCACGTTGTTGTTGAATCGCTGTAAATTGTACTCGGTGGGAAACACAGTCCTGGGCAAATTATTGCAAAGGGATGATGTTCTCCATATAAAAGAGTGCTTGAAAAGCGTTGCACGAGGAGTAACAAGCTGAACCTCATACGGATGTGAAGCATTAGCGCAATGTGTATTTCTAACATGCACCGCTCTGGGAGGAACTAAGCGGGCTACATCCCTCGAACACTTTCCATGAAAATACTTGTAGAACAGACTCAAGTCGCTAACCATTCTTCGATATTCCAGTGAATCAGCGCGACGTGTATTTCTAACATGCACCTTCTCCAATCAGACGAACAGCTCTTCTCTGAATAGAATCCAACAAATGCAGTGTATGTTTATGAGCGGAGCCCCAAACATGGAGCAGTATTCCATAGTTGGTAGAATTTGAGCTTTGTAAAGAATTAACAGTTGTTGTGGAGTGTAAAGCTTTCTGGCTCGAAATAATATTCCCAACTTTTGAGAAGCTCTCCTTGCTATGCCTACAACATGTTCATGCCAGGACATATTTGCTCCCAAATTAACGCCCGACAAATTTAGTGACCATGTTAGAGTAATGGACTGCCCCGACATAACTATGTCGGGTTCAGCAGAAGCTTTTTTGGTGTTTAGTTTCATTAAAATACGTTTTACGATACGCGGTCTGAAGACAATATCGGGCATCCTTGACTGCACTATGGGAATAGCAGGTGGTGTTTATCCTTGGAAATCCACAGTAGAATGTGAAGCAGAGAGTTCAGCCAACAAGTTTGCTTTCTTAACAAGTGTCGTTGCAATAGAATTATCTGGCCGTGTGAGTGGTGGTATAGTGGATTTGGTGAAATTTTGATTAACTGCCTTATCGATTGACCAAAAGGACCTGGAATTGTCAGGACAAGAGAGAAGTTTCTAATTCGTTGATTGTGTGCCTCCTTGGTTTCGTCGATAATTTCTTTGCATCTGTTCCTGGCACAAACAAAGGTGTTACGGTTTATGGTGTTAGAATTTTCACGCCATTGTCGGTAGGCAAGATGTTTAGCAGCAACAGCTTCTTTGCATTTTCGGTCAAAAAAAGGCTTGCCGTTGGAAGGGTATTTCTTCGAAAAAGGGATGTAAGCCTCCATACCGGCCAAAATAACATCGGAAACCTCCCTGGCGCAGTCAGATGGGTCGTCGGCTCGAAAACAAACGGCTAACCAAGAGAAAGTTCGAAAATATTCCATGAGATCTTCCCATTTAGCAGATTTGTGGTGCCAAATCTTGCGCGGTTTAGGCGCCTCTCTGTCACTGGTAGGATACTCGATGTCGAAAGTAGTATATGGTCAGAAGAACCTAACGGCGGATTTACGCTGACCGTGTAAATCTCCGGATTGGTGGTTAAAAACAGATCAAGAAGACTGGCGAACCCCCGTCTCGATCAGGGATCACTTGGTGGTCGATAGAGGATACAGATGAACCTTGTGGTTGGTTGAGTCGTTATTTTTAGTGTTCCGTACGGAACTTATAAGATCACTTCGGTGTCTGTCCGTCTGTCTGTCCGTCTGTCCGTCTGTCCGTCTGTCACACCCGATTTTCTCCGAAACTACTTGTCATAGAAAGTTGAAATTTGGTAGCAATATAGGAATTGATGGCCTCATCAGAGCCATGTAGTTTTGAAAATTAAATTTTGACTTAAGGGGTTAGTTTTGGGGGGTGAAATCGGAAATGAAAAAAAAAAAATTTTACTAGGTAATCGAGTGTGGTGTCAAATGAAAGCTTGTGAAAACACGAGTAAAAAATATATATATAAATGTAATACTTGCGCTCACTTTTCTTTGTATTATTTTTAAAAAATCGCGAAAAATCGCTGTCCACCCCGCCTTATCTCGGAAAGTACTTATCAAAAAATTTTGAAAAAATTCTGGAACATTCTCCACGGGTGTAGATTGAACGAAAATTATCACGAGTGCATTACCTGTAATAATTTATCTGTTATATAAAAAAAACAGAAATTTCAAGGTCATCAATTTTTAGTAAAGATTGGAATAAACTTTGTTGAAAACTTATTTGGGGTGTGTTTTGTGAAGTCACTGATCATTTTATATCACCGTAACATAAATTTTGACTTAAGGGATTCGTTTGGAGGGGTGAAATCGGAAGTGAAAAAAAATTTTTTTACTAGGTCATCGAGTGTGGTGTCAAATGAAAGCTTGTGAAAACACGAGTAAAAAATATATATATAATGTAATAGTTGCGCACACTTTTCTTCGTATTACTTTTAAAAAATCGTGAAAAATCGCTGTCCCTACCTTATCTCGAAAAGTACTGATCAAAAAATTTTGAAAAAACCCTGGAATATTCTCCACGGGGTATAGATTGAACGAAAATTATCATTACCTTTAATAATTTATCTGGTATAAAAAAAAACAATATTTCAAGGTCAGCAGTTTTCAGTGAAGATTGGAAACAAACTTTGTTGAAAACTCATTTGGGGTGTGTTTTTGTGAAGTCACTAATCATTTGCACTTGACTACTATAACATCAGAGTTGGCAAGATAGGTCGCTTCTGACAAAAAGACAGATTCCAAAGTTACGACTAAATTGGGAATAGAAGTCGTAGGGTACGACGATAAAGATAATTGACTGTGCTGGTCGATGAACTGACCTTGGTTTCACAGAGAGCGAGTACGTAAGGTTTATTTGATTGCAGGTGTTGGTGCACTGAATTTATGTTCGAGTTTAAACCTTATATGTTGCAAAAATCCATTTTAAAATTCTGTTCTCTGCATGTCGACGCACCTGAACCAGCCCCCACCCGGAGATCCGAACAGGGGGCTATTTTACCTCCAGGTGCATCGTCATGCTATTTGGTCCCACAGTCCGGGACATCGGCACAGCTACGAAACGTTAAGCAACTTCACGCAGCCTAAGCCGATGCGATGGTATCACACCGGGCGATGCTGGTGGGATCTGGGCATCTACCATCTAGGTTGTTCTTTAAGTCGCCTCCTACGACAGGCAGTACATACCGGGGGAGATATTCTATCCCGCTCCCCCAAGGATTGCGCATATATCTATATATAGTCAGTTCAAAAAGTCGCCATACACCACCTGCTTTCTATACTATTTTTTTGTTATTTTTAGCTAATTAATTGGAACTATGAGAAAACATGTTTAAATTGATATATGAAACTTAACCAATGAGGACTAGTATTAAAAACAACTACGGAACATTTTATTTACAAGTTACATCATTGTTATAAAAAAGTAAACAAAATTAATGTCAAAAAACGCTCCATACACTTAACAATTACTTAATTAATTCTTCTCTATTTGAAACATTATGTTTGCTAATGCGCCGTTTAAGTTCCTTCCATAAATGCTCGATGGGGTTAACATCGGGTGATTGTGGAGGTGTATGAAGCTGCTGTCGCACATTGTGGATCATCCATTGTGTATCTTTTTTCGAGTGCTAATTTTTGGACACTTTCTCTTAAATTGTCTCTCAAAACATGTTTATCTATGGTACCATTAATAAAATGTAAAGTTCCAACCCCTCCAGCGGACATGCATCCCCAAAGCAGAACACTGCCACCCCTTGTCTCACCGTGGAACAAATGTTTTTAATATCGAATGCGGTATTCTTCTTTCTCCAAACTTGAGTTCTGCCATCAGACTCAAAAAGGTTAATTTTAGTTTCATCACTAAAGATTACGGATTCTCAAAATTTAGGAGATTTAGTAACGTATTCCCTAGCAAAATCTAACCGCTGTTTGCGATTAGTTTCCGAAATTAACGGCTTCCTCCTGACTGCACACCCCTTATAACCTGCGCTGTGTAAACAATTTCTCACTATTTGTGAACATTTTTCAAAAATGTTTCCCGTATTTCTTCTTTTAATTTTGGTGCAGTTTTCTTGGGATCTATAATTATTTGTCTAATAAAGCCTCTTCACGTGGAGTCAGTTCCTTGGGACGGGACGACTGGAGCGTGGTCGAATTTTATAGGAAACCGTTGATTTATACTGGTTCACAATGTACTGAACAGTAGCATGCGACTTTTTAACAATTTTTCCTATATTTCTGTACGATTTTCCATCTTTCCACAAATCAATTATGATCTTTCGAACATGAAATGAAATTTCACAATTTCTCTCGCTTCTTTTTAATACTACTTTGAAAACCCACTGCAGAATTTCTACCATCAAGTGACAAATTATAAAGTATGGCCGAAAATTATTTATTCGTTTTCAGTTGAGCGAGCAACAGATAGCTTGATAAAATGCAACGTGTTTTTTCAATGCAATTCTTGAACGTATGGAGACTTTTTTGACATTAATTTTGTTTACATTTTTATAACAATGATGTAATTTCTAAATAAAATGTTTCGTAATCGTTTTTAATACTAATCCTCGTTGGTTAAGGCTTAAATTAATATTTGATGTTTTTTCATAGTTCCAATTAATTAGTTAAACATAACAGAAAAATAGTATAGAAAGCAGGGGGTATATGGAGACATTTTGTATTGACTGACTGAATATATATATATATATATATATATATATATATATATATATATATATATTATATATATATATATATATATATATATATATATATATATATATATATATATATATATATATATATAATATATATATATAATATTTACAATATATTAAATAATTTTACAAGTTAAAAAATTTTCAAACGTTTCAGGAGAATTTAGTTGGGGCTTTTCTACTGAATATAGGTTCAGAGCAACTAATTTTATACATGATATACAAACAGTAAATAAATGCTAAATAACCTTCCTATTGTATTTGTATAGCCGTTGTAATATCACATCATTTGAGCTTTCAAATTGATAAAGTCTAATTTGGAATTAAGTGAGATAAAATTAAATAAGCAATTACGTATGATAAGATAAAAAAAATAATAGTTTTACTTGTTAGACACCAGTTTATCATCAGAATATTTGACTTTATGTTGGGTGTTTAAAGGCAAAAGTATTTGTCTAGAACAGTAAGTACTATATAAATATAATTAAAAAGCCATAATCATTTTTAAAGTTTCTAATTAGTACAGAATATTGACCCTAGACTCTAACAATCTACACAATCATGCTCGTTTTAACCATTTTTACAATTACATATACTTGCACACGTACTTCTATAAAATAAAAATGTTTTAAATAGACTAATTTAAGAATTTAATTATTGTTCATTGTAAATATATACAGATTTGAAAATATTCAAACTGTATTCCCTGACCTAATATTTACTGAGGGGAATATTGAAGATCGTTATGTTGTTATTTTGAAATCTAAGCAGAGATTTTCATAAGTTTGGCTTGCTGAAGGAAATATTCGTGGAAAAAGTTACTACCCGAAATATATACTTCTATTTATACTTCTCTTCTAACTATTTCCTCACGTTGCAAGATTCGTAGATCATACATAATAATACTTCCCAGTTTTCATCGGTATGTCCGCACAGCTACAATATCGATTTAGGTATACTTTTATTTAAAAATAATAAAAACCGGTCAAGTGCTAGTTAGACTTGCTCAATTAGTGATCCATACGTTGATTGCTTTTAAAATAAAAATTTTCGTTATGGAAATATAAAATGAACAGTGACTTCACAAAACACATTTTTTTCGATTTTAGTGAAAACTGATTTTTGTTTGTTTTTATTTTTTTTTTAACAGATAAATTATTAAAGGTAATGCACTCGTGATAATTTTCGTTCAATCTACATCATGTAGTGAATATTCCAGAATTTTTCAAAATTTTTTGATCGGTACTTTTCGAGATAAGGCGGGCGATTATTCACACTTTTTAAAAAATAGTACAAAGAGAATTGTGCGCAAGTATTACATTATTTATATTTTGAACTCGTCTTTTTACAAGCATTCATTTCTCACGCCACTCGATGACCGCATAAAAAAAAAAATTTCACTTCCGATTTCACCCCCCAAAACTAACTCCTTAAGTCAAAATTTCAAAACTTCATGGTTCTGATGAGACCATCAATTCCTATATTATTGCCAAATTTCAACTTTCTATGTCAAATAGTTTCGGAGAAAATCGGGTGTGACAGACAGACAGACAAACAGACAGACGTACAGACAGACAGACGGACACCGAAGTGATCTTATAAGTGTTCCGTACGGAACACTAAAAAGATAGGAAACTAGTGTTTGAACAACATCGCTTTGGAAGAAAAAAGGGTGCGACTTGATAAATTTTTGTATCTTTGGTAAAATATTGTGAGAATTTTCCAAAATTTTGGTTAATAAAATTCACAAAGTTATATCTGCATACATAACTATAGACGAGTAGGGGACGGGACTTGCTTCGAATGAATAATGTTATGTCTTTAGTTATATTCTTTAAGTTGGAAGATCAGAAAAATATGTTATTTTTTCATTATTTTTAGTTTTAAGAAAAATAATATATCTTTTATGATATATTGCCATTTGAAGCGTTCTTTTGACATCATAGCTAGTTAACCTGGTAGATACCGAAACTTCAAATAATAACTTTTTTAAGAATTTACAAAACAAACGCAGGAAGAGAATTTAGTTGGTTGCAAGGAACTAAATAAAATTTAGCTTCCTCGTAATTTTTTAACCTTTTAACCCTAGTATCTAAAATCTTTAGCTACGTAAATAGAAGATAATTAATTTGCTGTACTTCATCTTCCGATTTATATTATATATTTATGTTTATACTGCAAAGTTTAACATTTCCTTTTTTTAGCAAATGTCAGCGCCAGTTGAAGCTAACCAGAACCAGTTAAATAAGGATGATTACAAAAAATTAACATGTTCGCTTTGTAAAAAATATCTATCAGTGGCACCAATTTTCATCTCAACTGATGGAAAATCAAACAGATGTGGCAGATGCAAAGAAAGTTCCAAACAAGGAAGAACTTGGGCACGAAATATT
This sequence comes from Pachyrhynchus sulphureomaculatus, assembly GCA_019049505.1. Classification (NCBI taxonomy): domain Eukaryota; kingdom Metazoa; phylum Arthropoda; class Insecta; order Coleoptera; family Curculionidae; genus Pachyrhynchus; species Pachyrhynchus sulphureomaculatus. Next base: position 164,445,235 of record CM032447.1, on the reverse strand, counting down.
GAATACGAAAAATTGGCTAAATATATGCTTTTTTTCCGTGTAGTGAATCAAAAAACTGTACCGAGATCATTTTTTGGGAGGAAGTAACGAATCATGAAAACGTTTGTCCGTTTAGAGATATTATATGTCTAGAAAACTGCTCAGAATTGTATGAAGTTAGAGGTGCTCTTTCTCATTTTAGTAACAAACACAAAATGTATTCAGGACATACCAGTATTCTTAGTTTTTTGTGCAGAACAGGAAATTCTGATGTAATATTAATTAACCTCAATGATATTTGCTTTTTGGCATTTTTTAAAATGGATGAAGAATTTTTAAGGTTTAACGTTTTTAAATTGGCCTGTCAAGATATTAAACATAAATTTTCTATAACGTTTATTTCAGAATATAATCGTACAACGTTACGTCACAGTATTGAACCATATCCTGTAAAGCATCGTACAATAAGTAATAATCTTCTTACAAATATATTGAAAGGTATTAAAAAAGACATACTTTCAGGTCTTCCGGGAGCTGTGAATACTTCTCCTTTTCCAATAAAAATTAAGTTGGAGATTTTAAAGGAAGATAAAAACAAAGGTTTTCAGTCAGAACGTTGTGTTTATCGAATATAAAGATATTATTTTACGGAAAATGGTATGTCCTACCTGCAATGAACCATTAGGTTCTATTGTTTATATGTGTCCAAATGCTCATTCATTTTGCTTCAAATGTAAGCAACGCAGCTGCTACTGTCGAATTTGTATTCAAGCACTTAATACCACTCGAAATTGTGCGCTTGAGGCACTTTATCAAAAATGTATAAAAATGTATCAAGTTTCTTCGACGAACTAATTTATCTGCAATTATCAGAAAATATAGAGTGTTTTCTACGTTAGAGTACTTTTCTGTAATGGGTTAACAGCATTAAATCACTACAATAATATAAACTATACTTTAAGAGATTATTGAATTTTAAACATCTCGAGACGTTATTATATTCACCTTTAGCTTTGTTTATAACTTAAAATTATAATTATCTTCGTTTTGCCTTATAAAAAGTAATTACAAAAGGTAACAAACAAATGACAAAGATTTATGTTAGTCAAAACAGAGTATTTCGAGAACCTTTTTGTTTTAAATAAAACATGCTCTATTTAGGGCCATATTTAAATCATACTGAACCATACAACCATGTATAAACAAAGCGCTATAAGTTAAAATTAAATTTTATATAATATAGGAACCATGACAAGTTATATTACCTAAAACATGTAAGCTAGAACAACGTCAGTTGAACACTTGTACTCAACGATAGAGTAAAGTACATTATCTCATTTGTTTCGGGAATGACGAAAAAATGTTAAATACAATTGTTTTAGGGAATGTTAAGGTGCATAGTTTAAAATTATTTTTGAGTATACAGGGTACTTCAAAAAAGTGCGGCAGATATAACATATATTTTTTTAATGGAACATCCTATTTTCTAATTTATTCTGGGTAAAATTTTATAACTTTTTTATTAATAATGTCATATACATAAACCTAGTAGTTTTCTAATATATTTCATTTTTTTTTTTAAAATACTAGTTTTCAGTTTTGTCAAAAATTGCCAGTAGCGCCATTGTTTCTGAAGATGGAATACTCATAATTGGTACGAGCATTTTATAGAGATAAAAAAAAGATATATGTAAAGAATTTTTAGTTAGATGCTACACGGTGTTCAAAATAAATTTATACATTTCGGCTATTTTTAATTGAAAAATCTCAAATTTTTTAAATGGCACATCCTGTATATTATTATTTTTTCTGAAGGATTTTACAAGACCCTCCAACTTTTATTAAGTATATCATATACCTATTTCTAGTAGTTTTCAATTTATTTTGAATTTTTCAATTTTTACCCTTGTTTTTAATACACAATACCAAAATGTAGGCATTGTCAAATTTTGACATGTCTATTAAGCAAGTAAAAATGGTTTTATTTGTTGTAGTAAGTGACGTATAAAGGTAAGAGTTATGCATTTTCCTAAAAATGAATTAATTGTTATGGTTTATATACTGGGCAAGGCGGGAAAAAATTGTCTTTTGGCAGTAAGGTTTTACGGAGCAAAGTACCCTAATAGACGTATACAATCTAGAAAATTTTTTCAGTGCTTAATGGAACGGTTTGATAGTAGTGGTAGCTTTGAGTATACGAAACGGAAAGTAGTAAACCAGAATGCTACCAATGAGGAAAAAGAAATGGAGATTTTACTTCAAGTTGAAGATAATCCCCAAGTCAGCAGCCGTCAACTAGCTGACTTATCTGATACATCCCAATCTACGGCTAATCACACTACGAGAAAATAGAAGTATTATCCTTTTCATATGTAATTACACCAAGAACTTCAAGACCGTGGTTTTGAACGACGAGTAAACTTTTGTACCACCATGAATCTCCATTCAATAGAGGCCGATCCAAATTTTTTATCCAAAATAATGTTTTCTGATGAAGCTACTTTTCGCAGTAATGGAGCAGTTAACTGCCATAACATGTCATTCAACAGGTAATCCATTTTGGGACCGGAAAGTTCAAAACCAAAACCATTGGTCGCTTAATGTATGGTGTGGAATATTAAATTTTCGAACTATTGGTCCATATTTTTTCCGCGAACCGCTTAACGGGCCTATATATCTAAATTTTTTGCAAAACGAATTACCCCAGCTTGTTGAAGAAGTTGATAACTTTGAAAGGGAACAAATGTGGATTCCACAAGACGGAGCTCCTGCTCATTACCACCGGGAAGTTCGGGAATTTTTAAACGATCGTTACCCACAAAAATGCATCGGTAGGAATGGATTCCTTCAGTGGCCCCCTCGATCATGTGACTACATTAAAGATCGTGTTTATGTGAATCCCCCTACAACACCAGTAAATATGGAAAATAGGATACGGGATGCATACAGGACAATAACGCCCTTTATGTTAAGGAAAGTGAAGTAAAACGACTAAACATGTGTATTCAAGTAGACGGGCATATTTTTGAACATTTATTACGTCATAATAATTAATCATTAGATAAGTTAAATTATTATTAACTATTTGTTTATGTTTTCAAATAGCGTAAGTGTATTAGAAACAAGGGTAAAAATTGAAAAATTCAAAATAAATCGAAAATTATTAGAAATAGGTATATAACATACTAAATAAGAGTTGGAGAGTTTTGTAAAATGTATCAGAAAAAATAATAATATACAGGGTGTGCCATTTAAAAAATTTGAGATTTTTCAATTTAAAATAGCCTAAATGTATAAATTTATTTTGAACACCTTGTAGCATTTAATTTAAATTTCTTTACATATGTCTTTTTTCTCATTTCTACACAACGCTTGTACCAATTATGAGTATTCCATCTTCAGAAACAATGGCGCTACTGGCAATTTTTTACAAACTGAAAACTAGTATTTTAAAAAAAAAATGAAATATTAGGAAAACTACTAGCTTTAGGTATATAATATTATTAATAAAAAAGGCATAAAGTTTTACGTAGAGTTTAAAAATAAATTAAAAAATAAGATGTTCCATTTGACAAAACATATGTTATATCGGCCACACTTTTTTGAAGAGCCCTGTCTGCTCAAAAATGATTTTAAACTGTGCACCTTAACATTCCCTAAAACTATTGTATTTAACATTTTTTCGTCTGTCCCGAAACAAATGAGATAATGAACTTTACTCTATCGTTGACTCACCCTGTACAGCAATAATTTTTTTTTTACTGAGTGAATAGCGTCAGTGGCTAGTAGTATATGTATATGTATATGTATATGTATATATATATATGTATATACATATATGTACATATATATATATATATATATATATATATATATATATATATATATATATATATATATATATATATATATATATATATATATATATATATATATATATATATGCATGCAACATTCTAAATAACTGGAAGTCTGGTTTCATGCAAGGGTGTAGCACCACAGACACTCTATACCACTTTACATCTGAAATAACTGACCATCTAAATCTTGGTGAAGAAGTCCATAGGGGTGTTCATCGACCTAGTTTAGGCATTTGATACGGTCTCACATAAAAAACTGCTTGACACATTGAAACAATATGGTATCAGAGGAAAAGTGCACGAACGGATGGTGAACTATCTTGGAAACAGAAAACAAATAGTAAGAATTAACAACGTACTAAGTAATGCAAGCATAATTAAGATCAGTGTACCACAGGGAACAGTGCTGGGGCCAATACTGTTTATAATATATATATATATATATATATATATATATATATATATATATATATATATATATATATATATATATATATATATATATATAAGTTTATTAATTAAATTATATGTTCGTGGCTTTATAATTTCATATGCAGATGACACAGCACTAATCTTCAAAGGCAAGACTTGAGAAGAAGCTCAAGAAAACTCTGCAAGGGGACTTGATTATCAAAAATTGGTTGGAGACATATAAATTAACCCTTAACATAACTAAAACAAATTATATTGCCTTTTCAATACCAAGAGATGACTGTCCAAATTTCTCAAGTATACCAACAGACGACACTCAAATAAGCGAGGTTTTGCGAACTAAATATTTGGGGATTTTTAATGCTCAGTTTCTTAAATGGCAGTCACATATTGACTACCTGGCTGACAAAATGAGAAGACTTATATATTATACGAGAAATTCTAAATAAAACAGATTTGATTTTAACAATAAAATTATTTAATTGCTGTCACTAAATAAAGTAATTAAGTAATTTTATTGTTAAAATGTACTGTCACAAAATAGCGGACCAATCAATCAACTCTTTAGATTTGATTTTGGTTTGTAAATCTCTTGTTGAATCATTAATTAGGTATGGTATACTGGTATTGGGGGGACTGTATAACAATACCCTCTACCAGTTGAACATAATATAAATATATATATATATATATATATATATATATATATATATATATAATATATATATATATATATTAAAAAATTATTTTTAGAAAAAATAAAAGGTATCCTTCAAGACTCCTGTTTACTGAAGACACAACTAACATACGAACAATATACATAACGATCATGTTCGGCTTCGTAGAATTAAAAAACACTACCAACAATTATGTAAGCAGTTCAAAGACAAACAAAAAAATTCCAGTCAAAAAAACATAAATCTAAAGTATCTGAATTACTTTGTTCCAAAATCTTACAACTTACTTCCAGGACATATTAGAGAAATAAAAAGAAATTTGATAAGGCTTGCACAAAATATGTTTATGAAAACTACAGTACCTTTGCACCATTATTCGGATAGAAGGTCACTGAAATTGGTTTTTCCACGGTCTATGAGATGCAAAGTAGGTATAAATGATGACCATATTTGTCTAGATATTGCACGGACTCGTGTTTGTTTTTTTTTTTCTTCCGGAAACTGTGATTGTTAAATGGATAGTAAGGACTAGAATGGGATATATAAAGGCATACTTTTTGCCTAGACATCATCAGTATCGAAAATCTAGGATTAGTTGTAGTAATTAGTTATAATAATTTCATTGTATTTTATATTTGTTTTTCTTGATAAATGGAAATAAATATATAATATATATATATATATATATATATATATATATATATATATATATATATATATATATATATATATATATAATGTATATGTATATCTTTTTCTTACGACGCCGTCTTCTCACGAAGGTTAGCGATCCATACAGCTAATCGAACTTAAGAAACTGCTGCTCGAAAAATATCACTCGAAGCACATCCAAGCCACCTTCTCATATCCTTCAGCCAAGAATTCCGATCGACCGTTTGCCTTTATTTTACCTTCAATAATTAGACGTAGCAATTCGTATTTTGGGTCCCTCATTATATGTCTGATGTTTTGAGTTTTTCTTATTTTTATGGTTGTTAGTAATTCCTTTGTTTTGTTCATTCTTTCCAGTACTCCTATGTTTTTTATTTTCTGTACCCAGTAAAGGCGTAAATAAATCTACATTTCAAAAGCTTCCAATGGCTTCTCTGAGCCAAGGTCAAGTGTTCAGCACCCACATCCATACAGACTGAGACTTGGATGGAGAGAAAAAATTTATTCATATTCATATATATTACTCGAACCTGATCAATTCGGGAATATATTTCCTTTCTTGGGTGCCACTATATATATATATATTATATATATATATATATATATATATATATATATATATATATATATATATATATATATATATATATATATATATATATATATATATATATATATATATATATATATATATATATGTTATCTTTTATTTTAAAAGAAAATAATTTAAACACTTTTAGGCAATTTCAACAACAATAACTTTTATTAACAATTGCATTCAGACATCTAACAGGGTGCGTACCAAAATATCTCTGTTACTTAAATCTCATTACGGTTACATAAACACTTTTTATAATGTGTGTAACAGATATGGCCTACCTGTCACATAAAACAAACTCAAGGGTTTGGCGATTTGAGACATATCGATAACAGTAACTTAAGTATAGTTTAATCTAGGTAATGTAAACAAGTCAGTCTGCCTGAAACCAATTATCAATAATTAATATTCTCCTTCTCATATTGCATCATTCGGCCTATCCTAATTTTCTTCAACCAGGCCTAAAACAGGGGGTTTTTCCATACAGAAAATGCTGACAGCTAACACGGCCGTCCTGTAAACGAAGCGCCCTCGCGACGTCTTCATTTTATTTCCACCTAAAAGAAATTAACGAACAGTATCTTCGCCATCCCTAGTGGGATTGCCACTAATATATTTTTTTAAGTCTAATGGGATTGCCATTAGTATTTTTAACCTCATAGTAGAAATGCCTCTATCTTTTTCAGACCTAATAGAATTGCCATTAGTATTTTTTTAAAATCTTTTTCTTATAGTGGGATGTATTTTAATCTTATAGTGGGATGGCCACTATCCTGATGGAAAAACTATTAGTATTTTTATCCTTATAGTGGGCTCGCCACTATCTCAATAGGCGTTGATGAGATCGTCACCAATCCTCTCTCAACTCTATAGTGGGATTGCCACTATCTGAACAGGCATTAGTGACATCGTCACTAATCCTCTTTTAACATCGTAGACTATCTTTCGCAGATCTAATAGGATTTCAATCAGTTTTTTTTTTTTTTACCCTTATAATGGGATTACCACTATCCTAATGGGAAACTATTAGTATTTTTAAACTTATAGTGGGAATGTCACTATCTCAACAGGCATTGGTGAAAGCGTTACCAATCCTTTCTTCTTTTAACCTTATAGTGGGATTGCCACTATCTCAATCGGCATTGGTGAGAGTGTCACCAATCCTCTCCTCTTTTAACCTTATAGTGGGATCACCACTATCACAATAGGCATTAGTGAGAACGTCACTAATCCTCTCATCAAATTTATTTTACTGACAACTTTAGTCAGACAAATACACACTAAATGTTTATTTTAGGTAAAGGTAGTGATATTGCTACTCTAACTCACCCTTTTGCATAATTATCTCGAAAACAATGACCTAACTGTTCATGTGCAGCTATCATGATTCGCTATCCTTTCTTATGTAGTCGGTATCTTTCGTTTTGATTTCCACCTTTTTGTATAACTATTTTGGAAACCATGACCTCAACTGGTCGTACGCATCCACTGCGATTCGCTGTCCCTTCTCATGTATCTCTCGATTGGATTTTCACTTAAAACAAATTCACGAACAGTATCTTTGTTATGACTAGCATGCATAGTGGTGAGATCATCACCAATCCTCTTTTAAATTACTGGTACTGACACCCTTAGTCAGACAAATACACAGTCAATTTTTATTTAAGGTAAAAGTATCGCCACTGTAACTCACCCCTTTATGTAATTATTTTGAAGACCATGACCTGATCTGATAGTGTGCAGCTACTATGACTCGCTGTCCTTTTTTATGTCGTAGGTTGCTTTCATTTGGTAGGATCTCTAGAGAGCCAATGTGTCTCCAATATATCGACTGGTTTTTTTCCATCTTGTCATAATCCACATCGAAGGGCCAGTATGCGATTTTCCTAAGATGTATGCTCTGCAATTCTTGAAGTATATTTTTTACACATCTACCCATTTTCAGCCAAAATAAGTCTTCATGTATTTTTTCTTAATGTATTTGTCTCACCCTATATGTGAGGATTCGTTATAATACAATTTCACCATAAAAGAAACAAGGGCACAAAACATTTCGGTGGTTTTGTTTTCGTTACAACCATATTGTTTATATTACTCGTAACTAATACTTCACGAAAAAACACTTCATTATACAGCAAGAATTTTATGTTTATCGTCTTTAAAGCACACTTATAAATCAATCATTTCATACACGGGATTTCAGCTTAAATAGTCCACAAGTGGCATTTTATTACTAGGGCGGTATTCGATACAAAAGTTATAATGTAACTTAATACACCAGCGCGCGACACGAGGCACAGTGTCTCGACTAGTACAAGCTAGCGGGACAATATTATTTCTTCACTTATTTCAATTGTTTATGTATATTCCAGGTATCTTAAGCTATTTTAAGAAAAAAAAAAGTTGAAAAATGTGTACTGTATGTGTATTAATCGAAATATGTAGCTGCAAGACGGAAGTGGTTTACTAATGTGTCTCATTTGTTCACTATTGTCGCTAATTGTTCTTTAATTAGCTACATACGTCTACCTACTCATTATGTGTGAAAAGCAGAATCATGTTTGTTTACAAAGAAATTTCTAGGAAAAAAATAAAAATCATAATGATAGTACCCACATTTATTAATTTACAAAATATTATTTCTTTTAAATTAAATTAGTACAATAACAGTATCTATATATCAATTATTTACAATAACAAGGTGTATAAGTAAAAGAAATATAATATTAAATAACTTATATACTAAGGCATGAATTATAAGCAACTACAACACACAATAAAATAAGAATAATAATTACAATAAAAAAATACTTAAACCTACTAATCATCATCAGATGAGTCGTCATCACCGCTCTCCCATTCAACAGAATATTCAGAGAGTAAATAATCCTCCTCATTTAATTCGTGATGATGACTTACTGATGGTGTTTCGGATGGCAATGAAGGTGGGATAATCAACTGCAGAACCTCCGATGGCAAAGAAGTAAATTTTCTTCGCGGTAATTCTCTATACGAGTTGATAACAGGATCAGACGTAATTAAAAGCATTCTCAAAAGATCTGTATTTGTGGGAATACGTGACCGCTTCCTGGTGTGCCGTTCACGGAATCTACAACAGTCTTTATTTCTTGCCTCCTGGGCTTCTTCGGAGAGTTGTCCAGTGGGAAGAAGAAAAGACTTTATAACTTCCGCGCTGTGTACAAGAATTTTATGCAAAGTAACGGTCATGGAATACCACGAATACAGATCAAGGTATAATTTTCTAGTATCAATACAAAACTTTTTGAATTCTATATAATTTATGTCATATCCCGATGACAAAGTTCTTAAAATTACATGAAATCTACGAATAAGGTTTACGTCTAATTCTGTAATTTCGCTGCTCAACTCAGCTTTGGAAAAAAAATCTACGTGCTGTGTTTCCATCGTTTGTGTTACCATACCCAAGTTTTGGTTTATCTACAATGAGACCCATACGATCTTTAAACACTTTTTGTATCTCTTGTGAGCGTTGCTTCACAATAGCTTTGTCGTTATCTCCCCTGACTTGCCACTTTTTTATTTCTAAACGATAGCTGATGTGAAGCAAACATTCAAACGTGCGGATCCATGCATGTAAAGTAGATAAACCAAATGCAAGGCGTTCTTCGTTGCTGGGATATTTCTTTGACTCCTCGTTCATAGTAGACGGGGTAGCACCGCAAATATAACACTTTTGTGTTGAACTTGTGTCTGTTAAGGCATTGCACACTTTGCTATCAGTCATTGTCAACAACAAATCGTGTTTAACAGAGATTTGAGATCCAGCAACGTTACATAATGTTGGAAGAAGCTGACTTACTTCATCTAAAATTTTAGAAGTTTCTTCTTTCGCATACTCTTTTGTCTCCTTGGCAAAAATAAACTTAATAGGACGGTAATATAAAGTAGAGGAAGGTCTTGGATTTTGCCAGATCACAGTTTCGCCATCAAGCAGTCTCAAAGGGACAAATGAGTATACGAATAAAAATTCGTCTGTAGCGTTAGTGTTCTCAAATTTCTGCTTATACGTGCTATGCCCCGAACTCCCATCACAGCCCCATTTGCTTACCAACGTATAATATGAACGAGGTTACACACTTCTAATGACTTCCGTCTGAGCTTTAACTAATCGTTCAGCCGTTTTATCCAAAATCGCGTGAAGTTTAATTTCAGCTCGAGATTCAGTCACAGAAATATATTCGTCAGAAGGACAACAAGAAGCTTTGGACTTACCTAAACTATAAAACGATGGATACACTTGATGTCCCGCTTTCATTGACCATTTTCTTGTTTGTTTATATGAGTGAGAAGTCGATTTCGAGTCCACAGCTTCGTCTGATGTTAACTGCCGACTTTGTTCAGAACACTTATTCTTTTCTCTAGTTTCACTGACCGCGACGTTATGGATCTGTTTAGCAACACTTCGATGCCCTTCTTTTCGAGTAGCTAACTCAGCTGCTGTAATAAGCTCACTTGCACTTCGCGATTCCAAAAGATCTTCTACTCTCCGTCTCTTCGTTTTCGTTGATGAGTCTTCAAATGATTTTCTGGGTCGCCTTACGGAAAGAGCCGCTGATGATGTTGAAGTGCACGGCTGGTTAACACACATCTTTATTTCGATTCCGGATCCCTCTAGCCAATCTTTATGTTTGATTAGAAACATTTCTTTGTTACACTTTAAAGAAGTCCACTTTTGATTGAATTTTGCTTTTGGCAGGAAATTAGGGTTTACAATCGTGTTTATCGTAACGGTAAATGTTTTTACGGTAAACGTTATAGGGTGTTTGGCAATAGAGCTGATTAGCAGGGTACCTTAACTTCATTAAAACTTCTTTAGACTTTCATTAGAGGAGAAGTTGTGTAGAGTAATATGGGGTAAAAGTGAAGCATTAGGTAATATTTAGATTTAAATGTGTACAAAAAGGCCTTATTTGAATGTATTTTAGGTGTTAAAATTGGTAAATGTTCCCCTATTTATTTGTTTGGTGCCTAAAAGTCGGTAAAAATGTGTAAGATAAGGGCAAATGTAAACAAAATGTGTGATTCATGTTAGTTTTTGTAAGTAAAATTCAGTAAACATGTGCCTTGATAGGTCACAATATAGATAAGAAAGGTCAAAAATTGCTGATAAGGAGTTGAGTAAAATGCATTGAAGTGTTGTAAAATTGGTTATATTTGTCAAAAAATAGTAAAATAAGTATGAAATGAGCCTAAATTAGTTTAATTTGATCTCGTTGGATTGTAATAATAGTAAAATATATATGTTAAAATGAGAGATGGGCCTAGCCTAGTTTGGGCTCGTTGGATTTTGTTATATGGATGAAGATGAGAGCGAGAGAGGGAGAGAGAGTTAAATAAAACACAAATATAAGCATATTAAGAAATATATTAATATTACGGAAATAAGTAAAGTAAAATTTTAAATGAGCTGTTTTTAGTCGTTTTTTGTTTTATCCTACAAAAAGAACAAAACATTTCCAAAAAGTGTTAATAAAATGAATGCAATATTTGTTCAAAACCAGAAACAAGGTACAAGAACAACCTGTATGAACGAGCTTAACCTCGTCTAATTTGATAAAATCTTCTTTACAACTACTATATTAGTTATAATCCAAAGAGCTGATAAGAATTTTGTCTGATATGAAATTTCGGTATATCGTTGTCGTAACGTTAAATGTAAACGTAAAAGTTGTTTTTTTTTCTCAAGTTACTACTAAAGATTTGAATAATAAATAAACTGAAATAACCTGTAAATATCATATTTGTCTAAATGCACACAAATAAGTTCTTTATTTCCAACAATTTCAATAATTATATAGTAGTTTTACATTGGATAATGCTATGGATTAATACTTTTATGAAAATAACACTCTGGAATCATCTTAAATTGACTTAATTTAGGTTCTTGTTGAATGGGAATGTTGTGTATGTAGTCCTCATTTAAGAATTTCTTTAAAATATTCATTTTTTGTGTTTCCTTTGACATAAATTCGATATGGAGTTTGATAAATTTTCAATACATCTTGTAAAATGTTCTCGATATCATTCATTTCAACAAATCCATTTTCCTAACATAAACCATGATATTGTTCTGACCAATCAACCAATTTTTTGATCTTTAGCAGCAGATATCATAGTTTTTGAGAATGGTGGCTTAAATAAATAATTTGCACAACGAATATCATCATAAATTGCCAACTCTCTGGGAACATATCCAAAAGAGCAATTATATCCCTGAATGTCAATAAACACATCTGATTCAATCATATTGAATGATCTATGGAATGACTGACTAAAAAACTAATAAGACGTAGGTATATATATTAATATATTGATGTATGTATTTCCTACTTCTTAAAAATGTAAAAAAATCATTTTCAACCCTTTAGAAATAGTTTCCCCAGGATATTTTACAAAAATTTGTTATTTTTAAATTAGTTAGTTCAAATATATGAGTTTATTAAATAATTGGTAATTTTCCAAAATTAAATTGTTTTGTTGCATTTATACTGATAAAACATGTGTAATTAGCATATATTCCTAAAAAAATCAGCTGCATATCAGATGATTAATAGAGATTATTTACTTTATTTAATATATGAACACAAGTCTTATGACGAGTCAATTTTGGTTGTGTAAAGATTCGTTCTAGTTAGTTTGAAAGCAAAAATATGATCTTTTTGATATTTGAATCTGAAGATTTGAATGCATTATCTATAAATATGTTATTACTCCAAGAGTTATTCATTATTTTACTACTTACAGCTCATCTTAGTAATTATTATTATTATTATTTTCAGAGATATTCTGTTGGCAAAAAAAAGGAAAGGAGACGTATTCATATACAATTAAAGGCGGAACCGACACAAGAAATATGGAATGAAATTGCGAGGCTTCCCGTGAAAAAGGTTTTTTGTATGGAAATGATGTAGTCTTAAATAAAATCCAAAAATCTTATAAACATTTTTTTATTTTATATCCAAATTATTACTAGGTTAAACTTATGAATAAAACTAATAATAGATAAATCTTAAAACTAATCTAGTGTGAGAAAGTTTGTACTACAATAGGTAAAAATAAAAAAGATTCTTAGAGGAACAACAAAAAACATATAGGTAAATAAAATAATTTATTCAGAATCGGAAGAATCGGAATAAACTAAATTTGCGCAATATTGTCGAAAGAATTGGGCAGCGGGAATTTTATATTTTCCCAAAGAACCAAAATTGTTTGATTTTCTGATAAAACTACTCTTCAGACTTGTAATATTTCTTTCAATTGAAGCATTTACCAAAGGACATATAACTAATTGCGCAATTTTTCGATACTTTTCCAATAAAATATTTTCATCCGATATAAAATAAATAATCAGAGGTCCACTATAGGTTGCATCTACGATGCCTGTCCGTACAGTTCCTATAGCATTCGTGGAGGATCTTGCAACAATTTGTCCATAGAATCCTATAGGAATATTTACCCTTTCAATCAGTTCAATCTTTGTGGCTTTCCCTGAGGGACAAAATGTATCCTGTTTAATACAAAGATCGAAACCTGCATCTGATTTATAGGATTTCGAACAAGAATTATTTCCCGGAATAATTATATTTGCTGCTGCTTTCGAATTACAGTAGTCGTAGTTATCATCGAGTATTTGAATTGCCCTTTCTATACGTACATACAAGTCGGAAAAATAAGCTTTATTATACATTTGGGGATAAGGGGGTAAAAATACATATTCGTTGAAAAAGTTGTATTTTGACAATAAGGTGTAAAAATTAATTTGAGCCTTTACATATTTTATGGCTGACCTTAAATCTATTTCATTCTCTTGTTTTTGCATAATTTTCCAAACAATGTCCTTAATATTTGACTTATTAGGGATAATAATTACCGATGGAAATTGTTCAAATATTTCTGTGGGAATTTCCTTTATATTAGCGATGACATTCTTTTCATCAAAATATTAATGAAAAATACAATTGAGATAGTGGTGAACGTTCAAATAGAGATTTCTCTGTTTCTTTTTGTTGTTGCATTTTATTCATAATTGTTAACGTGTACAGATTTTGCCTAAAAGACTTTAATAATTCACTACTATTTTGTTGTTTAACAGAATTATAAAGGTGTACATTTGAATATCTCTTGAGAAAATTGAATTGAAAATTTTTCCTTGTTTTTATGTATAGTAGTAGGAGTTTGTTCTGTTGCATCCATATCAATCAATAGATTAGATGATTTACATCTTGACAATAAATTTAAACAGTTTGTTGTAAAATTCAAGATATAAAAATACTGCTGTTGCTATTATTGTTGCTAATTCAATTATGATAAGAGATATGTTTATAATAACAAATATCCGGTGATTCGAAAATTTGTTGGTCTGACTTAATTAGCGCTATCTTTTTGATTTATTTCTCAAAAACAAATTGCAGTATACAAAATATTTTAATAATAATAACAATATCTGTTGATTGGAAAATTTTTCTTTAATGTATTAGCCAAAAACATTTTTTTTAAACAAGACAAATAGTTTCGACAATTGATCAATAAACTTTTTACTATTATTATGATTGCAATGAATACTACATTGTACACATTTGTTTGATATCAACAACGATGATAATTCTTCATTGACACGTCTTAATACCATTCGAACGTGGAAACATTTACATGTATCAGGTCCTTCTCGAACTCCGGGATGTGACCATACACATGATACGTAGTGTGTTCCTAATTTGTTTGTTGTAACTTGTTTGCCATCGATATAAGGTGTTAAATATTCTCGATAAGGTATTAATCGAATCCTTGGCAAAACTATCAATTCTTCTATAAGTAATATGTACTATATTATCTTGATTGAATAAATTCATTATATTTGCAAAAGATTAAATATACCAATTTGTGGTTCTTTTAAAAATGTTATACTGGGATTCTTCTATGAATTCATAACTCAC
This sequence comes from Pachyrhynchus sulphureomaculatus, assembly GCA_019049505.1. Taxonomy (NCBI): domain Eukaryota; kingdom Metazoa; phylum Arthropoda; class Insecta; order Coleoptera; family Curculionidae; genus Pachyrhynchus; species Pachyrhynchus sulphureomaculatus. The sequence goes on along the minus strand of CM032447.1, from coordinate 164,430,042 downwards.
CTAAATACTAATAAGGTTTTACTATTGAGAAGGGTTATATATAAGTCGGTATTTGATTAAAACTAAATAAAAAATTACTAAAGAACGTCAAAGACAACAACAACAACGAGAACAAGTATATTTAGTAACAAAATAGAGTTTGGGTTAATCGTGAGGCTATCGACTTAACACCTGGTAAATTGTTAAGTGGAGTCGGTTTATATCAAAATGGGGGATGTATAGCCTGTGGCGTTCGTGATAACGATCTATTATATCGTTCAGAGGGTCAACAAAGAATGCATTCGCAATGTAATGATATCTGGAAGGTTGGGACACATGATCTTGTAGATAAATATGTGTATTCAAAATTTCCACGACCCATTGGTGAACGAGAATACCAACAACGATTACAACAACAACGAGAACAAAGAGGCAACCCTTGATAATTCTTATTACATATACAGAATGTTTAGTTTTACGTGATACATGTATATTTGTCGTAATAAAGTCCTTAAATCCTTAAATATTGGATGTTTTGTTTTTTAAGTGGTATTTATATAGATTTTTAGTTTTTTGGTACATTCTAATAAAGTCGTTATATTCTTACTACTTTTATATAGTTAGAATTTGAAAAAATTTTAAATTGATGAATAAAATATGTTATACTACTATGTTTTGTGTTTTTAAGAGCTTTTTATAGGTTTTTAGTAGTATTAAAACCTTCAGAGGAAATGATTTTTCTGTCTACTAATAATAATAAAACACAGGTTTGACTTAAAAATATTTTTTATTACTAAAAGTATCATCGATTTTTCTACAAATTATTCATTTTAACATTGTTTACGAAAAATTTCTTAGATCTAAGTTTATTATTAAGTACATTGACTTCCCACGTAGACATTATGGGATGAATATTGCGAGCCATGTCAATAATGCCATACAATTTGTCGTACTACATTGAACTTTAGCATTGTAGGTGAGATTATAATCTAAACAGGAAGGTTTTGTCGGTTTAAATGTTGGCAGGTTCCATACATTCAAAGTATCTATATCGACCATCTTGAAATTGGGATTAGTAGGAATAGTACTAGCAGCAATGTTGTCTTGAACGAATCGAAAAACATGTTTTCCTTTTATATACAAGTAGTGTATCTACACGGCTCCCACATTAATGGCCAATCACAGCCCAGCATTTGGGCTGGCTCTGACGTCATAGAAATTTGGACCAATGAGAGCGTTGTATGAAGTGGCAACATTGTGTGTGTGTTAGGTGTGGCAACACTGTGTGACCGTTGACAGATGTGAAGTTTGCGCGCGCGCATCTGTCAAGGGGGCTGTGCGATGTTGCCATGTGTAATGGTCCAGGGAGGGCTGCAGGAGGGGGTTCCAGGAGGCCGGCCGGGGGGCCCCCTTTCAGTATCCTGCGCGTGGGGATTGCGTATGATATTGGTTGAATAACCTAAAATAGGGGGCGTAGTCCTAGCTGTGGGAACTGGGGCCCCATTTGGGTGCATGGGGTGGGGGCTCAGGGAGCCCTATCGGTGTCCTACATGTAGGAATTGGTACCCCATTTGGTTGTGTTTGTTGTTACATGCGCAGGTGTATGGGGCTCAGGGAGCCCACGGAGCCAACAGTCACATGCACCAGCGTTTATGGCAAGAACAACATGGAGCCCTAGCTGTAGGAACTGGTACCCCATTTGGGTGCATGGGAGAGGGGCTCAGGGAGCCCTATCGGTGTCCTACATGTAGGAATTGGTACCCCATTTGGTTGTGTTTGTTGTTACATGCGCAGGTGTATGGGGCTCAGGGGGCCCACGGAGCCACCAGTCACATGCACCAGCGTATATGACAAGAACAATATGGAGCCCTAGCTGTAGGAACTGGGGCCCCATTTGGGTGCATGGGAGAGGGGCTCAGGGAGCCCTATCGGTGTCCTACATGTAGGAATTGGTACCTCATTCGGTTGTGTTTGTTGTTACATGGGGCTCAGGGGGCCCACGGAGCCACCAGTCACATACACCAGCGTATATGACAAGAACAACATGGAGCCCTACCTGTAGGACCTGGAGCCCCATTTTTGTGATTAGTTGGTTAAATTGCCATCATAATGGTGAACGTAAAATAAAAAATTTCAGTATATAGGTTAGATTTGCAGCATGTGTAAACCTAACCTATATACTGAAATATTAATTTTACGTCACGTTCAAATAATCTAAGTGAAGGAAAGTAAAAGACGCATACACAAATTTTCAAAAAATACATATATTTATTTTAAAAATAAAATAATGTTGTTACAAACTTATCTAAATTTATATTTCAAGTTTCTGCCGCTTCCTTGAAATTCTGAGGTGTCGTCTGACATATTTTCTTTTTATTTAAGTATTCTTCAATAGCAGTTTCATATTCAAGATAACTTAACTTGGATAATTCTTTTAATAAATCCAACACTGATATTAGAAATAAATCGTCTTTAGTTTCTAGATAACTGTCACAATCTTGCACCACTTTTCCAATTTTCTCTGTGAGTTCATGAAGCCATTCTGGTAATTTTCGACTTTTTCTTTCTTAACACAGACTACATACATATATCCCATTGGGGCTGATATTACATCACAAACACAAAGATTACGTAGTTGTATTATTAGAGATTCCATGATGTTGACACACTAAGTAGCAATTTGGTACTAAAAAACGTCATAATTGTCATATTTTGGGTGTGATAGCTGTCATTTGCGCGCGCGGGGAATTTGTATGTAGCTCTCCCTGGCGCATTCGTCCATATTTATGCTTGATTGATTGATTAGTCGGTTAAATTATTGATATAATGGTGAATGTAAAATAAAAAATTGTAAATAGGATATGGCTCGCAGTGCGCAAATCTAACCTGTCATATATAAATAAAACACACATGAATATTCAAAATGTTATATATTTATATTTATTATAGTCATTTAACATCTTTTCCTTATTGTATAAGAAACATTCCAATAAAATATAATTACTTACACTACTATGCGAGTTACATAAAAATTTAATCATGTCCACTAAAGCCATATTACGACTATCATGTTTATTGGAATTTTCTAATACCCTATAATAATATACACCAAAATTGAGGGTACTTAACATGGATATTCTGCAAGCAAGTAAATATTTGAATTGGATGAGTTCACATAGATCAATTTCATGCATAAATATTAACACTTCCTTCTTCGTTAGACAAACAGTTTTTTCACTGAGTACTGTGTGTATTGAAACTGAGATATCGGGCCAAATATTTCGAGGTGTGCATTCTCCATTTGAACTGTTACAGAATTCATTTACAAGGAGGTCCTCTAAAATGGCTAGCAATTCATGCCATTCGTTAGAGTTTAATGCAAGTTGTTGTTTGTTAGCGCTTAAACGTATAGCAGGAGTAAAGTCTCGAGCGACACTTATACCGCAATCTATTGAAAGATGGTATGTCTTAAATGATGTGTTTAATAAAAAGGTTTTTTCCTCTTCAATGGCTAAATCATAACTTGATGATGAAGTGAGAGGATTATAAACTTCAATACTGCTACTGGTGGTGTCGCTGCTATCACACATCTTATTCACACAAATTTCAAACTTGAACTGACTTGTTAGAATCATGTAGATATTCACCCTCCCCCACTATTCCTCAGATAGTTATGCAGGTCCATTTTGGACTAAAGTCCATTATTTTCATTTTTAGTTCAAGGGTACGTGGTGTTCGACCTCTTATGTTTAGTTGCAGTGGTATTGGCGAAGCAGATTTCGTTACCCTCCAACATCCGCTACATAAATATGATCTCATGGGTGATGGTGGACTGCCCATTAAACTAGTGCTTAACTTAATATGCATTATCTTTGGCAATCCAACTGTTATGGCACTTGTCTAGACCGAGCCACTTTACGTAAACTTTATCACCCTTTCGACGTAAAACCTTTTCCACTAAATATATATCAGGTTGCGTTGTGCGTTGTAGTTCTTGTTCATAGAAAGTTCCACTTATAGGTCTTCCATTCATGTCCTCCAAGAGATAGGTTGTGGGATTTGTAATCCTAACTTTGATAATTTTAAATAATTCCGTGGTCCAATTAGGTGTATATCCTTTGGCAAAGATATGCTTAGCCTTACTGATGCGAACGACATCTCCTAATTTATATTTGCGTTCTACAGCGAGTTTAATAAAATTATATGCCGATTTTAGGAGTCGACTTTCATTCTCCTTGGTAACATTTACGGGTTTCATTTTAATAGTACGATGTTTCGTATTATTATAATCATCAACTATTTGTGGTAGTATATCAATCCACTTGTAAGTTCCGTGAGCTGTAAAGTACTTGAACAGCCGTTCCTTAATTGTTCGAATAACCCGTTCAGCTATTGAAGCCTTCATTTCACTGAAGGTACTATAATGGTTTATGTTGTGCTTCTTCATTAAAGCCTTGAACTTTTCATTATGGAATTCTAACCCCCTATCTGAGGATAAATTCTTTGGATGCCTCCCTTCTTGTAATATGGAACTGAACGCATTAGTCGTTTCGGACGCATGTTTGGATTTTAGCGGTCTAGCCCAAACAAACTTTGAAAAACAGTCAATAACAACCAAAATGTATTAGAAATTTCTGTTTGATTTCGCGTACATGTCCATCTGCGCAAGATCCATTTGCCAGTACTCGTCTAATCCTTTAATGATGGTCCTACGTCGCCTAAAATTTCTTTTAATTGGCCTATGCAATTCGTTTACAAGCTGAAGTTTTTCCTTTGATGTCTGTTTTTGTTGTTTACGCATTATTTACGTTTTGTTCGTTGTCGTTGCAATATTTTGCGATGTTGCATACGCAGCAAGTGACTTGAATATGCGTGGGTCAGTTATTCTTTCCAGCTTTTCTATACGTGACATTAAATTCGTTATATGAAGTTCTATAGTGTCATTATGTACTTCTTTATATGCGTCAATATCCTTCTTTAGTTTTTCAGTTTTTTGATTAATGTTAGCAAGTTGCTCACCATTACTCTTAATTAGCTTGGTAATCTTATGATTTGTATAAGAAAACCGCTCATTGAGTTTTTGCTCTATCTTAGTAAGTTCGTCTTTAATATTTTGGACTTTGACGTTGAACTGTGAAATTTCAGTGTCTAGGTATTCCTTATTAACAACATCATGGTTTAAAGTAGGTTCCTTAACATTAGTAATTTTCTTATTTTCCATATCAACATCTCCAGCGATTGTATACTGCAATCCATTTACAGCTATAGAACTGCACTCTGAGAGTGTGGAATGCTTAGCTGAAGAGGTGCCAAATTTATTGAGCGTCATTATGAAACTGAAGAGATTATGGGTAAACACAGGTTAATATATAATACCAGTCTCCTTGAGTTCGCTGATTATGGACTCTATTTCGTTACTATGTGAAGTATTACCAGCTCGCTGGGATGCTATAAGCAGTCTTAGCCTGTCAACCAACTCATTAATGTCATCCCAATAGACATATTCTATAGGATTGTCATTATAGTGCAACGCGGCTCCAGTATGTGTATGTGCTCTGAGTCTGTTCCTATCGATTGTTGGTTTAATTATTGATGTATACTTGGGATTTTTAGAACTTCTCAGTTTACCTGTTGAATTAAACCCAGTCTTATGCACATTCGTTAATTCTAGTATTTTCCTGTAATGTTTTGAATCTTCTAACGTATAGTTGTGAGGATCCTTCATAAAGAGCAATTCATATAGTCCTCTTGTCCCTTTAAAGGTTCTACCTTTAATGGTAAATTGGTCTTTTTGACGATCAAAGTCTAATTCGTCCTTACCAAGTAACCACTTATTTGTTAAATGATCGTGAGTTATACCATACGTCGTATCAAACTTATTCTTATCCACATCACCTATATATCTATCGATGTAGGAGCGTGCCAATCTAGGATAGTCGTTCAAGTATTCCTCATAGACTGTAGGACTAACTTGTTCTGCGGCAGACGTTTCAGTTGTAAATATGGAATCATCATCGTCATCTGCGGTAGTAGTATCAAACTCACCGATTGATTCGGTCGGTAAAAACGATACTTCGGAACGACTTCGCCAATTTGGTGGTGCAGCAGCTGCGTACTTTGGACTATCCTCTTTTTTCTTTAGAATAACTTCTTCCTTCTTCGTTGGCAACGTTGACAACGTTGGCAACGTTGTTTTCTTATCGTCAACATGTCATTTTCATCGTCATTATCGTCGTCATTATCGTCATCAACGCCCTTTTTCGGCTTTTGTCTAGCAATGTGTTTTTTTAAAGGTTCGGTAATAGGTTTAAATATTCTGTTTAATTCTACATTTTCTTCGCTTCGATTCAGTTTGAGAGCGCGATATTTTTTTTCCGAATATTACGCGATAGTTCGTTGATTTTTTTAGTAATATGCGAATCTAATGAGGTCATCATGTCAAATGAATGGCATTATATTGTTATATACTTATATATTCATCAAATCCTTTACGACAGCGACCGTTTTTCACATCAAAATCCTTTACGATTACAAGGCACCCATAAGGTTCACGCCAGCATTCAGAGCATAGGTTTTTAAATTGATTGTATGGCATATCTGGAGAACAATATTCTTCATAAGAATGTTTCAGGTTTATTTCATCTTGTCTGAATAGCACTATGATGTTACAGTTATCCCTTATAAGTTGTTTTGGTACCTTTGAATAAGTCTGACACAGGTACGCTGCGTCTATGTCTTTATGTCTACACATTGAATAGTATTCTCTTATTTTATTTTGGTTTTCACACTTGACTTCTTTTGGTATGATCTTCCGCCTTATATACGTTTCAATGTCGGAAATTTCATAAGATCCAGTGGGTATAGCAACTGTTTTGGTCTCGTTTGTTTTAACGTCTGTATAGGTGAACTTGTTTTTTTTTGTCACTCTCTATATTGGGGGATACTATTGTAAGAATAAAAATCCAATCAAAGCAAGTCCGTAGTCGGAAGTTTCGTCTAGGGAAAGAGGATTGATGAAATCTATAGATAGTATATAGTTAGTGCTTTTCAACGTAAACACCTGGGACATTGCACTATGATGAATGTAATAGTAAGACTAATCAGTTGCAACTTAGTTATTTATTTTTATATAGAAATTCCAGACATAAGTGTCCAAAGTTTATTTGATTGTAGGTTTGATAAGCAGTACTATTATAGCAGAATATCCGTGTTTGCTCCAAAAATATTTCACCAACTCCAGTGGTGGTTTCAGGTATCCGAAACTGTCAAAGTACAGAACAGAATTTTTACGTTTAATATAAGCTACCCAGTGGGTTCCTTCATTACACGATAAATCTAGGTTAAGTATACCGCTTTCGTATACTTTCGGACCCTCTGGTAGAATATCTCGCATAAAAACTCCTCTAAAATGGGGTGTTTTGAGTCTCTTCGCATATTTCTGTAATTCTATATCATATAATGCCCTTTTGGGTAGCTTTATTGGTAGTTTTTTGGTTTTTGCTTTAAATAGAGACCATAACCACCACATTTGTTTTTTCGCATAAATAGACCTGATCCTTTCTTACCGAGCTCTTGTTCAACAGCTTTATTATGCCGTTTCTGTTCCTCTAACGCCTTTTTTGGCATTTTTTGCATCTATTATGGTTTTTGCTATGGCTGAAGAGCCGCCGGCTAAGCTGCCTAGTCCTCCCAGTGCTCCTAATATTGGAAGGAGCGGTAGAATTCCACCTCTTTTCGATTCAAATGGTATTATTTGTGGAACACGAACCTTTGAACGACCACCCACCTTTTTAATAGCCGCTCGTGCTGCCCGCAATGCTATTAAAGATGACTTTTTTAAATTACCCGTATCTACACCTTTCTTCAAAGTATTATTTATTTTATCGACTATGTGCCGTTTAAATGATACAGTAGGTTTACGCACCGCCATCCCCATTTTACGCTGTGCCTTCATGACTGTAGTAACTGTCCAAGCTGCTGCTTTCTCACCAAGCGATGCGTCTTTTGATTTTACTCGTTCCCACGCTTTATTTTCCAACACAAAATCAGCCTTATGACGATCCTTCAACGAGTTGTTTCAAGAATAGGCTATATCGTGTTCCTTGCACGCAGCGTCCAGAGGGTTTATTCCAGGGTCACCACGTTTAAGCCTTTCTTGTAACTTTGTTCCGGGGGCCGCAATAATTATACTTTGGCAAAGGTAGTTCAAAAGATAATTTATTAATTAGGGCATTTACAAACCCTTTTCCGCGTTTACGACATTTACTCTGCGATAATAACATTTAAAATGATCCTTATAGATTAAGGCTTGTGCTAATATACCCTTTTTAATATATAACCGGTTCACACAGCAACAGCAGTCAGCCAGAAGGATACAAGCAACCATATAACATGAAACTTACATTTCTCATCTACTGCTGCATTCTAGCTAACCTAGTCAAGTGTCAGAATATTGGTGATGATAATGATGATGATCACTTTTTCACGGAACCGAGTAGTACACGAAATGGTCAGTTATTTGAGGATTATCATACGCTATTCAATTCGAGTTTGAATCTATATCTAGCATGTTCACAAAGGGCAGATTATTATTCAGATTTATATGAACAAGAGCATGATGTATCTGATATGTTTATGGTCAAATTAGAGGAATGTGAAACGGTTTCAAAGAAATTTAACAGATTATGTAAACTATACAAGATTAGCTATGGCGAAACGGGAAAACATCGAACTGGAATCGGACTTGTTGAATACACGGAAACATTTGGATGCTTAGACAGAGACAACACGACACGGAGTGTTTGTGAGTGGGAGCGAGAGAGCACACCGTGCGTCGACGGTGGCGTCCTCTCACCAATCGTCGCTGGCCACTTGCAGAACTACGAAACCGTCAACCTCGCGCTCGCCAATTCCTAACTAGATGAATAGCGTGAGGATCTACCAGCTGAGGTGTCGCGCTCCTGGCATTGAGCTCGCATTTAGCAGCGCGAGGCTTTCCCCCAAAGCCAAAGAGGCATTTGCCGCGCATGGAAACGTGAGGGAAAAATCAAAGATGCCAATGCGCGACGTGTGTGTTCTCTCGTTCATTATTAATTGATTAATAAGGAGAGAATATTGGGGCATCGAGATATGTTTATTACAATGAACACTACATCGCGCATTGCAACATTCGTTAGGCAATTCATCGTTGACACGTCGTAACACCATGCTAACTTGGACGCATTCACACGTATCAGGACCTTCTTTAACCTCAGGTTGCGACCCATACGCATGTTACGTAATGTCTTTCCCCCAAATTTAATGAAAATCGAAATTTTGGTCTTTCCATAATATCTGATCTCAAAACTGAGAGTACCCATTTAAAGAGCAATTTAACTGCTCAGATTAATGAAATATACAGCATTGATAAAGAGCTTAATCAGTGTCATGATAATCTTAAGATTCAGGAAGAGAAGAAGAATTCAAATTTTAATCTACTTGAATCATGTTTACAAAGGGAAGAAGTACTACGAGATCAAAAGAACTGCACCTTTATTGCTAGACAAAAGCCGAAAAAAAAGGACGTTGATGACGATAATGACGACGATAATGACGATAATGGCGATAATGACGACGATAATGACGATAATGACGACGATAATGACGATAATGACGACGATAATGACGACGACGATAATGACGATAATGACGACGATAATGACGATGTTGACGATAAGAAAACAACGTTGCCAACGTTGTCAACGTTGCCAACGAAGAAGGAAGAAGTTATTCTAAAGAAAAAGAGGATAGTTCAAAGTACGCAGCTGCTTCACAACCAAATTGGCGAAGTCGTTCCGAAGTATCGTTTTTACCGACCGAATCAATCGGTGAGTTTGATACTACTACCGCAGATGACGATGATGATTCCATATTTACAACTGAAACGTCTGCCGCGGAACAAGTCAGTCCTGCAGTCTATGAGGAATACTTGAACGACTATCCTAGATTGGCACGCTCCTACATCGATAGGTAAGCTATGGCGAAAACGGGAAAACATCGAACTGGAATCGGACTTGTTGAATACACGGAAATATTTGGATGCTTAGACAGAGACAACACGACACGGAGAGTTTGTGAGTGGGAGCGAGAGAGCACACCGTGCGTCGACGGTGGCGTCTTCTCACCAATCGTCGCTGGCCACTTGCAGAACTACGAAACCGTCAACCTCGCGCTCGCCAATTCCTAACTAGATGAATAGCGTGAGGATCTACCAGCCGAGGTGTCGCGCTCCTGGCATTGAGCTCGCATTTAGCAGCGCGAGGCTTTCTGTTAAGTCCGGAGTTATCGTTAATTTAGTTCACAAAGATATAAATTTATTTTTAAACGATGCATTTATTTTATTTCGAAAGAAAATAAAAGCTATCTTGAGGATTTTTCCAACTATAAAAGTTAATACGACTTTTTGTGGGGAGTTTATTAAAAAAGGTACCGAATCTGATATTATTGATTTAAAATATTTTAATACAAGGGATCGATTTGGGTACGGATTTAGAGCAATGGTTCTTTGAGCATGTTTATGATAAAGTTCTTAATAAATTGTCTGAATTTCAAGAACGCCAGAGCGTTTTCGCTTTACAGCAAATAATTTATCTTGAAATTAATATTAATAAATTTGAAATGGGGAACGGATGATCTTACATTAAACTACCTAACGAAATAGAACGAAAAAAGGTCTGTATCAATATTAAGAACAATGATCATGCCTGTTTCTTTTGGGCCATTTTTAAATTCATTATTCCCAGCTCACAATAATTATAACCTAACTTCTTCGTATCCATATTACAGAACAGTACTAAACATTGAAAATTTACCATCACCTATGACATTAGACCAAATTCCTAAATTCGAAAAAAATAATAATATTTCGGTAAATGTTTATGCTTTAGAACTGATAGAAACTAAGGGATCTTCTTCTTTCAATGTGGTTCCGGCTCGGTTAACCAAAAATAAGTTACCTAGACATGTCAATTTGCTTTTGGTTCAAGATAAATACTTTCCAAAATTAAATGACTTTGATATCGAAGATATCAACATCAAATATCATTATTGCTGGATTAAACATTTATCGCGACTATTGAAATCACAACTTACTAAACATAAAGATAAATTATTTTTTGTGATCTTTGCCTAAATTATTTTTTTTTTCTGAAAACAAATTAACCGAGCACGAAGTTCAATGAATACAAAGTAACGTTTCCAAAGTATAAATTTATTGAATTTAAAAATTTTATTTATAAACAAAAATGCCCTTTTATCATATATGCTGACTTTGAATGTCAGTTAATTCCTTTAAATGAGTTATCAGGTGGAAATACTCAGAAGTACCAACGGTACGAAGCTTTCAATGCTGGTTTTTATTTGAAATGTACGTACGACGACTCCTTTTTCCATTTCAAAAGTTATCGCGGCACCAATTGCGTTGAATGGTTCGTTAATGAAATGACCCAGTTATCTAGTTCGATTTATAGGCGCTTAAAAAATATAACACCTATGGTTATTGATTCTATAGAAGATGCTACACATTGCCACATATGCGAGCTTCGATTTAAATCGAAGGATGTTATCGTACACGATCATGATCATTTTTCAGGGTGCTTCAGGGTTTCGCATTTAAGTAAGACTTTTACTATGGCTTCCAGAAATGCAGTACTTACAACTACAGATTGGTTAGATCACTTCGATGTAATGACATATTTTAGTTAAGGACTTTAATATTAGGATATGTAAGAAAATGTTATAATAATTTTAAACAATGTACTAAAAACTTTAATATTATAAACAATCATTATCATGCTATATGCGATAAACTACAGTTACCTATACTTTATTATCACAACATGGAGTTTTGGTGTCAGAGTTGTTTTTCTGAAGTCTTATTTGAAGTATATGAACAGGATCACTGTCTTGAGAAACTACATGCTAACCATCCATATGGAGTGAAGAGACGTTTTAAAGATCCCTACGAGAGCGACTCTGATGATGATTATCTACTTTAAATTCATATAAAATTTTTACTCACTCTTTCATTTAAATAAGTTTGTAACAACATTATTTTATTTTTAAAATAAATATATGTATTTTTTGAAAATTTGTGTATGCGTCTTTTACTTTCCTTCACTTAGATTATTTGAACGTGACGTAAAATTAATATTTCAGTATATAAGTTAGGTTTACACATGCTGCAAATCTAACCTATATACTGAAATTTTTTATTTTACGTTCACCATTATGATGGCAATTTAACCAACTAATCACAAAAATGGGGCTCCAGGTCCTACAGGTAGGGCTCCATGTTGTTCTTGTCATATACGCTGGTGCATGTGACTGGTGGCTCCGTGGGCCCCCTGAGCCTCATACACCAGCGCATGTAACAACAAACACAACCAAATGGGGTACCAATTCCTTCATGTAGGACACCGATAGGGCTCCCTGAGCCCCTCTCCCATGCACCCAAATGGGGCCCCAGTTCCTACAGCTAGGGCTCCATATTGTTCTTGTCATATACGCTGGTGCATGTGACTGGTGGCTCCGTGGGCCCCCTGAGCTCCATACACCTGCGCATGTAACAACAAACACAACCAAATGGGGTACCAATTCCTACATGTAGGACACCGATAGGGCTCCCTGAGCCCCTCTCCCCATGCACCCAAATGGGGTACCAGTTCCTACAGCTAGGGCTCCATTTTGTTCTTGCCATAAACGCTGGTGCATGTGACTGGTGGCTCCGTGGGCCCAGTTCCCACAGCTAGGACTACGCCCCCCTATTTTAGGTTATTCAACCAATATCATACGCAATCCCCACGCGCAGGATACTGAAAAGAGGCCCCCCCGGCCGGCCTCCTGGAACCCCACTCCTGCAGCCCTCCCTGGAACATTACACATGGCAACATCGCACAGCCCCCTTGACAGATGCGCGCGCGCGCAAACTTCACATCTGTCAACGGTCACACAGTGCTGCCACACCTAACATACACACAATGTTGCCACTTCATACAACGCTCTCATTGGTCCAAATTTATATGACGTCAGAGCCAGCCCAAATGCTGGGCTGTGATTGGCCATTAATGTGGGAGCCGTGTAGATACACTACTTATACAATACATCAATATTGTCCAGTACTCTATCCAAACTTTCTCCAATTTGATTGTAATTTACATAGCCGGAAGAATATCGTAAACCATGTTCCTTTTCAGCCTTACGAACAGCTCTTTTATTGAGTTGAGACAAGCTGTTAAATGCAATTTTCGGTTTCAAAACACATAATGACTTGTCTGTAAACCATTTGATATCGTAATTTCTTTAGCATGGAATTCTTCCACCTCATCATTAGCATCATCGGCAGCAAATAAAAAGTTAAATCCCGGAATATCGAGAACAGCCAACTTCATCGTGTTACAGTGTTACTTTACAACTACTACAACATTTACAAAGCATACACATATAATATGACTTTGTACAAATGTCCACCACATATAATCATCATCAGAATTGACTCAATTTTCCTTGTTTAACTGATTTGATTTCATATTACTCTTATTTGTTTTTCATAGTAGTTTGTATTATAAAATATTAGGTCTCTAGAGATTTTTATTGTTAAAAATTTTACAGAAGGAGGGTTAGTAAAATTTTTAACCAAGTTTTATATGAGAGAAATATTTATTTTCTTAAAAAACATTTATACAAAATACATAAACTAAAATCTAAACAACTATTTATAAATAAATATTACAAAATCTTATATCCTAACTTAATTACATCCTCCCAACTTAAATGTACATCTGAATCATCATCATCATCCGTATTGCATCCATCTGACTTATCTACCTCCATTTCATTGTCTGATTGTTCAGTATCCATTTTTTCATCATCTTTCTTCTCTTGTAACCATTTTTGTTGTAATATATTTAGAGGTATATTATCATCCTCATTATCATCAACAATCTGAGCAGTTTGTTGTTGTTGTTGTTGTTGTAACCAACTTTGTTTTAATATATTTAATGGTAAATTTTCTTCTTCTTGTTCGGCAATTTCTTTTTCTCTTAATTCTAACAGTTTCAGCAATTCTTCATTCCTTTTAGCAATTTCCTTGACATATTCTTCTTCTTCAGTAAACATCATTATTATTATTTAAAATATTATTATTATTAAGGAATGATTAGACGAAAAGTTGAATTTGTATTGATTTTAATACCATTCTATACAAATATTTATAGGGGATTTAATCACGTACATAGTCGTCATGAGAGTCCACATGTATTCGATAAAAAAAAATATCCAAAGATAAACGAAAAAAATGTAAACTATGAATTTACAAATTAGTCTATTAAAAATACAATACAAAAGATAAGCAAAAATGTAAACTAGTCGATCCGTTTTGTCTGTAAAAATGTTGTCTGATAAGCTTTTAAGTAACCATCAAATATCAAATGACGTGATTTATTTTTTCCTGGATTTACTATATAAACTTTAAAATTCTTACTCCGAGTCAATTATTATATCTCTGTGTGTAGTAAAAGATTAATAATTACTTTCAAAATGTTGTTGATTTTCGAATCGGAAGATGTCAAAGTGATGCCTATTACATGTTGTATATTTTAATTAAAAACTTATTCGTGTGAGTATTGTTTCATATATCTACTACTTATATATTTAGCTTGATTTAATGATTGATTTAATATAGGTAATAGCAACAACAATAGCAACAACAGCAGTTCCAAAGTTTCGGATTCCTATTCCACGAAACTAATATCTTTTATTTCTTTCACAGATATGGTGTCCATAAAATTGAAGTAGTCAATAATCAGATTAATGTCTACTTGGAATGTGACGAAGCACCAACAACTAAATAGAAGAAATTTCTTGAATTTTACTAGTTAAATATTTACAAGTAGAATGCAGATGAAGAAAAAACATTTTTGGAAGCTATCCCGGCTTAAAAGCCTTATATATTGAATAATAAATATAAATTATAATTAATAAACTAAAATGTGTCTATTCTAGAAAATTGTAATGATTGGGAATAAAATACTTTCTAAAAACAGTTATATTTTGTTTTAATTGATATTTTCCTTGCTCAAGTATTTTCCTTTTATATAGGATGTTGTGAAAACAATATAATAAATATTTACACTTATTTTGAATTAGCATCATCATCATCATTGGTTAGATATCGTAGGATGTCATTTTAGTATTGAGGTATATATGAAAATGAATTAGGTAGTAGCAGTAATGTAAATAAGCGTATCAAAACTTGACTTGATTTGTAAATCAAGTGTTGTGTGTTCAGTAGAAAGAGAACGAGGTAGAAATCAATCAAAAATGGATTCCTCATCGTCGTCATCATCGTATACAAGGAGTTGGAAATGTCCCTCATGTCAGAGTAAAATTACATATATAGGTCATAAACCTTATAACGAGAATACCTATTGTTCCAATTGTACTCGATATTACAAAAAAGCTTCATGGCAAACTGTACGTAGTCTAGGCTATATACCAAAAGATACTTTGGAAAGACAAAAGGAAAAATTGGAAAACGAAGACAAGAAACAATTTACTAAAGAAAGTCTATATAGTCAATATAGATCTGTAAGAGACCGAAATGAATCATCATCATCATCTAGAAAAATCGGTATATGGCTTTCAAAACCCAAGAAGAAGAATTAATTTAAAAATCCGTTATTAAGTAAATATTTTGGTAAATATGTATATAGTACAAAAGGTCTTTGAATAGAGGTTGAATTTGAAATTTGTGTTTAATGTAGTTTTAGTAAACTCTAATAATAAACATGTTATTACTTAAACATATTGTCTATTTTATAACTGGATACAATTTAAAATACAAACACACAAGTACTAAATATTAGCTAATTACATACTAAGAAAATATTCTACAACTATTGTTTTTTCTATTTATTCCTCGATAAGATACCAAATAGTAGTGCGTTCACAGTTATAACAATAATCCCGTAGTAAGAGTCGAGGTTGAAGTTGTCGAACAGCATTGTTACGTCTAATGATTAAATTTACTTGAGCTATATGTGGTTGAAATGGTATACTTTTCGATTCTCTCACAACCACTACATAAATAAGTAAAATTCATGTTTGTTAGCAGCACACAAAGTTGTGTTTGTTGTTATTTCTATGCATATTTCTAGGATACTGATGTCAAATTATTCCTCGATCAGATACCACATAGTTATACGGGCACATTTGTAACAATAAACCCTTACTCGAGTTCGAGGTGGAAGAAGATGAGTTGGATATGGAACACTGTGTTTTTCTCTCCAAACAACTACTACATAAATAAGTAAAATTCCAAAGCATGTTTTTCTATAAATGAGATCTCTATGATACTGATGACCGATACTTGTGTGTTCTTTAACTATTAAATTTTAACTCTCTCCTCCTCGTAGTTTTCTATTATTTTTCTACATGTTGACAATCGAATAATATATTTGTCTTTCGTTTCCAAAAGTACCTCTTCTCGTTCTAAACAGTCTTTCAGATTTACGAAAATTTTTGATTCATCTTTCACTTGTTGTTCTAAATCCTTTTGACATTTGGACCCAAAAATTTATTTAGCATCTGTTTTATAGAGATCGTTTTCCTTCCGAAAAGAATAATAATAAGAAAAACCTCTTTTTGCTTGAACCATATAAATAGTAGTTTCAACAAAAGTGGAAAAAGTACACTTTAACTGTTTAAAATGTGGATGTCAAGTTAAAAGAACTATAAATAGTTACTATCGAGATCGAGTTACAATACGCAAATATTGTACATATTGCGTAATTAATTATGTATATTGGAAAAAGTAGTCTAATTTCCATGCTATCAACTATGACGACTACTACTAATAGTGACATGTGACCACATTTTATCACTAGTAGTAATAGTAGTATTAGTAGTAGTAGAGAGAGATAATATAAAGATAGAAAGTACTTGGAGAGCATTAACTAATTTACACATCATATCATTCATTCTTCAAACAAAAAATGCCAGTTATTGTAAGAGTAAAATGTCCAGAATGTAAAGGGGAAAGTGAAATACGAAATCAAAAATGTTTGTCATGTGTGGTAAAAGATCGAATCAAAGAGACCGATGGAGCAAAATACGTGCCTGCTGAATTCCTTTCCTTTGGTAAAGAAGAAAGAGGAATTGAGAGAGAGAGAACTGCTGCTGTAAGATAAGGAAACAGATAAATTTATCTGTTTCCTGTTATCAAATCTATATAAAAAAAGAAAAGCAATTGGCAGTTTTATAAGAGTGTGATAGTCGTGTTGTACAGTTGGTAGACATGAACTAAAAATTGACCTTAAATTACAAAATTTTAGTAAATTAAATATAGGGTGATCTGTTATGGTGCAAAACTTTTAACATATTATTAAGTAAAGAAATAAAATCAAAGATTTTTACGTATTAGTAATATTATATAATGTCCTAATTTTGTGATAGATCATTAGAAAGTTTAAGGATGTAAGAACAGTTGATGCTAAGATCTTCCACATCATCATCATTATTTACAACCATTTTCAAAAAAATTTTCTTTTATAGTAGTTTTGCTGTTCGTAAACTACACATTGTCATGGTCTGAACGATGGTCATTGTCAATTGCATGTTCGGCAAGGGAACAAGATTTGATATTGGCTTTATAAATTGCAGCTTCCTGTATATCGTGTGCTGCGCATGCGCCTCATCAGTAGGACCGTCAACAATATTAGATTTAGAAATTAATTTCCGTAAAATGTGCTAAGGATAGACATTGTTAATACAAATGTTATACAGATCGTCTGAGTTTCTTTTTTGAAACCTATCATCACTATTGTGTATAACCCTGTTATTTATTGCTTTCACCGTGTTACTGCGATCTTGCAGCGCCTGGCTGGCCGTTTTTAAGATGGATATTGCATTTTTGTTTTAAAGTCTCACCACTCAAACCGAAACTCTGAAAACGATATATTGATGACATCTTTATAATTTGGCCCCATCGACGAAACGAATTAGACACCACCGGATACAGTTCACCTTGGAAGTAGAAGAAGAAAAAAGCCTTCCTTTCCTTGATTTACTCATAATTCGGAAAAACAACGGTCAACTTCAATACTCAGTCTGCCGGAAGCCCACCCACACCAACAGATATTTAAAGGCTAGCTCACACCACCATCCATCTCAAATCCAGCCGGTAGCCAACACCTTCGTATCGAGATCATACCAACTCACGAACCAGACACGAGACAGCAAGAAATTCGACAAATCACTAGGGCCCTTAAGTTAAATGGATATAAAAATCAGTCCATACAGAGAGCAATTGCTAAACAGTGCCCTCCACAGACAAGGACAGAAGAACGAGACCACAACCAAAAATAGTCCTATTACCGTACGTGAAAGGAGTTACAGATAGGATTGGAAGAGTCCTAAGAAAACACAACATACAAACCACAAAACACTCTAGCAGACACCCTGGAAAACCACAAGAACAAGAGAAAAACTGGAAATCACGGAGTTTAGAGCATCCCATGCGAAGACTGCCACAAAACTGAAAATAGGGCAATATCCACACGGATTCAAGAACATCAAGTAAGTATTAAAAACAAACAACTTCAACTCTTTTTCAGCACCATTAATATACTGGTCACAACATCAATTTCAAGTGATCTAAACAAATAGCTTATATTTCACATTATAAAACACGCATAGTCAGAGAAACCTTGGAAATCGAAAAGAATGGACAGCTAAATAAGTGGGATGATGCACTTAATAACTTCTCTACATGGAAGAGTCTACTAGCTAAAACCAAGGAATATCCAAAAAACATCGAAAACGCAACAGCCAGCCTGTATATATATATATATATATATATATATATATATATATATATATATATATATATATATATATATATATCGATGACAATAAATATTGATACGCCAGAAATATAAGGCCCGTAGACTTTTTTATTTAAAAAATGCAAATTGGAGATTTTACTGTCATTTTCTCAATACTAGAACCATAATCAATAATAAAATAGATAACATAAAGCAATTAGAAGCAGAAATTGGGAAATTGACGAGGAATCTTCCAGATGCCTCACAAAAAATAGGTCGTAAAGTTAGACTCAAACCAGCCGAGAACAGACTACTACAGGACATAATTAACTTAATTAAATTTAAAAACGAAATTAGATGGAGATGAGAGAAGACTCATAGAGCAGCCGACCTGAATAGAGTTAGGCAACTCCAAATTACGATTCGGAACGAATCAGTAATCGTAAAAACAAAACATGATCAGAGGTACTAAAAAACCTATCAGTACAAGATGGCTCACTCTGGCGCCTGGCAGGGCGTATTAAAAATAAATACGTAAAAATCCCGTCATTAATGACAGTCGTAATGCAAAGTACGTATGAAAAGGCCGAAACACTTACGACATTCTTGGAACAGATAAGGGCGGGAAGACCTAATTTTACCCTGGAACAGGAGAACATCACCAACATAGTTGTGTATAAGAGGTACCCTATTAATGTAAAGCAACTGAAAACGGACCAAAGCCCATATTTCAGCAGTTTACCCACTATTCTCTTATTCGTCAAAACTATTCTGAGACGCGTTCCGCCGTATCACGGCTCATCAGTCAGGCTAGGATTGACAAACAAGAGAACAGGGTTTACTGGTACTTATCCAAGAAGTTACGGAACACGATTGCAGGATACAACAAACTGTAATAAGTACGCATACCTAATATTCCATCAAAAGCTGACACAGCAGCTTTCAAGCCGACAGAGTGGTTGACTTGGTCAACACTTAAAAGCAAGCAGCGCTTTTTGAGGGAT
Source organism: Pachyrhynchus sulphureomaculatus (assembly GCA_019049505.1). NCBI lineage: Eukaryota > Metazoa > Arthropoda > Insecta > Coleoptera > Curculionidae > Pachyrhynchus > Pachyrhynchus sulphureomaculatus. The sequence continues at coordinate 164,410,199 of CM032447.1, read as the reverse complement.
CCCCCTCAGGCAGTTATAGTTAACTATAACTTTGGCATAACGGCCTCTCTTATAAATTACTAACTTCATATAATCTCCCACCGTATATTGTGACCCTACTCCATTCTTATATTATGAGGAGACGCTTGAGGATCAGATACACTTCTCTCTAAAAGAATTCAAGCTGGAGTACCAGAGGGATCAATACTCTCGCCAAAACTGTACAATCTGTATACTGCAGACTTTTTCACCTTCCCTAACGTAGAAAGAGCAATAAACACAGATGATGCCGGGGCCAAAATCAACTATACCACGGAAGTGATAGTAAGATGGATGAAGGTATGGAAGATAGATCGGGATGAGAATAAGAGCGAGTGCATAATCTTATCAAGGAAGGTAAAAAATAAACATATAAATCAACCAATTAAAATAAATAATAAAAACGTATCCTTAAAGCAAAAAATGAAATACCTAAGGATTATGTTAGGTACGAGACTGCGATTTGTGTCCCACGTCTCATACATAATACAGAAAGCCTTTGCAGCGATGCAAAGGCTCTGCTCATTACTTTCCAATAGATCCTGCATGAACCTCCAAAATAAGTTGATTATCTACAAACAATATATTAGACCGGTACTATTGTATGCTGTGTAGCGTCAGTGAAACTCAACTTAAACGTCTAATAATATAGAATTTGACGAGTTATATCTGCAGATAGATATATACGAATAACAGACCTACACGATTTTTGTAACATACGCACAATTCAGGAATATGTACAACAAACCTCAACTAAATTTTACACTCTCAGAACACAATCAGTTCCTACGTTTCGTAACATAACAGACATACAAGACCAACATAAAGTCATTCACAAACCTGAATTGATTTTGGGTATTATACCATAACTGTCATTACACTATATAATAGTCCATAACAACAACCGTCTAAGATAAATCGAATATACTTTGGCGCAATACTGGCTATTATAGACCTGACCCTCACTAGTACTAGTAGTAGTAGTGTGTTGAGCTGGTTTTTTCGACTTGGTTTTCCAGCAAAAGTAAATTTCTTAATTACATACACTACAAATCTTCCCCCATATCAGTTTCTTCTTAGAGGCACTGATTCCCAAAGCTGTGTGAAGGTCACGAAGCCAGCTGATGTATACTTATTTTAATTCTTGCATGACTAACCCCTCTGACAAAAACAACGTCGGCATAGAATCGTCCTGTGCCTTCAAACAAAGGTGTGTCTCAACTCACGGACGTACGCTATTGTTTAGACCTTAATATCGTTATTAGCTGTAAGTAGTCTCGGGTTCCGATCCCGGCAGGTTAGTAAACTTTTATTTAAATACATATGACCTGGCCACGTGCATAGGTAGTAGTTGTTTACAGAAATGTAATAACGTCCATGGCAGCACTACCGCGTTTTCTAAAAAGGTGCCGGGAAATAAAAAAATGTATGTTTCGGCACGGACAACGTTGACGGGTATTACGACATCCCCGCCAATATTCTCAGGATATGAAAAAAGGTAAAATATCTCTCCTCGGGCAGAAAGGCGAACGGTATATATATATATATATATATATATATATATATATATATATATATATATATATATATATATATATATATATATATATATATATATATATATATATATATATATATATATATATATATATATATATATATAATATATTAGGGTGACTGCAAAAAAATCGATGTCGGAATTTTGTTCGTCTGGACTCCACAAAACGATTCCCCTTTCCAGATATTGAGATAGCCGAAATTTGAGCTCGATTAAACGACGTTAACCCGTGCCGATCGTCGCTCAAAGTTTGAAAAAATCCAAATTTTTGGCCAAAAAGCTGACATATGGAGCCATAACTCCAGAACGGTAAATAATAGAAACACGCTTAATATCTCAAAAGAAAGCTAATGTTGTTCTTCAAAATTTATATTCTATACATAATTGTTGTTATTTTAAGTCAAACCGAGTTACAACAGCCTTTAGCCCCAAAAACGTGACCTGGTACCAGTAGGAGCCAGTTTGGGAGTATTCTAAGAATTTTACGGGTTTTTACATAATTTGTCTCGGAATTAACATTTTTTTGTTAAAAAGTATTTTGGAACTCAATTTTCAAACATAAAGAGCCTTTTGTTCAAATTTAATCTTTTATTATATGGGGATTACCTGACTAGTTTACCAAAGAAGGACCCGTTTGACAGGTAAAAAGCAGGGTGAATCTAATTTCTATTTTAGGGATGGTGATTTTACTTCAGCGTACAACCGACCTTTTATTTATTCAGTTTAGTTTCTAAAGTGCCTTTGAGCTGGTTAGATCGAACAATTATCTAGTGAAGATATTTTAAGACACTGAAGAGGACAGCATCTACCAGGAACTTGAGAGCTTGGAGGAAATGGACATCCCTGAAGAAGCTGCAGAAGATCCAGGACCATCTGAGAGCAAGAGGATGAAAGTTTCATTTGCAAGGGGCGTTAAAGAGATTTTAAACATGAAATTGTCCATTTTATTAGATCGATGTAAGGTATCCGACAGAAATGCCACGAGAATTTTAATAGCTACTCTAGAAGCACTAAACCTTGACCCTCTTGAGTACAAAGTCTCGAAAACTTTATTACCTGATAGAAGGCAAATGTTCAGAGAACAATATAATAAAAAAATTTTTGATAAAGTAAACATTCCTGAAAAAGAGCCCGTGGTTGTCCATTAGGACGGTAAACTTTTACTGGATGATTTAAAAAATGAACAATGTGAGCGAATAGCTATAGCTATTTCATATGGCGAAAAGAAACAGCTGCTGGGAGTTCCTGTAACAGCAAACAGCTCTGGAGAGGAGCAAGCCGTAGCCGTATATGAATGCCTACATGAATGGGGTCTTCTCAACACCGTCAAGGCGATGTGCTTCGACACTACAGCATCCAACACGGGAAGACTCAATGGAGCATGCATCATATTGGAGCAAATGTTAGGAAGAGAATTGTTATACCTAGCTTGCCGTCACCATATCTTGGAAATTCTGTTAAGAGGCGTATTCGAAACAAAAATGGGATCAACCACTGGACCTCATCCAAACATTTTCAAGAGATTCCTCACTGCGTGGCCCAAGATAGACAAAGGAAAATACGACACAGGTATCAGTGACAATCTAATACAAAAGCAGCTAACTCCAGAAGTAATTGCAAATGTTACTGCTGAATTCGAGACCAAATTAACTGAGAGCCACCCCAGAGATGACTACAAGGAGCTATTGCAGTTGGTTCTCGTATTTGTTGGATCCCTAGACGGTAATGTTGTGGGTTTTAGAACTCCAGGAGCCATTCATCACGCTAGGTGGATGGTAAAGGCTATTTACTGCTTAAAAATGTTCATTTTTCGTCGTCAGTTTAAGATGTCTAAAGAAGAAGAAAGTTCTGTGCGTGCCATTTCTGTTTTCCTAGTTAAAATTTATTGTAAAGCTTGGTTCAATGCTCCAAAAGCTCATCTTGCACCAAAGCAAGATTTAGGTATTTTGCATAGTCTGTTAGACTATAAAGAATGTGACAACGACATTGCAGAAATAGCCCTGACCAAATTTTCGAACCATTTGTGGTATTTGAATGCAAAGTTGGTGGAATTATCGTTTTTTGATCCCACCATTACAGACGATGAAAAGTTGTTAATGGCTAATAAATTGCTCAGTAGCACAGATGAACCATCACAGCACGCTAGGGTTGTAAATCCAAAAGTTAGGAAAGAAAACTTAAAAGAGGTAGTTGATGGAGGATTGGTAAATTTACTTACCAAAGAAACGTTTACATTCTTTGACCAATTTAATATAAAAACAGATTTCCTAAGACAACATCCAAACACCTGGCCTCAAAATAATGACTTCCAAGAAGGATTGAAAATTGTCAAAACATTAAAAGTACTTAATGATATGGCTGAGCGTGGTGTTAAATTAATAACCGACTTTAACGACCTTCTGACAAAAGATGAAGACCAAAAGCAATATGTCCTGCAAGTTGTAAGTAAATGCCGAGCAAAAGCTCTAGAATAGATTAGATAACTATGTAAAATTATCAACTCATGTAGGTACTACGTCTGTATCTTTTCTGTGTCTGTTTTGTATGTATTATATACCTAATTTTTATATTTTAAAATAAAAAATGTCATTAGACTTATCAGTATTACTTGTTTATTTATTATATTTCTACTTTAAACTCAAAAATATACCAAAAAAAAGCAAAATTTATCACTTAATAACAAAATATACGAAGTATGCTCCTAGTGGTACCAGGTCACGTTTTTGGGGCTAAAGGCTGTTGTAACTCGGTTCGACTTAAAATAACAACAATTATGTATAGAATATAAATTTTGAAGAACAACATTAGCTTTCTTTTGAGATATAAAGCGTGTTTCTATTATTTACCGTTCTGGAGTTATGGCTCCATATGTCAGCTTTTTGGCCAAAAATTTGGATTTTTTCAAACTTTGAGCGACGAGCGGCACGGGTTAACGTCGTTTAATCGAGCTCAAATTTCGGCTATCTCAATATCTCGAAAGGGGAATCGTTTTGTGGGGTACAGACGAACAAGATTCCGACATTTTTTCCCCCCCTATGAGATCTGGTCA